>WBNO01026692.1:0-94035 GCA_013400575.1 Peucedramus taeniatus | reverse complement strand
CGACCGCTGCGCCTGCGCACAGCCGCCCGCGCCGCCCCACCCGCAGCGCGCCGCGCGGCACGACGGGAGATGTAGGCGGGGGGCGGGTAATGGCGGGGCTCAGACCCTCCGCCGCGGGCAGGGATCGACACCTTCGCCAGAGCGGGTGCTCAGAGCCCCGGCCAGCCTGGCCCTGCGCATCGCCAGCGCAGTGGCATCCACAGCTTCCCCGGGCAGCCCGTTCGTGCTGAACCGCCTGTGACTTTTTGTCTAAGACATGGCGGAACGGATGGGTAGCAGGTGGAGGAGGAGAGTCACGCGGGCAGAGGATTCATGTGGAGTGTGGCACCCGCAGCTCAGCTCTGCCCACAGCAGCCTGCTGTGCCAGCCCCTCGCTGCCGTCCTCTCCTCGGCACACAGAATTACAGTGCTCTGCACCACGCCGCAGTATTGATAATCGCTGGCACCAGGGGGAAACCTCGGCTGCGGAAAAGAGCCAGGCCTGTGTGGCAGAAGCAGTTTTTCCATGGATACACAGCACACTACTCTCCTGCTTTATCGGTGCCAGATATACTCACTTTATGGACTTCTTACAGTGTAATTAATTACAGTTCACAGTATAATGACCAAGGTGAAAATTATCTGTTTTGTCAATGTAGCATAGCTTGTTAAATCGTCACTGTCCCAGTGCTTAAAATATAGCTACAGTTTGGTTTGCCCCCTTGTCCGACAGTATCATGTCTGGATTTCCTGTTTTAACTTGCAGTAAATTTCCAAGTTGCACTTATGATACTGTATGTTAGATTCAGGCACTCTCTAGGAGGGAGATAACCTATACATTACACATCCATATAATAAACAGAATCTTTTAGGTTGGAAGTGATCCTTTGAGATTGTCTGGTCTAATCCCCCAAGGTTGCCCAGGACCATGTCAGCTTTTTAGTATGTCTCCAGATGGAGGCTCCACAACCTCTCTGGACAGCCTGACCTAGTGTTTGACCATCCTTAAAGCAGAAAAAAAGTATTTTCTTGTGTTTAGAGTGAGTGTCATGGATTTCAGTTGTCAGTAGATGCTACTGAGAAGAGTCTGGCACCCTCCTCTTCATTCCTTCCCATTCAGAAATTGATACACATTCAGCCTTCTCCAGGCTGAACAATCTTGGCCTCTCCTTGACTGAGAGGTACTCCAGTCTCACAGTCATCTTTGTGGTGATGTGCTGGATTTGCTTCAGTAAGTCTCTTTTGTGGACATTACACTCCACATGTGGCCTCACCAGTGCTGTGTAGAGGGGCAGAATTTCCTCTCTTGACCTTCCAATGATGCCCTGGCTAGTGCAGCCCAGGATGCTGTGAATGTTGCCACAAGGCAGCTGATGTGAACTCTTATTGGTAAGAAAACGGAGAAATGTGACAACAGAGCACAGCTAGCTGTGGTTAAAATAGAAAATGTGGGTAGCTAGAGCTGGTGCAAGTATGTCTTACAACTCTGAATACAATGTGCAGTTGTAAGGCTGCTTTACTTCTTTATTTGATAAGACAGTCCAGGACACTCAAAATGGCAGTGCTGTGACTTTTTGTGCAAAATCTGTGTAGGTGGCAGAGCTGGACTCTTACAGGAGCAGCAGGAGAGTCTCTGTGTGACTGTGTGCTTGAATTGCTGCGTTAAGAAGCTCAGAAGCAGGAAAAAGCTCCTTAGGTGGCAGTCTTGGAATGGTATGGATGTAATACGGATTGGAGTTACTGGCAGTAATGAAGATAAGTCATGCTAGAAGCCCAATTAAAGCTTTTTTGGGTTTATCTTGCTTCTCTTCAGCCTCTGGGATGGTGTCAGCAGGGAGGAATGTGGCTGAGCATCTGAAACACAGCTCTGGCTGCTCCTGTAGTGCCTGAGCCAGCCTGGAGTCCTGCTTTCCCTTTCTTGGCTGTGGACACTCTGTATGGGTGGTAAAAGGCATGAAATATATCAGTAGGAGAATCTGCAGCACTGCCTCTAGTGTGTGGGTAGTGTTTCTGGAAGCTATCACGTGCAAAATCAACTTTAGTAATAACGCTGTGTCTTAGTTCCCTCATTATCTTGCTTGCACAAAAAGCTTGGTCTCTCAGAAGCACATCTGAAAGCCCACTGGGAACTATTACTGTCCTGACTGCACATCTACAAATGTAAACAAACATTTACCTGAAATCAGAATACTTAAAATCCACAATCTGTTTATTGGTGGGGTAAATTAACTGCTTTGTCACTTCCCTGAAGAAGGAATTTTATTTTCTCTGTCCCAGAAAGCAGGATGCCATGGCTCAGCACCACAGATTAAATATTATGTCCTTCCTATTCATTAAGGAGTGGAAGTCTTCGTTAAAGCGATGGTGATGATGATGATGTTTGAATGTGCTTAATAATTAAGGTACAAAATGCTTTCTTAACTCAGCAGATTAAACTAGTTCTTATTTTTAGGCAAATCTGTACAATGAAAGCCACAGGGTCATACAAAAAAGCCACAACAGCAATTAAAAATCTAGTGGCTGGCCTGAGGAAAGGTTTTAACTGGTTGTAGGATGATTGCAGCACCCGGACTGGAGGGTGACAGAGCTGGGCCAGTTCATTGCTCCACCATGAACCTTCCTGAGCACCACAGGAAAGTCACCTCTGGCTGGAGACAAAAACCACTGCAGCCCCTAACAGGTGCCAGCCCTCCAGAAAGAATCCAAGCCAAAATGTAAAGCTAGGTTCTTGTACAGGACATTTGGGGATCAAAAAGGCTAGGAAATGAAAATGCAGATGAGTGAGGTGCTGCTAGGAAGCACTGGTGAGAGGTGTAGGTCTGAATGTCCTGCCCCTGCTCAACATAAATGCACCTGCCTGCAGCTGGTGCCTGAGCCTTCTCCCACCTGGGATCCAAAGGATGGTCTTGTCTCCAAGAGTGCCAACTTGTGTTTGCAACGAGGACTAACTAGGGCTTGTTCTTTTTGGCTGCCAAAAGATATGTTCAGACCAACAGCTGCATTTTGTAAAATGGCTCATCATTTAAAACACTCATTGCTCTGGAAGCTCAGGTTTGCTCTCTTCCTCAGATTGAAGATTCAGGCTCCCACCCACCAGAGTGGCCTAACCACAGTGTGAGCCTGTGGTGGTGGAGGAGGGAGGCTCCTCTCACCCAGATTCTGCCACTCTGGAGCAGACAGCTGAGGGAAAGCAAGTGTAAGGACAGGCCTAGTGGCTGGGGTGCTCAGAGAGGCATGCTAGGGCCTGTTTCCCATCCTAAGGGTCTTTATCCTGTGGCTGTTTAATAGAAAATACCTAAGATACCTCTGTCAGGGACAGAAATGCAGCATTCTTTCTGCAAACCCATTGCTTTAACCATGAGGATATGGGCTCATACTTTCTCTTCTATTGTTTGAGTGCTTAATTATTTCAGAGAGAGACTGAGTGAGGGCTGAGGAGATGCTCCCTGGCCCAGCCATTAGGTTTCCTGCTGGTTAGGGTGTAGGGCTAGAAGATGTGCATCCTGAGGAGAGATGAAGTGTTGAATTTGCATTACTCTCCTAATGTGAAGATATTTTAGGCAACTAGGCTTTTATGGAGAAAATGGGTGTCAAACCTACCTTGAAACTTTGCAAAGGAAGCAGCCAGACTTGCTGGTTTGTATTGCTCTTTGTACATGAGGCGAGATTTGTGGCCCCTGGTGATATGGGGTGTTTGCAAGAGGGGTGCCTGGGCTCTGAAGGGGACTGTCCCAAGGGAGCAGGTGTCCAATCTCCCACTCCAGACATGCTCCAAAGTAGAAACAGAGGTGTGCAGAGGTTTAGGTGCAACAGGGAAAAACCTAGTGAGCAATACCTCCAGACCTGAGCACCAGTTTTGATTGCAACTGTAAATAAAGGCTTCATATTTCTGCCTTCTAGTGACATCTAGCCCTTTTACCCCCATGCCTTCTTTATCTGCACAGTGGGAGTAACACTAGATGTTTGCTGCAGCAGTAGTGAGAGATGGTGCTTTTGCAGACAGTCTGAGGGTTGGGGGCATTGAGGCATGATGAAAACTAGAGGTCCTCAATATTTTGCTTGAATGCTGGCTTGGCCACCAGGATGTGAACTACTGACAAACAGAAAGCAGGTGTAAAGAAACTTGCTGAGAAGAGGTAAGACAGTGACAGGAGGTAGTGCAGTTTCTGCCAACATATTTTCATGCATGTATGTCCCAGAAGTCAAAGCAGAGAACAAAACTGAGACCCTATTTCCTATTTCCTGGCTGTTGCATGGTATTCAAAGATGGGAAGAATCTATTTCAATATCTTATTGGTGAGATCTAGTCTGTAGTAGCTCTGAGCCCTCAGAATATAGAAGAGATTTTTTTCTCCTTTCATTTTCAATGGGTTTAAATTGCTGAGATTTAAATCTATCTGAAATAGCCCTAGAGCATTAAGGGTACAAGATACAATCATCCAACTTCATCCTTTGCAATGCCTGACTTCTCTACTGTCTGCAGCACTTAGCACATTTTCTCAGTGTCTGCTGGGGAATGTTCTGATTACCTGTTTGCATCAGGATATGCCCTAGACTTTGTTAATCTGTATTTACTATGCTAAGACTTTCCCAGCAGCTTAGTGCTAATGCAGCGGATTTTAAGGGTTTGTACAGTAGCAACTCTTTCAGTAGCCAGAGTTACCTCAAGGGTTTAATTAATTCAACAGGATTAAGTTTTTTCGTAGTCTGTCCTACCTCAATATCTGTAGTGCAAATAATGTTGTACAAATAATCTTCATGTTGTGGTATGAAAATTATATTTGTATTCTGTTTTCTTAACAAAGACATTTTAGTTCAAGCTGTTCCTTTTCACAGCCATTACAACCCCCCACCCACTCCTTTATTTCCCTGATAAGACCAGTCAGTCTGATTCGTCTGGATGGAATCTCCATGGATATATGAATACTTCTTTGAAACCAAGTTCATTCAAGGTTGCAGACTAGTTTCCTTTCATTGTCTTCTGAGACTCCTGGCTCTGCTCCTGCACTCTGCTCAAAACCAGATGCTGGCAGCACCAAAGACATGCAATGGTCACAAGATCCGAGAGGCTTTGGAAATGTGGTTGACATTCTGGCAGGCTAGACAAGACCCATGTTGTTTGAGCACCAAAGTGTTTTCTGCCCCTTACTATCAGACAGTCAGGTTGAATAAGGCAGGTGATTAAGATCTCAGCAGCCAAAGATACCAACAGTCATGAAAGGACTTTCTTGGTTATTTTCTTCAGAAAGTATTATTTCAATTTCCACACCTGAAACAGTGAGTATGGGAGACTGATAGAAATGGCTTACCCCTGAATGGAAGGAGTGAGCTTGAAGTGGTTTGTCCACTTTTTCTGTTCCTGGCAGACAAAGGGGCAGTCTCTGAGCTGCAAACAGCTGCTTCCAGAGAGGAATTTCTTCAAGGCTGATGCCAGGCCTTGGCTAAAGAATGGCATGTTAGCGGCAAAGCCATGAGCCAAATACCAAAAGCCATTTTCCCATTTCAGCATGCGAACTGCCACAGACTGTTAGGCCACGCAATTGCAAGATTAATCCTGTGCTGCAAATGAAGAAGGTGAATGTCTTACAGCAGGTCACGTAAGCTCTAGCCAGTTTGTCAGAGGCTGTGCCACCCGAGAAGAAACAGGCCAGTATATTTTAGGCACACCTATTGTCAATATTTTTAACTCTATTCAAGTATTCAAGCACTCCTATTGCTTCAAGAAGCACAGGCCAGACCCTTCTGTTGCTGTTGACATCTCAGTTTCACCAAAGCAGTGCTGGGGTGCCAACTTTCACAAGGCTGGAGCCCACACATTGCCACCAATCTGTGGTGTCAGCAGGGATGAGCCACCTGCTTGCTGTCATAAAACTAGGAATACTTACACCTAGCTGGTGTTTTGTGTGAAACCTGGTCACACATTGCAACACTGCCACAGCTCAGAAAAAGATTTTTATGAAGACTTCTGGAATCTTCAAGCACAGACTTGCAGAGCACTTGTCACCATGATCATTGAACATAATTTGGCTTCATTCTCAGCGTGGTAGCAGACCTGGGCCCAAAGTGATGGCCCAAGGGGCCCCTATGCTCTTTTCTACCCCTTTTTCAAAATAACATGGATCTTTTCTCCAGACAGTGGTCATTTAATAGCCCAACAGATATTCCCATTCTCCTCCATCCAGTTTTATTGTTTAAATAAATTAATAAAAAATATTAAAATATCATGTAATCTTTGGGAGCAGTTACAGCCTACAGAGATAATTTTTTTTTTAAATCAAATTTTTTGACAGTGCAAATGTCCTTTTTCAGGTGCAGCAAACCAAGGACAGGGCAGCTACTGTGGAAGAGGAAAGAGGGTTACCAAAGCAAGGGCAATGGATATTCAGAGACAAACTTCAATATAAATTATCTGTTCAGGCCTCTAGTCATCCTCTCTGCTCTTTTAGCTTTCAAACAGATGAGTCCCATGCTATGTTCTTTAAAACATGGCAATGGAAATCAGTATACCATACCTTTGAAGAGGACAGTCCCATTTGCAGCAACATAGTAGTGACATAGCTGAAAATCAAGTGGATTAAATACTTCTGTGGCTCCAAGTCCTACATTACTGACAATTCATCTCAACCCCTCCAGGCTTCTCAGTATCACAGGTTTTAACACAGGAGGCTTCAGCTCAATTCCAGTCCTCATGAACAACACAATTACAGCTAAGTTACACAGAGTGTCACCTTTGAAGACAAACTGTGGTGAATGCAGCCTGGTCTCCTCTATGTATGAAGCTAAATGGCATTCATTTGCATGCCCCCTGTAAACTCATCCAGTCTGCAGGAGAATACAGATTTTGGTGTATGCTGGTAAGAAGTGTGGTAGCAGACATTAGCATCCCCTCTCCACATACAGTAGGCAGATACTGTCATGTTGGGATGCATCACAACGTGCTGCTGTAATTTTTATTGTGTCCTACTGAAGGTCAGGAATAAACCAGAAAGCTGTGCTGAATCCCAACCCACCATGTACAATACCTTCCTCAGGACTCAGCTCTGCCCTGGGGAACAGGGGACAATGCTACCAAGGAGCTCTTGGTGAATCTGCCCACAAATCCACCATTCCTGCAGACATTACTTCAAAATAAAATCTGCCTTTGAGTCTAGAGACAGAGGTATGTGCTTATACCTATAAAACATTTACTTGAAACATGTCATGAAGCAGTAATGTTATTTTAAAGTTATTGCTCTGATCCCTGTGTTTCCCAAGAAAGTTGTGGGAGGGCAGGAAATGCACCTGTAATATGAGCTGCCTGGAAGGGATTAGCTGCTTCCCTTTGCAGATTTTTGGACACATGCATGCATGTGCTACTTTATGACTCAATAGAAGTCCCACAGGAGTTGTCCTGAAGGCTGCTTTCTTTTGTATGACCAATAGAAAGATGACCCCTGGAGGAATCTATGATGTCAGAAGATGTGGGATCAAAATCAGTGAGATGTTCAATACTGAGCATGGAGCAGTAGATGGATTTTTCATGGATGGTTTAAAAGATACAGTGGTTGTTCATACAGCTCTAGTAACTAATTCTGTGCTGGTTTTTAAGGAGTAACAAAAATATTGCTTCTAAAGATAGGGGTGTATTGGGGATTTAAAGTGGTCATTAAGCGGTGAAAATTTCAACATTATTCTGCAAGAATGAAAAGGCTACGGGGCTGAGAATATACCTTTAAATGTTGTGTAACTTCAATTAAAACAATTAATTTTGGATTCTCCTTATCATGTTTAACTAAATAGGATTAAACTATTTTACTATAAAAATGAATAAAGTCTAGAGTTGTTATCACAAGAAGTTTTTAATATGATTTGTGACAAGCAATATCAAAGTTACCAACTCTCAAGCTTCATGTTCTGAAACCAGACAACTCTCAGCAACAAAAAAAGTTGTGCACTGATAAACATAGGAGGCGTATTGTATTTTTTAATTAAATATGAAAACATGAGCTGTGTACATTATTTTTTCCCTAGAAAACACAGCAATTTCAAAAGTTTATCATAAAATATTTTCATGAAATGAGTGAACCAGCAAACACATGCACTTGTGTGCCTTCCCCCCTCCCAAGATAAAAGTGATGAGAGAGACATACGCAAATGTAATAGTTAACAGAACGAGTGGAATTTTGTCATAGTTTGGTTCTTTTTGGAAAGGATGGAATGTAACATTGTGCTTGACTTCCTATGTCACAACAAAAAATATTTGGTGCAATATTTTAACATTTTCTTTTTAAGTTTCAATCTGGTGGAGAAAAATACCTTTTTCTATAATAAAATATGTCTGTTCTTTTTAAAACGTAACTTTTTTGCACAAAATAATTTTGTAAACTGTTATTTCAAGGGCAAGGTAGGCGGCGGTCCCGTGTCAATGTCCTCCCCCCCACTTAAAAATGTGATCTGTTATCTGAAGCAAAACAGGAAAACACAAAAAAGAGCGGAGCAGAGGTTGCTTTGCAAAGAGAAAACAGGGTGTGTTGGACGGGGGAGAGGGGAGGGAGCGTGTGGTGCGACAGAAAAAAGTTAAAGGTCACTTTCGCCGTAGAGCGCTGTGGAGAAGGACATGTAGTCCAGGGCACCGGGTACAGCATCACGGCCATTGTAGGGTGCCATCCTAGCAATGCAGTATTCAGCCTGGTCAGGAGGCAGCTCCCGCCGCAGCTCATCCACAGTGATGTAGTTCTGCAATGAGGACAAAGGATCAGGCAATCGTTACTGTCTGGAAACTGACTTTTCCTCTGAGGGACAACCACCCCTGTCACACCAGGGCAGCAGGCAACACTCAGGGACAGGATCCCAACAACCAGACCTGTGCTGTACACCCACACAGGGAGCTCTCTGCACTTACACCCTGGGAGGACATGCACTCCTTCCCTACTGTTTGGACAAGCAAATGGCTTTTACAACAAAGACTGGTTTTGCATGAGAGATGCTGGTACAGCTAAAGAAAGACCTGGAGGTAAGTCAGGCTAGCTGTTAAGTGTTAAGATGGTGCCTTCCTGTTGACAAAGGAGGTTCTGCTGAAAGTAGATGGGAGGAAGCAGAAATTTAATTTGGATGCTGTCGCTCACCAGCAGGAGGTAGCAGTTGCTTGTGCTCCTTGGGAGTTGCCATTCCCTCCCTTCAAAGAAAGGGAAGGGGCCAATCCCTACTAGTTCTTGCCAGTGCACCAATGCAGGCATCAGACAAGCAAACACTTTGTATTGCTTCCACAGTTCCAGCAACAGTCCTTTCACTGTGGACATTTTTAGTAAGCCAGCAAAACTGATGTAAATTCAGCTTCTGGGGACTCCCTGCGCTGAGCTGAGCTAGCTCGGCCTCTCTCCAGGCAGCAGGTAACAGTAGCTGCCTGTTTGCTAATCATAATCACTATGTTGTCTTTAGCTAACTGACTCACAGCCATTTGCAGTCTGTCTGAGCAGCAGATCAGGTTTCACACCATCTCTCTCTCCTGTGACTTCCTATAATTTCTTTTTCCCTTTCACTTTAATGACTGGGGTATGAGGGACTTTTCTACATAATGAAATATTAATTCCTGTTACAGTCACCAGAGCATGTTAAACACTGACAAGTATATGTAACATACTGTACAGAGTAAACAAGTTAATAAGTAATACTGCATCTCAAAGTACCTATTTATTCAGTGGTTAGCTTATCTGAATAACATGGAATTTTCAGGCCTCAAAGAACAATAGAACTGGCTTTGGTCAGGTATATGTCTAAAGGACATGTATCATGGGTTTCTAGATTACAATTACAAAAAGATTCTTAGTGAAAAATGGAAACCAGTACTGGATTTAAGGATAACTCATTACAGTATGAGAAATGGTATCCAACATTTCATGTGAAATAACTAAAATCATTAGCAAATAAAGAGATACGTTATTATTACATGTACATATTATTTGTTCAGTTACATAAAAGATTAGTGGGCATTGTTATATAAGAAAAATAAGATTACATTTTTTATCAGCTGCTTCCCTGATGATGTAAATTCCAAAAATTAATACTTTTCCTATCACCCTAAGTTCTCCTACATTCAACCAATTTCTATGGTTAAAAGATGTCCCCCCCGCAGATACAGCACATCCTCAATGAAAGTCTATGGACTGTATATCCTCAATGAAAATCTATTGATTGTGTAACAGCTGATAGTGACATGGAGATCTGAGAAAGATCATCTTAAGTTTACAGCTGTCAGTAATGAACAGTTTTAAAGACTAATCAAAAACCATCTGCTGAACTTGTTAATTTTAAAATAACAAATTGTGACCGAGCTCTTAATTAAAATTTTGAAGCAAGAGTGGGCTGCAAAGTTCTGACTGACAGCTGAGCAAGACTTTTGAGTGCCTTAGCAGGCTGCTCATTAACCCACACTTTAACCTTGCACTCCTACAGCACTACAGAATGCTCCTGTGAAAACACCCTCCCATGACAGAGAGCTTCCCTTGACACTTTCTCTCAGAGACAAGAGAAAAAAGAAAGCATAAGTTAAGCAGATAGAGGAAGCCAAGGTGAGGAGCCTGACCTTATCTCCAGCCAGGATCTTGAAGGAAGCCATAACCTGGTCAGCAGTATCCGTATCTGCCGTCTCCCGGGACATGAAGTCAATGAAGGCCTGGAAGGTCACTACACCCAAACGGTTCGGGTCGACGATGCTCATGATGCGGGCAAACTCTGCCTCTCCCTGGAGAGCAAGAGAGTCATGTCAGCCTGGGGACAAGGCAGCAGTGCTACCAAAGTCAGGAGAAACCCTTCAGCAGCAAATCTCACAGGCTAGAAAACAAAGCCAAATAGAAAACACTTCTGGGTTTTGGTTTTTTTTATCAGGATGTTCCT
The DNA here is from genome assembly GCA_013400575.1 of Peucedramus taeniatus. Lineage (NCBI taxonomy): Eukaryota > Metazoa > Chordata > Aves > Passeriformes > Fringillidae > Peucedramus > Peucedramus taeniatus. The sequence continues at coordinate 83,184 of WBNO01026692.1, read as the reverse complement.
TTTTAGCTTGCTGTTGTGTACAAATGCTTCCCAGTCATTTGTCCTCTGGAATAAAACATTGCCAGCTATGCCTGAGGATAACATCCAGCTCTAGGACAACGCTCCTATTGGGGAACAATACCAATTGACTTCATAGGAAGACCCAAATTTCTCTGTACATGTGCTAGATATCTGTAGCAGTATTTGAAGATCTGCACTCCTCAAATTCTTTTAGTTTCATTTACTTAAAAGAGAACTTCTACAGCTTTCTTCACTGACAGAAGAGATGTCTCTGGGATATTTCATAGTATTTTACTCATCTTTAATAGGTAGGCTTTGCATAGAAAGACTTGCATATCTGGAGTGGCCCAGGGAAATAGTCTCTACAGGGAAGATCCTTCAGAGAAGTTTTGCTACACAAACCAAAACCTTGTAATGTAGTTTTCTTCACGTCTTTCTGCATTTAAACCAAAGGTCATCTGTTCTCATCTCTGGGATTCCTTCCTCCTCAGGTAAGGAGGAGGGAAGAGCAGAGTCTTCTCCTGGGAACAGGCTCTCCTAACACATTTAGAACAGTATACCTTCAAGAGTAATTAAGATACCTAATCAAATGTTACAGTCTTGGCACACTACACCAAAGAGTCTGTATTTATGCTGGGCTGATGAGTAAGATGATTAAACACTGCTTTGCCTGATATCAGGAGCAAAGACACCAAGAGTGCAGATGAATATGCTTGCACTGTGCTCTTCTGCCCTTTGATGAGCATCAGTCTTTGGTGAAGCTCTTCCTATTAGCTGTCATGCCTCTCAAGGTGCCACAGTGTTACTGCTCTGAATATTCAGGTATTCTGGTGAGGAAAAAGCTATGGGGAGAATGACTGGAACTTGAACTTACATGTACAGGAAAGGAGATGTGAAACAAATGGTAGGAATGAGAGAAGCAGCATTCTGAGTGTATTCAGAAGTTAGGTCACATACACTTCCAAATGATTTCAACTGATATCCAGGGCTTGGGGAGGTTGTGTGTGCTATGCAGAGAGCAGGCACCAATATGAGGAATCTTACTGTTTCCTCAACTAGTAGCTACAGTTTGATAAATATAATTTATATTTGAAACATACAGGAATTAGACAATTATTTCCATTTTTTTACCCTTGGCTAGAGCTGTGAGACAAGAGTTTTACATGTACAACTAAGACTAGATTTAACATTGTTGATGATTCTGGAAAATAGGGCTATATTTACCTTGATTCACTACACATTCTCCCTCTATTTCTGAAGGTCCCTACAGAATCACTTTGAATAGGAGTGACAGAGGGCTCTACATTACCATATTGTAACCCATGGAGATAAGGCAGGCTCGGAAATCTTCACAATCCATCATACCAGTCTTCTTCTACAGAGAATGATGCAAAGATGGAAAAAGCCAAAAGAGAAAAGGGAGACCAGTCCAGGGAGAAATGAACCCACAGGAGACGTTATAAAGAATGAGTTTCAGAGGGTAGAAGATAGAAGGATTTACAGGACAATGGAAAGTAACAGAGGAAAGGTAGTTTGTGAAACCATGAAGAAGCAAAGATGGTTTTGGACATGGAATAGTTTATACACAAGAAACATATTGGTGATGAAAAAAGGGCAAGAAGATATTAAGCAAAACAGATTGGGAATGGACAATGAAAGGAGTTTTAAGTGACACACAAGTAAACAGAACAGTTTGAAGATATAAAAGGAATTCTCCCAAGACAAAAAATTAAGAAATTAAAAAGGAATAGGTACCAAAGTTCATTTAGAGAGAAAGTAGTATAGAAAAGTGATGTATATACAGTCAAACACAAGAACAACAACAACAGATATGGATTAAGAGAAACAAGAAAAGAAAGGAAAAAAAAACTGTTATTTTTTCACAGTTTAATATCTGGCCGTGTTCACCACTAGCTTTCAGTACCTGTGCATCGTTTCCAATATCGTAACCCAAGCTGATGAGACAGGCTTTGAATTCCTCAGGGCCAAGTGTGCCGGAGTGGTCCTGGTTATGCGGTGTGCCAGGCAGCGGGACATGCAGTGCCAGTGCGGTGACGGTGTGCGGCGGAAGGAAGGGAGACACAGAGGAGATCAAAGGGAGGTGAAAGGACAACAAACAGGTGCACCATGCAGTGGGTGAGGAGAGAGGAACAGGAAGAATGACATGCAGATAGAAAGACAGGGAAGAAAAATAAAAAGTGCACAACATTAGATATCACAATGACATTTCAGGATGTGCTAAAAATGCTCTTGGAACAGTTCCTTTTCAGAGAGCTCATCCCATGTTTAGAGCATTTGAATGACAAAAACAGCTGATGCTCAGAAGCCTCAAGATCTCAATCTCCCAAGTGAATTTCTTGCATCACTGCTTGTTATCCAGTATCAGAAGCCCTGTGCTTCACTAGTAACCCAGAGTGCAGGTAAGCAGGCAGAGGCAGTGGCAAGCATTGCCTTAATCTTACAGTCAAAAGTTCCACTAAAGGAGTAGGTGAGGGCAGGTATATTTGGCAACACACCCAAGAAGTTTAGCTGTCAGGGCATCCCAGAACAGACAAAGAAAACCAGCTGAAGCTCAGGGGAGCAGTGTTATGGCTGTACTTATGAGACTTGCACAGGGGGTGGAGCTTTGACTGGCAAAGCTATTTCAAGTGCTCAGCTCTGCCAGCAGCACGGATGTACAGTGCAGCGCAACACAGCTTGGCAGCTCTTCCCTTTGCTCACTGCCCACTCCCCCAATATTTGGATGTACCCATCAAATATTACACAAGCTACTACAGGAATTAAGAATCCTCATCCATCCTGCAGAATTTTAGCTGAGAACAGCCCCAAAGCACTGAAGAGCCCCTGCCTGCTGCCACCACCTCTGGCCAGATGAAGGAAGCTACAGACAGGATGATGGGGCCAATTTCAAGTGACTTTCTTCAAGAAAACCCAGTTTTTGAAGTCAATGTTAAGCCTTCATAATCAAATAGTTGAAGGTGGGAAACTGCTGTTCTATCTGCATTAACATTCAGACTGTTGTGAAGGAAGGGAAAAATGATATGAAGGTCAAAATATAAAATCTACAGGGCTTCGTGGGTCCCTCTCCTAAGAACAGAAGCCACGGTTTATTTTTCTTGGACAGCTAGAGAAGGGCTGAAATAGCCAGTGTTCAGCAATTTAAAAGCATTGCCAATCTCTGAGGGCAGGCTGTCCTCAGATAAAGCAGAGATGGTATAGAAGAGAGAGAACAGATGGTCCCAAGAATTTTATAAACCAAATAATAATTTGCTCTCTGCAGAGGAATGGATAAAAGTCTAATTGCTTAAAAAAGCCTTCAAACTTCTACACACTCTTGCTTTACCAAGAAATTTTGATGTTTCCTGTGCAGACATACTTCTCCCAGGCTAACAATCACTTGGCAGTCTTCACAGAAATGAGTGATCCACAGGAGTGGCATTTTTAAGAATGAAACATCTTCTGTGATCCTGTTTTATCACAGTGACTGCTTGTTTTTTATTGCACTGTGCAGACCACATGGAAGCTTGTAGCTGCAGTCAGCACTGACTTACCCTGTCAAAGTGGTTGAAAGAAGCCCGGAACTCATTCATCTGTTCCTGGCTGATTCCTTTGGCATCACGGGTCAGGATCTGGTTTTCCACTTCGTTGATGGTTCTAGCAATTGTTGTTAGTAACTGCTCCCAGCCCACACGGATATGCTAGTAAAAGAGGTCAGGACAATACCAAAATTAAGAAGTTGCTCTTCTGCTTCTGAGGCCAGTGGATCAGATGTGCTACTTATTGCAAATTAAATGATCCTAGCGTGCAAGGCAGTCCCTGGTGTCCATTTTCTCAGAAAAGATTCCTTCTAATCTGCAGGTGTTTCAAATCTGGATTTTGACTGAAAAAGCCCCATACTGAAGAGGCCAATTTCTGATCCTTCTTTCTCTTTTGTAAGAAAAACTTGGTCCTATTGCAAAATTCCTTTGCCTGGTCAAAGCAACATATTGGAGGCCTTTAACACAAATGAGAGGCACACTCAGTGCTTCTAGGACTTACTTAAGCAGAAGACTCTCTTTACCAAGAAACTGAATGAAACACAGTGCTTGGAAAACACCGGTGCTCCCCTACTTCTGCTGTTACTTAATGGAAATGGCCAGAAACCAAAAAACAAGTTTTAAAGCCTGTGTTCAGCTGGACTAATGTTGAACTCAGATTGCTCCCAAGAAACCTCACATTATCAACAGAAAGCCAGTCTCTGACTTAAAAAAAAACTTCTGTCGAACTTTTTTCTTCCGCCAGGTAGTGGCAGCTCAAAATCATCAGCACTTCCCTTTTTAATCCCAGCTAACACCATCAGGTGTCAGGAGAAACGAGACTTGTCAATTTTTCAAGCAACACTGTGGGATCTCATTCAGGTTGTTTCTGTTGTCTATATTTGGAAGTACATTGGAATGGGTTGGCATGAAGTACAGTAAGGCAAAAATGAAATTCAGTGACATGTTGTTGCATGCTTGGCCATATTATCAAGCTCTCCATTTTCCTGAGAACCACAGCATGTTGCCAGAGCTGTATGTGGCTGACACTGACTGGCCACAGCAGATGAAGCTGTCTCACTGCTGCCAGAACATTTACCTCCATGGTGTAGTTGGTGTGCTTGTTGTCAAAGATAAGCGCTTCCTGGATCAGCTGGTGGTCTCCTTCCAGCTGGTCAATCTTTGGTTTGTAATTCACGATGCTCTTCTCGTACTGCCGCAAGTGGTTGAGCTGGTCCTCCAGGGTCCCGTGCATCTCTATTGAAATGCGGCCAATCTCCTGCATTAGCAAAGCCAAAGGAGTTAAGACTCCACTGAAAGGACAAGCCCCAGCATGCCTGACATTTATTGCAGCAATTTCCCTCTCACACAGCACAATGATTCAAAAAAAGAAATCTCGTGGAACAGTTACTTCACAGGAGCTGAGACAGTGTCAGCAAAAATTTTTGCACAGTGCTGAACATTTTTCAAGTGAGGTGAATCACATAAGATGTGTCTAATACAAAGATACAAAAGAAAAGGAAACTGCAGTCCATAAGTTAGTAATCTACCAAGCCAGATCTTTTTCTGGTGTACTGTCTGCCACTAAGTTAGTTCTTCATGGACATATTTCTGTAATTGCTCTCTTCTTTCCAGCTCCTGCCATCAGTAATAGCTTCGTATTTTGACATTTTACCAACTCCAATGACTCTAACTCAAATCTTACCTAAAGAGAGATCTCCCTTAAAAATGTCTCCTCTGCAGATGTTTAGTATATTAATTGTATTTATTTAGTAACATGTATCAAGACCATTGCTGTGCAAGCAATTATACAAACTGTCTCTGATCTAGGATTTTGAATTTATTGCATATAAACACAAATCTTAAAATATCAGTGTTCCCCATCTTAAGTAATGCTTTTTTCCTGGTACTACAGTTAGAGGAAGAAAAGTACAAGAGCCTCAGTAACCAACATCAATCCTGGGATTCTTCATATTTTCTATGATGTTTCTCTTGCTGTAACTTGAAGAAGGAATGGCTGTGACAGTGGTCAAGAGAGATAATGAATAAGAGAATTGGTGAAGATCACAGAGGAAAACAGCGTTTCAAAATTTGCAAAGCACTACCTCCATCTTGGTCTGGATCCAGGGTCCAATGACATTGGCCTGTGCACCAAACTGTTTACGAAGTCGTTCATTTTGCTGCTGGCGAGCGTGTTCTTCCATCAGGGCTTGATCCCTTCTGGGAACCAGCTGCCGCACCTACAACAAGAGTAACCCAGTGTGCAGTTCAGACACACAAAGGCACACGTACAGGAAATGCAGAAGTTGTCACAAGGGAGGGAGGAGTGGGTGTCTGCACTGAATACAAGCAGTCATATGGTTTAAGTCACAGTGCAGGCTCACAGAATGTGAATCCTATCTGCTGTAGGATACACACAAACTCATGTCAGGCCATGGAAGACCAGAAGCAGCTTCCATTAATTGTTTGGGGTTTTGGTGGCTAGAAAGGACTGAGTTCTGTTCAGATTCTGTTCAGATCTCACATTGGTAATTTTGCTTGGTAGTAAGAACCATAAGCACAACGGGTATGGACAGTAGCTGCTCTTTTATGATTACAGCAAGGAAAGGCTACTTGGTGCAGAGATAAACATCCAAATGGCTGAATGGTGACAAAGGATACTGATTCACATGCTATACTTACCTGCAGGTCAACTGAAGACTAAAAACCTCAAAGCTTTCAAATTTAGCAAGTTTCATTTAAAATTAGCATGTAAAAGGGAGTCTGATGTGCCATAGGCAATTATATCAAAGATCTCTTCCACTTTCCAAGAACATGGCAATTGAGCCAAAACCAAGTGACAAAACCCCACTAAACTCAGCAGTAAGCATGAGAGGGTAACTGCTGAGTAAAGAATCCATTTCCTGGGCCCGAAGTGGTTGAGCAGTGACATTGTCCCCCACTACCCTGCAAGGCTGGAAAGAACTCACATGTTCCCATTTGCCATTGATCTCATGTGGGGTGATTGTAGTGTAAGGATTCGTTCCTGCCATGTTGACATGGTATGTCTGGACAATCTTTGAGACTTCATTGTGGATCCCCAGGATGGCTTGTCGCTCCTTGTCCGCATCTGGCAACGTGGCTTTGAACTGCTCATGAGCTGTGGTCAATCCCTGCAGAAGGAAGGCAGCAGCAAAGGGAGAGTAAGAACATTACTTATGAAATAGCCTCTTCAGCAAATGTATTCCTGAAGTGACTGCAAATGCTAACATATTCCCAATGCAGGCTACTCTAATACACTTTTCAGGTTCTCTCAGTATCACTAAATGGGATGTTTTGAGTAGATAAATGATGTGAAGTCTTGTTTTCCCTCTCTTTCTGTCCCATGTTGACCAGTGACAGAGATCGCATACTAAAATGGTGAAATTATAATGGCTCATAATTTAGGGGTAATTATTTCTCCAACACTACTCAGTGACTGTTTGTTAGCCTCTTTGGGGAAGAAGAGCTGATTATGAGAATTATTATTAAAAAAAAGTCTCACTAGTTTAAATGCACTATACTTTCTTCTCCCACCAGGTATACAGTATTTCTACACCCGAAGTAACTCCAGATGAGTACTAAGGGTCAGATTCAGTTTATTCAGAGTTGGTTAGAACCAGGTGAAAGTCTTCCAGCCAGCTGCAACCTTGCACAGGCATCACATGCTCCTGCTGCTGGAAAACTCCTTGTCCCTGACCACAACAGGCCCTTCCTGCTCCCCATGGGTGCCCGGGCCGTGCTCCAAGGACTGATGGTTGGGGTGTGCTTGCTGGTAGTTTGCAGCCAGCTGACAAGCCAGCTGGTCCTGGCTCACCTCCCACTGCTTCTACAGGCCTTTAAGGTACTTCATCCCAGAAACCTAGAAGATCAAGTCTAGGGAAAGAGGCAGGAAAATGCATGGGAAACAGAGGTGTGTGCAGGGATAAGCAAGGGAACAGTGTGGAGAGAAGAAGGATGAAAGTAAACCACGTGATTGTCTGCACTCTCTCGAAACACACACTGTTAACTACTTTCTGTAAAATTCCTTCCTTACACGGTGACTCATTGCTTTGCAGCTGCTGTAGTGGCCATAGAGATGTAATACAAGTCTGGGGGCTGGGAAAGACATTGCAAACAATCACAAGGAGACAAAGGAAACGGTTAAGTGCTGTTTAGATTATTTTGCATTAAGAAAGACTTAATGAACCCCTTTGTTCAGGAGGGAAGGATGGAAGAAACAAGTACCTGTCACTCAGGAACTGTCACTACTGCCCTGGCTGTCCTGTTCCCTGTAGGTCTCCCATTTGCTGCCTCACTGATGGTCATACTCCTGTCAGTCATTCTGGCAAAGACCTGACTTGGATTCTTTTCACAAGCCCATCAAGCAGGTGAAATAGAAGTCCCCACTGCAATCCAGGAAAGAGTAATTCCTGCTCTCTAAGGTCTGCAAATTACCTGTATATACCTCAAGCTGCTTTCCTAACACCCTTTCAGAAAGGGAAAAACTGAGATACTGTCTTTGCTGTCTTAGAGAAGGCAAGTCAACTTTGATTTCAAATGGTAATTCAGCACCGAAGTGGACGATTCTGATTTTTCTTGTGCTCAGCACCAAAAACCAGCTAGTAGCTCAACTGTCCTCATGGTACATCCTATCACATAGGATCAAATGACCTGGACATGACATTCCATGTGAGAACTGACCTGCAGACCCTGTGAGCAGCACTAAGCTTTGTTCACATGGGTTAAGAAAAATTCCACAAGACCCTAAAAAGATCTCTTAATTTTCAGGTTTCCATTAACATGGCCCTGGAGTTACTCTGAAAAATCTGTTTTCAGTTTTTGTGTCCAGCTAGGATGATGTATGTATGCTTTACACCTATTCAGATCCAGGTTTTTTAAGAAAATCAAGGAAAAAACATACTAATTTTTGTTTCTCTTGATAAGGCTCACTCAATAGAGCAGAAGCACCAAAATATAACCTATAAATTCATACCACTCTGAATTCATATAACTCAGGAGACCCCAAACTTCTCACTGTCTCCACCTAAGTGGTGCAAATGACTGCTCTGTACCTGGATCTCCTCAATGGTGTGAACAATGAATGTGTCCTGCAGATCCTCCATGGCCCCTTCCATCCAGTTATTGAAAGGGGCAGCTCGTTTGGCATACTCCAGGTACAACTGGTCAATTGTTTCCAGTAGTTTCTCTGTCCTCTGTGCATGCACAAAAAGAAATAAAAGAAAGAAAATCAGGAGAGATGGTTGGAGAAGAATAATCACATAGATATATGGGTTGTCTGAGCTGCTCCTTCCTTTCAGACCTCCTTGGTGCTCCCAGGATGGCACGTCAATAAAAATCTCTCTGCTGTTAGAGATTACATACTGGACAGATTATTTCCCTCTAAAGGAAATAAAATAAATCCAAGGTCCATTGAAATAAAACAAAACAAGGCAAAATTTCAGGCAGAATGACATTACAAAACACACAAAAAAGTAAAAATAAATCAATGGCCTGAGCAAACATATGGCACCATAACTGAGCTGGAAGAAAAGCAGCCTAAGCATACTGAAATGTAGCCCATGTTTACAGTGCAGGATGTTCTAGGAGCTCACAAGTGAGCTGATATTGCTTGTGCCCACTGCAGCTTGGCCCCCACAAAAGCACTACCCAGAAGGTCCAACTTGTGATGTGTCTCACCTCCAAGGCTTCTCTACGTTTCTGGGTTAGGGCACCCAGATTATCCCACTGATCACAGATCTTCTGGCACCTGGCATTGACACTGGGAGAGTCGTAATAGTCCAGCTCACTATAAAGGGTGGGGAAAAAATGACAAGAAGTCAAATAATGACCCTGTACAGAAATAAGAGAAACCTATTAGAAATCTTCATCAGTCCTGAAGACAGATTCAAACAAAGAGATCATGGTCACTACAAATAAAGCAAATCAGGATGATATCAGGACCTAGTTCAGGAGACACTATATGTTATGCTGAACCAAAAATCAAAGGGCAGGACCATCCAAGGCCTCAGCTAATATTGAGGCTGGCTACCTGATGGGAATCACTTGCCAAAGGGGGAAGGGAGTATAGACATTTGCTCAAACTGGAAATAAGCAGATTATGATGAGAGCAATCTGCTCCTGTATTCTGCTTAAGAACATTATGCAGTCTAACAAACTGTGTCTTATACATCAGAATGGAAACAGAAGATTTTATTAGGAACACTAAGAAACTGCTTAAGATTGTCCTAAGAATTGCATAGTACAGGTGGCAAGGAATAGCTAAATTACATAACCCAGTAAATTTATTTAGGACAATCCCAGAATAACTGTGTGGGTTTCTCTCCTATATGCCTGACAAGAAGTGCTTTGCTGACATATCTATAGGCTGACACTCAAGGAACACAGGCTGGTAAAAGTATGACTGGGGAAAGGAGAGCACAGGGGCACACTAAAGCTTGCAGCCTTGCATTACTTCATGCTCTGCACGTGGGCAAAGAGGGAGAAATCTGCAGGCAGAGGGAGACCAGCCAGTCTGGGAAGTGTCAGCCTTGAAAGAAAAACCCAAAATAAATCACTGGGAATAAAGCACTGAGTGACCCTGAGCCATCTGATGAGCAATTCTTTAGGCAGTAGTGCAGGTTACACTCCTATCCCCCCCAGCCTTGTTTCTTCATGCCATTGTATTGCCCTCCTGGGGTGTGTGGACACAGCTGTTGGTGGAGTCCTCCAGTAAACTAGCCAGGTAACTGACTGGGGCTAAAAATAACTTATTTGCTAGGTTTCTAATCCAGATCAGTTGCTTGATCTACTTTGCTGCAGAGCCAGCACTGCTGATGAATGAACTCCTTCTGAAAGCCTAACCTGTAACACACTAGTGCAGCTAGGGAGGGGAATGTGCCATGTCCCCAAACATTCCTGCCATGGATAGCTGCAATGGCTTCCTCCACAGCCTCTGCATCTCTCTCTAAGTGTCTCTGGGGCAGAAAAGAGCTCTGCCATGGTTTTTCAGGGCATGGCCTCTTTGCTGAAATGGAAGACGGCTTTTATAACAATAGCAGAGCCTACTGGTCTCACACTTTAGAAGAAATAACCTCTCCCACAGCTCAGGCCTCAGCCTTCCCTGTTGCTCTTAGAGCTGCAGCTGCTTTGGCTGACATGTAGTGTGTGCTTTGGAAGTGGCAGGTCAGGTAATGCCTGCTGACTAGACAGACGCAGTTTTAATCTTACTGACATGGAGGATTGCCTTGAATCTTCCTCCTGTTCCAAGGTCAATCCTCCAGTGGAAAAGAGAGCAATTCTGTAAATCTCTGTTGTTAAAGAAGATAATTATCTTGATCCAATAAGCCTAATTTTTAGAGGAAAACAGCTCTTCAGCCCAAGAGGACTGATCTTGGCCCAGACATCAACTTCAGATAGGCCAGTGTGATATATAAATCTTTTAAAAATAGGAAACAGAGTCAAAACCAAGTAGTTCAGACTGGTTTTTGCCAAGAAACATGCAGGGTTTCAAAACCTTCCCAAGCTGCAGCTGCTAGCTCTTTGCCTGCCTGCTATCTCTAGCAATCCTGATAAGCGCCCCATTTCTCCTGGCAACCTGTATTACTCCAGGAAAAGGAGTGGAGGTGAAGGTTTCCAAGCTGGAGAGAAGCAAAGAAAGAGCTGATCTGCTGTGAGGATGCCCTGCAGCAAGTGCTGAACAGAGTGCACACAGTGCAAGTACTCCTGAGGGAAAGAATGAGGCCACGATGGGCTCAAGCAGCTTCTTCCTTGCTGGAGTAAGGAGGACTTTTTTTTTTTTTTTTGGTAAAAGAGAGCAAACTGAGACTCTCCTATCCTCTCCTCTTTCCTTCTGTTCCTGGAGAAGTATGACAGCGTTATATGTCTGAAATACAGCACATGCCAGCAGCAGGTCAGACTCTTTCATGGCAGCATAATGAACTGGAAGAGGATGGAAACTTGGCTTAGAAGTATAATTCCCCCTCCTCCTCAACAGCACCCACAGCTCATCAATTTTCTGGCCTACTTTTCTGATGTGTCTGGATACTGGATAGCAGTATCCTAGATACTGTTTGGAAACACTGGGAATTCCCAGCATTTTTGTGTGGGGATGGATTTTTGCTCTCCAGAGGGCAAAGCTGACTAAGCCTCCCTGGCCCCGAGGATGGGAGTGCGCTGGGGTGCCGTACTTGAGCTCTTGTGCAATAGCAGCAATCTGTTCCACGCGGTCCTGGTGGGCAGCCAGGTCACTCTCAAAGGCCTCGTGTTTCTTCAGCAGGGCCTTGATCTCCGAGAGGGTTGCAGTTTCGTAATCCTTCTGCTGCAGCATTGCTTCTTTACCTGGGGAGGGAGCCAAAGGACAGAAGAATGAAGGACGGGACCCAGGGTGGCCAAAGCCAGCTCTCACCACCCAGGCACCCTCGAAGGCCCTCAAAAGGGCATCGGCCTCACTCCAGCTACCCCGCCCGAGGCTTCGCGAGAAGCACAATGCTCACTTTCAAACCACGAAGTGTGAGTTTGCCATTAACAACACAAAAGGGCACATAATGTAGCTTAAGCCAGCACTGTCACAGTTTATGCTGGACCCGTCTAAGTATGTGCAAAATGGGTTATGCTGATCCTGTAAAAGCCAATGGTAGCATTTACTGTACAGGAACTTTTCCTCTGCTCTGTGGCTGCTCTCTTCTAGCCAAAGTTTTCACTTTGCCACGGTTAGGAAATGCCAATGCTGACTGCATGATGCAGAACAGAGATCATGCTGGTTTCCATACACTGCTTTCTAAGAAAATAAGAAATAAATCTAGCCTTCTCAAGAGGAAACTCTCATGGAAGGACCCATGCACAATCCACCTCCTCCTCCCTGCACAGCAGTCAGCACTGTGTCAGGCAATAGGAAGTATGCAGGTTGGCATTACCATCTGTCCAGGACTCATGAATGGATGCCTTCTGCCGGAACTTCTCTGCCAGGTGATCCAGCCGCTCTAGCCTCCGGATCTCATTCAATAACCACTCCTCGTAGCCCTTCTCAGCCTGCTCTAGGCCACCCCAGGCATTGTTTATATCCTAGAGACAGAAACATGAGAAGGAAAGGCAAGTTAGAAGTTGGAGGGAAGATGTTCACCAGCATTAGTCTCAGTGAGCTACATGGCTCCAACTGATGGGAGGGAGTGAGCATAGGCTTTTCATCTCACAGGGCTCTGCAGATAAGTCAGGGAGACAAAGTGTCAGACTTAAGACAAGCAGGACTATAAGTCCAGGATATAACCACCTACAGAAAAGCCTCTTTTAAAACTCTAGAAGTGTTTAAGTTCCCCTACGTCAAACTTTAATAAAACTCAACCGTTTCTGAATCAGAAAGAACGAAAGCCACCGAGACATCTCCTCATAAAGACATGCAACTTGTGAAGAGTCCCAGACTCTGATTTAGACACAAGGAAGCAATGATCACTTGATCCTCTCCCATCATTGCCTCACTGCTCTGTATTTTTTAGTGTTCCTCTCACAGAACGTGTCACTATGAAGGTGGGCATTCTCTGCCCACCCATGGGCAGAAAGAGTCTCGTTTTTAGGCATGTTTGAGGTCTATAGAAGCAGTCACCCTCACTCACCGAGACCATTTTCCCTTCAGAGGGCATGAAGGCTGGCCTATTGCTGAGCCGCAGCTTGGTCTGCAAGGTGTTGAAATTGATCTCAAGTTGGCACTTCTCCTGGACCTTGGGGGGCTTGTGCAGGCGGCGGTAGTCCCGGAAGTCCTCCAGTTTCTGCTGCATGGCTTGCATGGTGTTCTCTGGGGCCCGGTTCTCCAGCCAGGGGATGGTGCGACGAATCCACTCCAGCAGCTGCGAGGAGCAATGACAAGAAGCCTTGAACTGAAAATTGTGCTGAAACTGCAGGTGTTGCTCTGATCTCATAAGGGACCATTTACTTTTATGTTTGCTGTCAGAAAGATTCTACCACCAGCAGGGCTCATAAAGAAAGTTTGCCAGCGTTTTTGGAAGTACTTTTTTTTTAATGAGCAGCACATTCCCTACCACACTAAGTAGTATTGCATGTTGCAGCAGTGCCAATCCAACATACTTAAGGCACAGCTTTTGGACAAGCAGGACCAAAACGATATCCTCAGATTATGTTAAAGCCTTAAGAATTTTGCTGGACTGTTGCATAACTAAAAGATGCTGTAAGTCATATTATCTCCAGAAGAATCTGCCAGGAGAAATCAAGTTCTTGCCTTACACTTTCCCCACTCTAGCTTCCTCAAAGTCACTGTTACTCTTTGAATATACCTCTGTAACAAACCTTTCTGGAGAGCTGGTAAAATGCTAATGCAATAGGCAGTCTACAGTGTGAGTGGAGTAGTGCCCTATGCTTTTCAGATCAGGCTGAAACCAGGCTTATGGGTTATGTCTTCTATTGTCCATCTTTTACTACTTATCTACCACTAACATACTCCAGTCCACATTTGGTCTCTTGTAGTTTCCCTGTTGTCAGTCAGCCTTCTCTGTTAACAAAAGCAGCCTCCAGCTTGTATCTGACACAGATTCTTCCCATTATAAGCAAATGCATATTTCTTTCCTCAAGTATCTCTAATTTTTATTCTCTGATCCAACTCGTGACTTCTACAGAATATTAACATACAAGCTGTATGGAAGATGTAATGACCTTGTATAGTCCTGTTGAATGCAAGTTAAACCAACTTGATTTTTCCTTCAATTTTAGCATTTCTGGGTTGGCTCCTAATAAACTGAGAAATTCAAAGCTTCTCTGTGGAAGCTTTCTGTTTTAAAATAGATTGCTCTTGTCTTTAAGGTAACTTCAGTCTTTAATTTGAAGAGGAAAAACTAATTTTCCAGGGAAAATAGCAGTGGTTCAATAGCATTCCCCAACATTACTTATCAGCATTAAATGCAATTCTTTTCTGCATACCACTACTCAGAAACCAACACCTACATCACTGGCCAGTTTTTCGTAGTCTTCCATGAGCTGTTCATTTTCTTGGTTGACTGCCAGCACCTTGCAGATCCGATTTGCTGCTGTCTCCGCCTGACAAAGAGAAGAAAAATAGAAGAAGGGGAAAATGTGAAAAAAAACCCCACACCAAAACTTGCAGCTTAGCTTCCTGCTACATACCTGCAGGTAAAATCTCCTTAGCTCTAACAACCTGTCTGCACTTTGAGACATCTGTCCTGACCTCTCTGCTTTCCATCTGGCCTTCTATAATGATTTGTTTTTTCCCTTCTTCAGAGATTCTCAGCTGTACTGATTCTACCCTATATGTTGTGGGACAACCAATGTTCCTATGCTTTTTCTGGAGCTGCTTCTGTAAGAGGGCCTTGTTTGCTTCCTACCAGAGGGACCCTGGCTACCTCTTCACAAAGACAGGGAGTTTCTGCTGCCACCTCCACTCCCCATCCCAGCATTCTGAGCTGGAACAGCAGTTACAGAGTGATGTCAAGCTGATGAGACTGTCTCCATACTTTTACCCCAGGAAAGAACTACCCAAACAGAGTTAAGCCACAGAGTGGACTTATGGGAAAACTTCTAATTTTGTTTGGAAGATAAAATGGTAGATACTCCTTTTAATCTTAAGTCCTGCCCAGCAGAACTGTCTTCCAGTTTTAACTGTATTTCTGGCACTGATTACAGGGCCATCTCATTGGTGAAGCATATACCTACCATATATTCAGAGTCTTATGACCCAGCTGAGAAGAGGATTTCTTTTCTCCCCACTTTTCTGGGTGATCTTTCTGCTTACTCTTTCAAAACAAGTCTCACAATAAAAAAAATCCTACTGTTACTATTTAGGTTTGGAGTATTTTGCTTTCTTTCTCTCTATTGTGAGACCAAAACCTGGCTCTCTTCAGGGAGCTCAACGTGTTAGAACATGAATTTGGAAAGTAAGGATCAGAAAAATCCCAGCTATGAACTCAGAAGCAGTGTTTGGCATGGGGGACATACAAGCAGGCTGATCCTTGCACAGAATGTATCTGTGGGTTATCAGCTCCCTTTACCATTACCATGGTGTGTGCCATGCCACAGAGCCTGAGGACATGTCCCTGTGATGCATATGGGGATTCCTCAGACCCTTCTTAGCACAGTGCAGCTGTGACCCTGGTGCCTGGGGAAGGTGCTGCAGGTACCCACAGCCCCCCTTGGGAGAAGTACTCCTTACAGAGGCTAAGTGTAAATAAGAGGGAGAGGCCAACACTGCAACAAACCAACTGTGAACACTGTGTCCTGCCTCAAAACTACATTTAGGACTGATGCCAAAATAAGTTTTGCTGAGTTTATAGCTGGTAAGTTTCAACCTTTTTCTATTTTTAAAAGACCTTTTATTATCTGTTTATTCAATCTTCAAGGACATTTGAGGAAAAAAAACTCTAATTTTTGCAGCTGATGTGAAGCAGCAAGAATAGCAATAAAGTCATAGGCTGTACAGTGATGTATGGATTGCTAAGGTCCATGGGGACACAGTAGTCTTATTCATTTGTAGAATGAAATGAAGCTGTTAAAACATCTATTCAGTCATCTGCCCCTTTACTAAAGTGGACCAGCTATGAGATACACAGATTATCAGCTAATTTAAAACACATCAGAGAGACCAGTACAGGAAAAGGAGCAGTTTCACTTAAAAAGAAACCTGCAAAAAGTGCAAACAATGGTTACATTTAAGAAAGCTTGTACTTTGACCTATTTTTAACTAAAGTTTCTACTCTAATGGAGTGTTTTTTGATATACAGAGAAAACCGTAGACGTGGGACCAAACAGTATGTCAAAAAGACATTGCTAGAGCCCTACCATGATATGCCTAGTGACTGCAGGGTACTGCCAGTACCTAATGTTTATCTCAACCCCTCCAGGAGAGGTGTTCATTTAGCTTTCTTATTTTCACACCCCATGAGCTCACTGCAGCAGCAGCCAGCTGTGCAGGCAGGATCCCATTCCACTGAGGCATATTTACATGTATCTGATGATAGACTTTCTCCAGCTGCCCAAGTTTAAATATGTGTGTGTATATGGGTGTTGAACAACTGTCCAAACAAAAAGACCCTAAGAATGTCAGCAGTTATGACATTATTTGTGGTATCCTAATGGCAGGAGTGTAGAGGCTTTCTTTCCCCCATCAGTACTTGCCTCCTAATGGTTCATTGCCTTGGAACTGCTACTGCTCTATGCAATAGTGTGCTGCTGCTGCAGCCACAGGAAAGGCTCTGTGGCCACAGTCACCATTAATGTCATGAGTACCATGTTACACTGTGCTCTGAGCAAGGCAGGACAGAAGGATGCCAGAGCTTTCAGGCAACCTTCACAAATACCCTCTACACTACTGCTAATGAGCTGATCCATGGTGATGGCAACCTCAAAACTAAAGTGAAACACTTTTAGGTAAAAGAAGAGTGGCACACCAAGATGTTTACATGAGGCCAAGGCAGCTCCCCCTACACCTTCATTAGCTCAGTGGAAAAAGCTATTTTTGCTTCCCCACACTGCTAAAGGGAACGATGCATTTAGGATGTTCATGCTGACTCCAAAAAAAAGACAAGATGCCCACAAGGCACAGGGCTGCACTGAGAAGATGCAGAATCCTGGGGTCTGGAAGCTGCATACCTGTATTCTCAGAGAACCTGTGTGAGCTCATCAGCTTGAGTGCAGCATTGTACTGACACACTGTACTGCTTGCACGCAGAGTCTTGGGGAGGGCAAGCCCAGGACATTCTGCTTGATACCACGCTGCTGTGTCTGTGCACATGCTGTCTGGTGGGATCAAAATGGAAAACTGAATGGCAGCAATTTTTCTGCCTTTTGTCTTTTCTGTACTTGTCAACCATAACTTGAACTGCTGAGGATAGGAGTAGAGTTTGCAGTCTCTCTAGTTCATGGATCCAAGTCTTTCTGCTGAGGAGGATCATGAAGGAAGGCATTCCCACAGTACACTATGTAGGGATGCCTGCCTGTTGCTGTCCTCTAGCCTCAGGGGAAGATGCCTGGCTGTTGCTGTCCTCTGGCCTCAGAGGACCGCTCCAAAATACTATACACCAAACACAATCTCTTAATAAAACAGTAAAACAGTTAGAAATTGCCACAAGTTTACAAAATATTAAGCCAACCAGTAGTTGCATGCATTTAGTGTGAAAGTCAGAAGCGGTTAGAAAACAAGCAAATCAACCAAAGCAAGTATATCTACAAATATATATATTAAAAAAATGGCATAGAGAGAAAGCAGCCATCTACATACACATGTCAGGCTGGGGACCCTGTACCTTCAAAGGCTCAGGATAAGAGAATGAAAGAAGCAGAAAGCAGCTCATGGGACTCTCCCTTCAGGCCTGGTGGCAGTAATGAAAAATCTGGATGAAAAATTGAGCAATATCACAGTAAGTCACCTAACCCTGCATGAGGCAGCAACACAGTAACATCTGGGCAGAGGCTTGTACTCAGCAATCACTTTGCATTTGCCTGCAGGTCTGAATCTGTGCCACTTAGGAGCTGGCTAATTTATGACTAGGGCAGTTCCAAAAAGGAGCTGTACCCCTCCTGCCAGGGCACAGTTGAGTTGCTGGCCCAACAGGACTGCTGAAAAATGAATAATGTATTAAATATTCCCTGTAAGCCAGCTGGACTACATGGGACTGAAACTTTAATACTGAGAAACTTCATCTGTAGTTTTTGCCCCAGCTACTTGGTTCAGGTTCTGAGGCAAGCAGAAGACTGTTTTCAGATATCCCAGGAGACTGAGCATCCACCTAAATTGCTGATCAGAGCATGGAACCTGCTGAGCAGGTTTCCAAATCATGGAATGGGTGCAGAGAGAAAAGGAAGAGATTGGTGAGCAACATGGCTGTTTCTGCAGCAGGCTACAACCCTCCTCATATTGTGGTTGGATGTTTATTCATCTGGAGTTCCTCAGGTTAAACAGACTGCATGGAGCAGTCCCTCGGGGGCACCTGGCAAACAGCAGGCCTTATCATGAGGCTGGCATGATTTCTGAAACTACAGTCTTCCTGGGCAAGTATCAGCTGGCTGGAGCTTGCAGACTGGTCTCGAGTGTTTTGAACAAAAAAACCACAGGATCCTAGCAGGAAAGTCATGACTACACAAATTATGCCAAATGGGCAAGTCTACTGCACTGCTGTGGGACACATTCCCAGTTCCTTGGAAACAAGACAGTATCACGTAATTTATATGAAACTGGGCAAAGAGCAAAAAGCCTGAACTAAAGAGCTGCTCCCTGGAAACTACTGCTTGCATTTGCCCTCTGAAAGCCAGCATCAGCATGGAAACTGAATCAATGTTGGGACCATCAGCACTGCTTTGCACAAAAGAGATGGAATCTTCCTGGAGTCAGATTAGCCCTCAAGCTGGGCAACACAAGGACTGTGTCTCAAATAGAAAAGGCCTGTCTGTAACACAAAGAATGTAGTCTTGGATTTTACTGGTCTAAACCCTTCTATTTGAAATTAGCAGTAATCTTGTGGAAGGGCTGCAGCCCAGGCACATAATGACATGGGAGAAAAGATTTGCCCTTTTTCCTTTATTCAAAGGATTGCTGGGAAGTTACTTGCCCAAAGGTGATCTGTAACTATTTAGTTCCAAACATCCTGATGTCAGGCAAAGAGACTTTGGAGTAAAGAGAAAGCAGAGGAAGAAGGAAGACCTGAAGCTATGGAAATGGGCAAGGCAGAGGAAAGATAAATAAAATATATAGGTGGTTTGGGAAATAAAGGAGAATTACAAGGGAGAAACAAGGAATGGAAAAGCATGTGAGTTTGGGAAAGCTGAAGGCCTGGTAGAAATGAACTTCATGGCTGGAGCACAGAAGTGCTATGTAACCAGCTCACAGATGATTCAGCCTAGGAAAAGACCACTGACCTAGTGGAGGCTGAGTGTGGAAGGCAGGATGGCAGCCCAAGAGGGACAGGCTGTGATTTCCTGGAGTGGGCAGATTTGACTGTGGTACTTTCTGGAGGTGCACTGCCTGGCCAGGACAATGCCCACTAGTTACTGAAAGGGTACTGCCTCTGTCAGAGCAGGCATCCATTCGTCCTCCAACGCCAGCTTTACCAAACGCTTTCTCCTCTGCTGTGGTGTGAGACTGGAGGGAAGGAGCAGCTCAAGTCTGTCCGAAAGGACATTTACATCATTCCTCCAGCAAGATTACAGATGGCATACCCAGATGCATCAGTGGACGCACTGGGCTACCCTGCAAAGGCCCTGGGGCGGGCGGGGGTCTGGTGTTCCTCACTGGAGAGGACAGGTGGGCAGGGCAGGGTGAAGGGAGGGGTTGTTAGCAGTAAAGTCTCACCTTCTGCGCCCCTGAGAAGGCGTGGTAGTAACATGAGACATAGGTCATTATGGCCTTCTCATCCGGCCTTAGCGTGCCTATAATATCTGTGCAGAGAAGGAAAAGAGGTTGAAAGGATAAAGTAAGAAGCAGCACATAGGATAAAACAAAACAATCATGGGTGGCGTGAGAGAGGGGGAGAAAACTTCCCATCATGCATTGCAGGACAGGCCAAACAGATTTCCATGCGGAGAGCTGGGAATTCGGATCAGAAGGTGGCTAGCAGTGTTGGCTTGTGGCTCAAAGCGGCACCCCTCCCTACCCCCCAATCCAGGGGGATCCTGAGATGAGGATCTGGGCTCTGCACCTTCACAGCTGCGGTCTGGGGCCCGGCCCAAGGATGCAAACGAGTTGTTTGGAGATCTGAACGCCCGCGCTCGAGGCCCTTCGTACGCCAAGGAGCTGGAGATCAGAGCCTTCCCACGCAGTGCACTTCCTACACAGGATCTGCTCTGCTGCAACGTGCACTGCCTGTTCCTAAGGCACTCAAGTACAGGAGGCTGCTTGGTTTTGGCAAGAGATGTGTACAACGTTTCACCCACAAAATTTTTTACTTAAGTGACTCCATTACCAACAGGAAAATGGCTAAGCCAGAAGTAGCAAGGACTCAATTGCCTGATTTCCAACACGGATGAGAAAAGAGGGGGAAAAACGGGAAACAAATGAACAAAAACAGGCATCTCTGTCATGATAAGCAATGCTCTGTTTACAAAACCACCATGGATGTACTTGTTAGACATGCTTTGTAAGCCCCAGGTGAACCGGGACTGAATTTGTGGCACAACTTGAGAAAGCAGCAAGTTCAGACCTTAAAGCAAGGGTACTGGAACCTGCAGCATACATAAGGCAAAAGATAAAGCTTTGGCCATTCATTAAACACTTCATAAAACCTAAGTCAGCTCTGTTTCTCCATCTTTGGAAAAGAAAAAAAAAAAAAAAGAAAAAAAAAAGTGAATAGGTATCTGTATTATTTCCCATGGAGGAGGCTGCAGTTTCCTGCTGGGCAGAGCATCTATGTGGTAGTCTTTGCTTTTCGTAAGACCAAGCATCCTAGTTCAGATTTATCAGGATCAAGAGGTCCATATTCTTGGCCATCAGGACAGCAGTTCATAAGGCAAATGGAGAAGGCAGAGCTCCTCACTCCCTTTAATTTGCATGCGTGCCGAAGTGTGGCATACCTAAGTGCCACTGGAAGTACTGCTGACTAGAGGGAAATGGAATTCCTGGCTCCCTTGCCCCGTGTATTGTATCTGGGGCACCACTTTGAACCAACAGCCAACTCTACCAAGAACATAATAATAAAGATGCCCGTAGCTAGAGAGGAGAGAGAGAAAGAAAAAAAGGTTTGGACATTAGCAACGGCACCAGGTGTGCTCTGTGGAGGGAGCTTGGGATCCTGTGATACCTTCTGGGCTCCTGAGAAGGCGTGGTAGAAGCTAGAAACATAGGTCATGATGGCCTTCTCGTCAGGACGGGCAGTTCCAACAATGTCTGTCAAAAAAAACCTCACGTTAAGAGCATAATCAACTGATGGGAGGAGAGCAGAGGAGGGGGAGAACCACAACTGTCCAGGAGGCCTGCTGAGGTGTGTGCGTGTCACAGCGATTCCAAAGGGCTTCCCAGCATTCCCCAGAAGACGCGTGTGTCTCAAAACCCAGGATCACCCTTCTGGCTCTCCTCCCTCATCATAAAATTTCCTCCAGTCTGGCCAGGCTAAGGCAGCCAGATGTCAGCATGTCTTGTGTCACAGCAGTTTCCTGTCCTGAGAACATTACTGTGATTGGTGGATTGAATCAACCCAAACTGGCATCAGGCTGACATGACTTTTATAGCCATATTATACTGCAATTCCTCCATGCAGTTCTGTTCTTCTGGAAAGATACTTTCTCCCTTCTTTTCCATGTCTCCCTCCTCCATTTCAACACAATGATGGCTTGAATTTCAAAAGGCCCTTTCATTAGCTTCAGTGGAAACTCAACACCTCCAGAGATCAGAATTAATGGTGTGGAGGAATGCACATTAGCTTGACTCCATGAGGGAGGAGAGAGATCAGTAAAGAGCAATGAGAACTCCTGCCAAGGGCCCTCTTCATCACTGCTACTTTTGCTGAGATCTGAAGGTAGATCCACTTATTTTGGAGGTGTCTGTATTTCCTGCAGAATGGCAAGAAACATTTGAATCTGCTCTGGAAACCTCACGGGTTTTTTTTTACCTCAGCATGATGAATGCAGGGAAAGCAAAACTCATCCCTGGGGATGGGAAGTACCACCTAGGAATATGAACATCCCAGTTACTGAAATACAGGTTCAGTGGGTTTGGCTGTCCTATTCCCACCTTTCGTCTTTGCTCCTCTCACTCCTTTATTTAACAAAAATGTTTAACTGCTTCCCCTGTCCAACCCAAATCTGAAATACAGCTTCCACCATTGAAACATTCAGGATTTAGGAAAACAGCCAACAACCAGTGAACTATTTCAGGCTGTTGTTTGTACTCCAGAGTTACAGTCTTCAAAATCTGTTGCCAAGCTGGTCCTGACAAGGCTCTGAAAAATAATCCTTGCTGTCCCAGTGGCCTCAGGGATGCAGTCACAATCAGCAGCAAAAGTATCTCTGAACAACATGGAATTCTGCCTTGGTCTCCAGACCCAGTCAGTGAAGGATCTTCATGCCAAACACTTCTGAGTAGTCAAGAAAAAGCAGTCTATAATAATAATAATAATAATAATATCATGCCCCCAGAAGGAAGAACACCAGCAATGTCAGAAAGACCACAGCAAAAAAACCCTGGAGCAAAAGGAACACAGGCCTACACCATCCACTAAGTCAGTATTTGGCCTGATAATTGAAAGGGAACACTTCAGTCAGATGACAGGTGTTACTCATCTCTGCCTTGTGTGTCAACCCCAAGCTAAGATCTCCACGCTAGACTCGAAAGACTCAAGGACAGAGGAGGAAGAGGGAAGCAGAATATGTGACTCATTATTCCATTTTAATTTTTTCCCTATACATTTACTACACAGTCACGCAGGGAACATTCAGAGGTTACTGGAATCTTGTACAAAAGAAGTCCACCTAGAAGAAGTGGAAAATTTCTTGAGAAAAGACAAGTTAAAAGCTGTTGGAGTCTACTTTACCTTCTGCATCCAGCATCTTCGGAATATCCAGATACTTTTCAGCCACATCAAAAGCTGTGTTTAGATTAGTGAGAGGATCATCCTGGGTAAGAAACAGAGGAAGAGCATCAGCATCAATTTTTAATAAGGTACACAGTATTTATCTCAGAAAGAGTTTTGTTTGGTTCAGGTAACTGTGTCTGTAACAGACAAAATTTTGTGTGAAGCCTCATGCAGCAGGATGAAACAATTAGCTTCCTTTTGAAAGAAGAGCCTGGGAGCTCTTGGCATGTTAATCAACATACAGGCTATGCACTTGCAAAAAATAGGAATAATGCATTTTGTCTTGAACCTAGTTGTAAGCAAAATTAGCTTCTCATCATACTGATAGTAAATGATGAGACCACATCTCACATTTACATCTCATGCTTATATTAGGTTTGCAAGTTCCATTTTAAAGAACTGCAGAGCTGTGTATCTGTTAGAACATCTCAGCAATACTAAAATAGTAACAACATCTGCAACGGGTGCTGTCCTTAGCTAGTGTACAGTTTGTTGAACACCAGTTGAGTGGGAGGAAGAGAAATGTTTCAACAAATCTCTACAAAATAAATACATATAAAAGTACCCATTTTGCCTTGAGTATGGCTTTTTCTTCTGCACAGGTCTTGTAATTTCCCTAGTACATTTCTATTCCTCTCTATATAATCTTTCTTTAGATTTTAAAAGAGTCACATGAGAAAACATGAAAAACAAATGTCATTAAAAATTAAAGATTCTGAAAATTGTGTCCAGCATTCAAACATAATAATCAGCAACAAGACACTTGCCAACCTGCATAAGATTCTCATACCAGCTTGTTCCTCTATTCCTGTATAACCATGATACTTCATTATTCTGAAGGATCAATCCACTTCATGGGTGACAAATTGCATTATCAGTTTCTACTGTTGAGACATGTGGCTTCTACTGGATGAAAGGTTGTGCATAAACTGCTAGTGTTTAGCCATCTTGTTTGGTGTCTTTTGGGAGGGAGGAAAGATAGGGTGGTACTCTCCATATTGTTACTGGTGCCACTCACACTGAGACCCACATTAAAAAAAAAACAGGAAAAAAGTAGTAAAATTATTTCACCTTCTTTCTAGAGTGGCATCCATGTTCTGTTTATTTATCAGAATCATGTGCCTTTGCTTATTGCACTGACTTGGAAGATTAAGCTGTGCCTGAACTCTAATCAACAGGCAGTTTCCTTTGAACCCACCCAGCAGGAAAGATGAAGCTAGGCAGGCTTGGGCAGACAGGGTAAGGGCATGACTAAAACTTCCTTTATGGCACTGGTCATTATGTAGCCCTCAAATTACAGCCTTCACGAACTAGGAAATGGAGCTGCTCTGAAAAGCAGTTTCCTGCAGCATTTCCCTGGGAATCAAGCATGTATTAGGCTGGCATCCAAAATCAGCAAGACATTCCTTTTGGTGAATGTCTCTCTCAGACAGCAATGTTTCACCTATCAAAGTAAATCACACACAAAGGCCACTAAAATAGACAGTGATCTGTATTAAATACACTGGAACAAGTCAATATTAAGCAAGGCAATGTTGCACAGGCATGCTGTGATGAAGCCAGCAGCTGTCACATACAGTATGACATAGTGTCAAATCCCTATATTCCTATATAATACACCTTCAGTGGTGACTACATCAGGTATATCTACATCCACCTCTTCAGAGCTGAGCAGTGGAGCAGGCAGTGGATTTTACTATTCTCCAGCTACAAGGAACCATCCTATGCCATGGAATTAGAGGAACCACTTCAATTTCAACCTACTTGTCTTCTGTGCCTGGTGTGGAGAAACCTCTATGAACCCAGAGCATAACCAAAAGCCTTATCTGAGGAGGTGAGACTAGGTGGTAAATAACCTACTTTGCTCACTGAGTGTAAACACGGCCCTAGCTTCATTTAGGGAGAAATGAAATGCTCTTTCACTCAAGTGCAGGAGCATCCGGAAATGCCAAGGGGCAGTTCCCTTGCCAGCCTTCCCCTAGTCCATGTGCCATTTTCTATTTCAGTAGAAATGTCACCACTGTGTAGCAATTTTGACACCCTGCTGACCGTGAGCATCACGGTTATTAACACCCTGACAGAGTGTTTAGCATTAACACAAACCCTTCCTTTGCACAGACCCATCTGAACAAGCTGCATGAAGACCTGCCAGCCTCTCCTGGAGGAAAAGGAGGAGCAGATCTCTCCCTGCAGACAGCTTTCCTATCAGTTTGCAAGTAACAACACCAGGAGCACTGTTGCCAAAGGTTAAAAAGAAATTTTTGGCTGAAAGCTGGGAGAGGTTTCCTGATGGGAAAACTTACTGGGCTTGGGCAGTCCCAAAGGAAGGGCTGGAAGTTTTAACATGTGGGAAACTGGAGACTCACCTAGATAAAGCCAACAGATTTCTACTTCAAATGCAAGAAAGATGTGTGATCACAGTATCTCTTAGGGAATGAAGCTAAAGATAGCACTACTGAAAGCAAGCTAGCTAAGTCCAAGACTAGCTTGGAGATGAGCAGAGACCTACACTCGAGCAAGATTCTGTTCCCTGTAGGAAAAACTTCACCCCTCCAGAACAGTGGAGCAGCTCATCCCAACAATGATGCTTCTTTGTGCATGAGTTAGGGTTTCCCCCGGGGCTTTTCCAAGACTACAACAGGGTCTCAAGCCCTATGAAATTCCTCCCAATTCCACCACTTTCAGTTCCATCCCACTGTACACCAGCTAATCATTATTTCAGATCATCTGTTTCAGCTGATGTCCATGAAAAGGGGCAAGGTAATAAAGACTGGCAAGGCAGCTCCAAGCCTTGCACTGAAGTACCACAGCTGCAAGCACACTTTAGGGACCCAAACACAGCAGATCAAACAAAAGACAAGGCACCTGTCCCCTGATTCCTTCCATAGCTGAAACACACACCCAGAAGAGCACTGACCCAGATGGGGCTGTGGAGGTGTCTTGATTGCAATTCCATTTACATGAACATAGCAATGGCAGAGGCATGAAAAGGAACAGTAACTTGCCATACTCTAGCTGAGCTAACCACAAGAAAATCTATACCTTTACCATAAAGGAGGTATTTTGTTTTAGTGGTGGCAGACAGCAAACCTGCCCTAGACACATGCCAACCTGGCTCATTCTCTGCTTTTGCTGACTAAAGACTATCACAGCTCTTCATCTTTCACCACAACCCTAATTCAGGCAGGGATCCTCTCTTCCTCCAGCTACTTCCAAGTCCTTGCAGCACACATGGTTGCCAAGGCAATTATTGCAATGTAGCATAAAAAACATCATCTATTAACTAGCAATCAGGAAAGGAGATGGAGGGAAAGGAAAACAGAGAGAGGAAGCACTTACTGTATCTGCCAGAACTGAAGACACTAAGAAAGAAATCCAAAACTCATGTTTTCAGGAATATCTGCATATAACACAGCAGTGCACAAACCACAGTTCTACACATATTGTGGTATATGAGGGGGTGTCAGAGCCAGCAGTCAATCACTGTACTTGACAGAAGTATCTTAGATGTAGCTCACAGTTGAGCTACAGTCAAGGGTAAAAGGAGGAAGGGAAACCCCATCTTCTGCATACCTCTCACTCATAGACCACGAGCGGAATCCCAAGCCCTTATCTACAGTGAGCTGAATAATAGCAGACAGATCTGCACTAAATAGAATCTATCTAACCAATTAGCTGGGATGTCAGGGAATCACCAACACCAAGCTGGACTTGTGCTTGTTGTTTTGAGGCCTGGACTATAGAAATAACTTTAGCTAGGCAGTGCCCATATGCAGGAAAGAATTGTGTTTGTTCCACTAATACAGCTAGACTAGGAAAAATAGCTAGAAACAAATTCAATACAAAACACTGCTGACAAAAGAGGTTGCTAAATTTTGGGAAGACATGTGACTACTACACTGGCTGGCTACCTTTTGCAAGTATACACTGCCAATACAGGTCTGTAGCCTAGACACAGCCTCTGAAAGAGCAGAAAACATAAGCTGCAGAAGAATGCTGCCCAAACAAGAAGTACAGTGTAGAACTCTGGGCAGCTTGGATTGATTTTGCCTCTTTATCTCACAGATTTGTGTGTATGTGTATACATAGAAACACACACAGCATTGCCAAAGGCACACACAACTGAGATGCCACTAATTACTCCCTAGAGCTGGAAGAGAACTTGATGTGGATCTCTCATCTACTTTCCACTACAATGGCTGCTTCTCAGCAGCCTCCTCTGTGTTTATATATTCCATAAATGGTTTTGAATATCTAGCATAAAAAATAACTTCCCTTCAGCACACATCAACTGCCATAGCTAAGGACTAGGCTCTTAAGCTCCTCCCAGCTATTTGCTCAGGATTTCAGCTGTTGTAGAGTTCTTTAACATGCATTTAATCTCATCTCTTAAGAGTAACTGAGGCAGAACAACAATAAAAATGATACAGAGAGTGTGAGAAGACTTAAGAAGGACAGAGGGAACCAGATGAAGGATGGGATCAAAAGCAAGCAGAGATCAAAAGATGCTGGTTCCATTTAACCTTACTCAGAGTAGGAAAAAAAAAATCCCCTCTCATGTACATCGAATTTGGCTAAAACAATCACCCTATTTTTCACCCTAAAAAGCCTGCAGTCAATATCAACAAATAACTCACTTTCCTTCACTCTGTTTTTGCTCAGGTTTGCCTTAGGGCTTTGTTGATAACAGAGTGCACTGTAGCATTTACCTGCCTGGGTTTGTCAGGCACACATTTCTTAGCTGCATTATCTTCCCAAGATCAGGCACAGCAAATGTTACTCTAGTAATTCCTTTTCTTCTTGCTGCTGTTTATGTAAACAGGTACAGTCTCCCCCACTGTTTATTCACCATGTGCTGACTTCAGACACTAAAACTGATCTGAAAAACTGACTGCTCTGGAAGACAGTAAAGATCTAAAAGGTAATTGAAAAGCAGATCAGGCATTGTACAATTCATTGCCTCTGGGATGCAGCTAATTTGATTAAGTCATTTACATTTTGTCCATTTGCATGGTGATCCAGGAGCCCAGGTCTGTTGGTGATGGGCCTCTGTGTTTATTTCCCCAGCTAACATCAAGACATGCATGCACTTAAGACACACAGTCCAGGAGACCTGACGGACAAGCTTTTTGTGTTAGCCCCAGCAATGACACATGAATTATGCTCTTGGTGACATTTGATTATGCTCTTGGTGACATTTGATTATGATCTTGGTGACATGGGCACAGATACAGTGAAACTGGATCTCAGCAGACTGCAGGAATGCCAGTAGGATCAGAACCCAGTTTGATCTTCTATTGCACTGCTGGGTCGAGACACTGGGAGCAGCATAAACCACCAAGTGGTTATTGTCATCATCCATTCAGCAATCTTGTCTCCAAACCACACAGGGAGTAAAATTTGGAGCAGCTTGGTATCATGCTACCAGAACAAGTATTTAACTAAAATTGAGTTTTCTGACAAATGCTTTTTTGGCAGCTGATACCTACATGCTAGGAGAAGCCCAGAAGCACTGCAGATGACTCAGTGCTAAGCTGGAAGCATGTGACAAGTGTCCAGTGAGGACATACAAACCCCTCAATGAGCATTTTGAACACCAGATAACTGGTTTCTATCCAGCTCTCCACAGAAATGTTAAGCCTGATTTGACTCATTAGTCTGTGACATTAGCACAGAACTATTGTCACATTTGGTGTTACTGAGTTTGCCAGCTTTTGCTCATCAGCTGGGACTGGGGCACGTGTGTCTCATACAAGGCAGTCTGAAAGCAGGGAAAGTCAAGCAGGAAGCTCATTAAGTTCATGCTTCACTAAGAAGCCTGAATGTACTGATTCATCCCTCCTTCCTTCCCCCCCAGTCCTGCAACTGCCAGCTTGTGCTGGAGTTCTCTAATTATGTTTATCAAGCTAATTCTTCTCCCTCTTTACTTGTAAGGTGCCAAGCATCTGGTCTGATAGACAAATGGATTTTTACCTTTCGTAGCTTCCCGTAGTCGATGAGCTCTGGACGGTGTCTATGAATTAAAGCACAGAAACCAAGGCCATCCTTCCAACTGTGAGAGAAACACAAGAGAGAACAATGAACATTGTTCAGCCACAGAGACACACAGTGGTGAGCATGAGGGAAGGCACCAAGGCAATGAGACAACTAATTCTGGTTTAGTTTCCAACTAACAGTGCTTCTGTAAGAGCTGGGAATGAGGGATATCCTGTACATGCATGAGACTGCAATAAAGATTCCTTTCAACCCCTAGAAAAATCCATTGTGATTAGGACTTGCCCATTCTTCCCCATAAGGCAGTTGGGACCTCGTTTTTAGCAGTTCTCTATGCAGAACCCTCTGGGCATGGCCTGTGCAGCATGTGAGCTCAAGGTTGAGAAAAGGTGTAGATGCAAGCTGTAAAGGATGAACAAGCAGATTCCTTAGGGAAAAGGCAGATGTCCCCAGCTGGCTCCACTGAAGTACTGGCAAGCATGGATGGCAGTGAAGCTTAGAAGTGCTTTACATTATATGGTTCATACAAGGCTCCAAGACGTGCTGGAAAAAACACTTAAGCAGAATCTTCACTGGAACATCTGCCAGCTTGGAAATAAGAAAAGCAGAGCAAGAGAACCTCTTATTCCTTCCCAGCTTTGCCATACTACAAAAGTTAGGAGGCAGTCCTTTTTTCATGACTCTTAAAGTGTTCTGAGTTTTCACAGAGCAAAATCTCTCTTGCTTAACCCATGCCACAAATGCTGCTCTTGGAGGACTTAATGCCCTGAAGAACTTTATGAAAGCAGCAACTGTAACCTGAATGAGGAATTGGGATGTAGGTACTTGGATCCTCTTAGAACCTCTGCCTTCAGTTTCCTAGGCATCTCTCTGGACCACGCTGTTACTTGTGTAATGTGCACATGCATTGCCTTGGGAGCTCTGTCAGGAATACTGCTGAACGTACTGAGAGACATAGGAAAATAACACAGATTGTAAAGCTCAGTTCCTCCCTGTAACTCACCTGATATGGAAGTTCTGGATGTTTACATTTTTGTAGGGGGCTGTCTTCCTCTGACACCATAACAAAAGTCCTTCTTTAGCAGATGTTTCTAGAGAAAGAAAGAAAACACATCAATTAACTAATTTTCTTAGAAAACAGGAGTCTCTGGAGCATATGCTAGAAAACCATCACCAATTCCTCTTTGGTAGAGACTGCACTGAATTGTGCTTTATTTAACTTCACTTGTCAGAAAATTTCTTGTTTGGAAAAGTCTACTAGGACAGTTTTGTTACTATTATCTTCTTAATGAGGTTCAGTAATAAGGAGATAGCTTTTTGGAACTAGAGAGTCTTGTAGGACTCTTAAGTGACAGATTCATTTTTGGTTCTAGTCCCTGAATCAAACTCTTAACACTAAAGTTTATTTTCAGGCTTAGTCATTCTTTTGAACTACCCTTAAAATCTCTTGTAAGAGAAGCATCTGAAAAACTCATCTCAGTGTGCTTGAGCTTGGCCATAAATGCTCATGAGATGTCAGGGCAGCTTGGGAAGAGCAGCTCCCAAGGATCCTTCAGTGACTCACTTAAGAGCACCTTTTGGGCCATTTAAGTGGCAAAGCCATTTGGTTACCCCAGTTCTCCATTACTGAACAATGGCAGGAAAGAACTAAAATTTACCTTCAACTGAGATATCCTGAATGGCAAAACGAAGGATGATGGTCCAGATCATTCCAAGGGTCATTTTAACATTGCCATCCACGATTTCTATGGGTAAAAAAAATAAGGTAGAAAGAGGAGAAATAGACATAAAGCTGCAACTGCAAATCCTTGTAAAACAGGAGCATTGGGAAACATCTCCTTTTGCAGACGGGAAAAATTGAATTCCTGCTAAAAACTGTTTTTCTCTGCCTTCCCAGATGCTCTGCTAATAGGTACAGTACCCAGTAATGAGACTGGTTCTTTTGCAGTACAATACTGAGAGCAAAACAGACACAGATGATCCCAAAGATTGGGGAATAAGCACTAATTCAGATCAGTGTAATTCCCCAGAGGGGCCTAAAAGCACCCTCCTCAGGTATAATTACTATTACTTAGAAGTCAGAGAAGCCAAACTGAGCAAAGGAAAAGCCTTCCTTCTCTTATACCATATCTACTCCAAGTCACCTATATAACTGCCTCAGCATAAATATACCAGAAGAACCAATGACAATTCCCAGAGTAGATGAGCTCTGACAGCTGGTTTTGTCCTCTGAACAAGATACCACCAAGAAAATCATACACCATAAACATTTTAATTTCAAACAAGTCTAAATACATCAGGCTGCCTGCATAGGACTTCTTTCAGTCATGTAATTGCCAAAAGACACAACAGAGTATTTCTCAAAGTCCATGCAGCCTTGTGGAAGAGGAACCAAGGACTCATGCTGACCAGTCTGTGCAGAACATAACATAAACCATGATTGTGAGCAGACTGTGCATTACTGCTCATTAGATTCTACAATATAAATCAGCAAAGGTCAACAGCTTGGAGGTTTTACAAGGCAACTGCTTGCGTGTGTGAGGTATGATCTGTTTAGGATGGAGGATCAAGGTCCTGAGAACAGGCACTTGGAGCAATGCTGGCCCAGAAAGAAGCTTCCAACCTGCATAGACTAGAGCCAAACAGTGAGCAGATGGGTCTCAAATACTGATCCTCAACATCTACAAAAATTCCACAGAGATATATATACACAGTTACAGAATTTACAGCCTTCACATTTCTGGATATTGAAACCAGCTGAGCTGCTTTCTCCTACTCATTCTCTGACAGGTCCCTGTATGGCAGGATCTTTCACAAACAAATGACAAGTTACAAGAGTATTTTCAGTAAGAAAATGGTTAGAATTAACCTACTGTTTGGAGGTAGAATAATTTAAGTCCCAAGAAGATTGTCAGAAACCATTTTTGTACTACTGTAGACTCCTCCGTAACACTTCTTTCATTAAGCAGCCCAGCAGGAACACATTGTGTTCTGAGGCCAGCACAATTTGCTGTATAGGCAATTGACACCTGTCTGGATAGTGCCACAAAAGTAACAATATTTGAATTTTTCCTTTTAAGCTGCTAAAAAAATGTCTTCTTATGAAAAAAATTCAAAGTGTGAACCTCGTTGTATTCAAAATCAACAGACCAGCAGCACACACCCCAAAAACAGAATTTCAGAAATCATGTCCCAATTCCTGAAAACTTGTGATTTAGCGATACATGTCATGCACCTTCCATTTTAAATCAGAATTAAAAGCTCTACTGTCCTTTGACATACATCTGAATTAGTGATTTACAGATGCAAAAGACAGAAAACAAGACATGCTACCTTGTTCTACTGCAGTAAAACTCTGTCTCTGCTCCTTTCTAAACTTCAGAGTACACTAAGATCTCTTAGTGGGTCATCAGTTTGCTCAGAATTAAACAGACAATAACTTTTCTCTTTTTTTTTTTCAATTTTTTTCAGTACAAAAGACCTACAGTTACTTTTGCTGGCATGAGAAAACTGTATTTGTCTGTTGACGGTTTTCACACAAATTAATTTTTTACAGACATTTTGAGGTCGGGGGTTGTCTGCTAGGCTGATGCAAGAAAATGTCATGTGATGGAACGTGTATTCAGTTCTGTACTTTTTGCATTCTTTATCCCTCCATTATAAAGCACTGCAATCAAAGGAAAATCTTCACTATTTTTACAAATACCTGAGATACTGCAGCTAAAATATACAAGAAAGCATCTGTATTTTCAGTTTGTTTGTTTTGTTAATGTGATAGATACGGGGATTTTCAAAAAGCAAAAAACCCAGTGCTTGTAAAACCCCCAACAACTGGCAGGACTCTTCTAGGATATATTTAAGATCTGAAACTAAATTGAGCTCTTTAATGGGCTTGATTAAAATCTGATGACAGTACTTTAATGCTGAAAATGCTTCATGAACAGTAATAAATCAATCAGTGAGCTGAAACAGGTAATCAATATTACTGCTGCATGGATTTAAATTGGAAATCAAGGTCCAGACACTCAAAACCGACAGTGTTAAGTCGCTAATGTCACATAAGAACTCGGCACTATGTTCTGGTCACATTCTAAAATTCCAGTTTCATAAAGTCAGCTGGTAGAATTAAGGTGGTAGCATCCCTTCTTTCCCAGTCCTCTTCCCAGCACTACCCATTTAAAAAGGAAGATGTGTTCCCTATTCCCATATCTGATTATTCTTTAGCAGTGCACCAAATCAAAGCTGCTGTGGAGGAAACCCAAAATATTTCTACCACTTCATCTCTACATGTCATTTTACTTTACACAGTACCACCATCTACCAAGCAGACACTGATGTCAGGGAGATTAGTGAGTGATTCATCCCAGGATACACATTTAATAAGCCACACAATCCTCCATCCTTTTCTTTTTTGTTGTTGTTGTTGCTCTTTGAAATAGAGTTGACAAAATGGTTATTATTTATTAGAGGCAGGAAAGCACTTTTTATTTCTAGTGCTAAAAATCTTCTCCTGGAAACCTGGTTACAAAGTCAACCAGCCTGATCAGAAGACTCTATGCTCCTTGGCCCTCAATCACTTGGTTTTCCATCCCAGCATTCCCTGCTGCCAACCTCCTTTTCCTTCAGAATTCACGACCCTGCATCTGCTGCCAGTCTCTTTCTAGTATAGTAGAACAGGCCAAGAAACAATGGTGGAAAACATGGCTGCAAAACAGGTTTGCATGAAGCTTTCTGCTTCCTGGTGATGAAGAAAACAAAACTCCACAGGAATTGTTAACAAGTTGAATGCTACACTACAAAGCTAGAGCATTCTAATGTTTAAATAAAGACACTATGCTTGTTCCCTGCTGATATAAGGAAGACTCAGTAATGTGAGAGCAGTTCACGTATTAAAGGGCTTGTAATCAGACAGTATTTTCTAAAAGCCTGACTCTGCCTTCCAAGTGCTCTTTCTAGGCACAGCTTCTGCAAGCACTGTGTGCACTTCACCAGCAGCAGCTGTTGAAGGAACAGCAGCAGCAAGCACATGATATCAATGTGATTTACATCCAACTTGACGGCTGATCAGTTACTGGCTAAAGCTGGTGCGGCATCTGCATCCACTAGAAGGAAATTTTTTGCACCAGTGAATATGCTTCCACCCAGCTCCTATCATTGTACCAAGTAACAAGTAGGCAAGAACTACTGTACTGGTTGGCCACAGAGACGTGCCTTTTGAAATGCCACCACCTCTTTTAAATGCATCAACTCACTTTGAAAAATGCAAACATTATTAAGCTTCCTTTCCTGCCATGGATTGTTAGAAGCAGAATCAACAACACAGAAACTGTTATCCCTTCCTAGATACTTCTGAGCTGCCCATGAGAGCACAGCCTTTGGTTACCCCATGGAGAGAAGAAGTTGCAGGGCATGGACAACTGGCAGGATAGCATTATGATCAGGGAACTGGAGACACAGAACAACAATGGTGACAATATAAAGGCTGCTCTGCATTTTGTTTGTCAAACAAAAGCCAAATACAGCAGGACAGACTAACTATCCACAAAAAACTATCCACACCCCTGTCTTCAGAAAGCATGTTGCTCCTGATGGTCCTGTCAGATTAAGGACAGATAGCTGGCATTGTTAGTGAGGGTGTAACTCTCAAGTCCCTAACAGAGTGGACAGGACATAGGGACAAATAAAATGCTATGCTTTACTAACTGATATAGGGAGACCATATTTTCCCCTTTTTTTCATAGTGAAATAAATGTATGCTTGCAACTGCCTGGTGCTTCAGTAGGTGTTTTACTCAAATGGGACTTCTGCAATTATTGAAATCCCCAAGCTTTATTTCTCCTTTCACTTGTGCAGGTGAGAATAGGGGTCAGTTCATCCAAAGTTATCTGTATTTTGAAGTAAGCAAGATCTGTTTAAGAAAACAGCAACTTTTTATGCAGATTTAAGGTAAAAATAAACCAGTCCTAGGGTGACATACTTGACCTATTCAGCCTGTTAAATCTCAGGAGCATTTGACATGAATATGGAATCTATTATAGCAAAAGAAGGCTCCTGAGGTGTCAGATGACAGTGAGATTTAAAAGCAGATGAAAACCATTTGGCTAGAGTCTTCCTTGATCCAGATTTACACAGATCTGCTATATGCCACAACATACTTTGATTCTATGGACTCTGGCTAACAAAATGTTTAGATTAAAACAAAGCAAAACCAAACTCCAAAAAAAGTAGGACATTGATGGCCAATATGTACAGAGAACTACAGCTGGACTGCAGACCCTTCACACAAGACCTTGCTGCCAAGTGGTCACCCAGAGATGGAAGAAGCCCCTGAGGTAAGGAGTGTGCTCCCTCAGCCAGTACCACCACACTGCTGCTGCATGGTGGTTTTCCTCTCTGGAAGAAAAGCTCCCTGGAAAACCTTCTACATCAGTCCAACCTGACTGAGGCATCTACAGCTCATTTTCTTGGTGCAGAATGATGACCAGCTCATTGGTTTTGACCTTCTACCTTGCTGCTCATTATGTCTTTTACAAGTCTCAAAGCAAGTCCCTAAAATTCATGCTTCAGAAAGGTTCATAATCCCTTTTATGGACAGAATAAACTTCAGTGCTGTCCAAAGTAAATTCCATTTTTATAGCTGATGTGCAGTTTACTGCCCACCAAGCACCTGACAGGCTGGGCAGATGTTCCTGTAGCAGGGACATGTTCCTTGGTGACAAGCAGAGTG
Source organism: Peucedramus taeniatus (assembly GCA_013400575.1). Classification (NCBI taxonomy): domain Eukaryota; kingdom Metazoa; phylum Chordata; class Aves; order Passeriformes; family Fringillidae; genus Peucedramus; species Peucedramus taeniatus. Next base: position 47,437 of record WBNO01026692.1, on the reverse strand, counting down.
GCCTGGTCACAGTGGCCTGGCTGGGCTCAGTCTGTGTGTGCAGGGGCAGGCACTGGGGCGGGCAAGTCCATGCCGTGACCACACTCACATGACCTGAGCTGGCATCATGGCACAGGCCCAAGCACTCTGTGTCAAAATCAAAGCTAACCTTAGGCTAAACTGCAGTGCATTACCACCTTTGTAAAGGAAGCCATATGAATTGTCCATGTAGCTGCACAGGCACCAGGACACAGAAAAGTCAGGAAACATTTGGCAGAGGAGTTCAAGATCACTACTCTGATTGATATGGATCATGCCTCTGTCACAAAATAGCACTTCACAGCCTATTTCTGAACAGGGTAACTGCTGTGAGTCCATACTGAATAAGTAGGCCCTGGTGATCTTTGGTCACAGATCATTTGACTTGCAAATGATTTCTAAGTGCTGTGAGATGTAGTCACAGCTGACTCAGGAACAGAGATTAAAAATAATAAATCCCTCAGAAGAAGAGGAAAAGAAACTAATGCCAGGGAGAACAGAATCAGAAGGAAAAAAAGGGGGAATTTAGGAAGAATGAAAGATAGGGTTTACATATACTCTGGAAAATAGGAGCTATTTTAAGGCAGACCATCTCTAGGCCCAGATCCAGCCTCCACTTTTCTAGTCTGAAAAGGGTCCTATACAGATATGGACTATTGTATCAGACACTGAATGCATCAGTCTTTTTGTAAGGACACAAAATGACATTAGATATGTATTTGTGCTCCATAAACAGTACTCACAGCCTCAGGTTGCTACTGCTGAAAAAGCTGAGAAATTTGAAGGAAAGTTTTACATGCAAAAGATCAGTATAATTCAGCACTGACCTCTTGCATTTTGCTCTTCAATACCAAACGCAGAGAAGAGGCATCTGCAATGTCCCTGACACTAGCTCTAAGTTATTCTGAAGTCTCCATGAAGTTAAAGCAGTATGTTGAGGTAAAGGTTTTGGTAAGGCAAACATAAGCATCTGCAGTGGCTGAGGTAACCTGCCTGATCTGACTGGGATGGGTACAGGTCTTGGAGATGCCCCAAAAGAATGCTTGAAAATTCAGAACTGGGGACAGCATGCCAAGACTGCACTGACCTCTTGAGCTGCGAACAGGCAGAGCTCAGCCCTGTAGTCCTAAGACTCTCCCAAAGAAGGAATACACATCCAGAACTGTATCATGGGCTCATTTCCTGGCTGTGTCAGGAGTTTCCCTAGAGAAACCAAGTATTTCCATCTGCAAGGTGGAGATAACAAACCTCCCTCATTTTCCATGGTCACTGTAAAGACAAACCTAGAAATATCTCAGAAGCAGAGTGTCTCCACAGCAACAATGACAACCTGAATCCATTGGAAGGACTTACAAACAGATCAAGAACAGAGAAAAGTGTCATGAAAACCTGTAAGCCCTTCTGGGACTTGGGTGACATATCTGTAAAACACCCACCACCTCTGCTAAAAAGACAAAAATCCTACACAGCTGCCTGCTTTCTGCATGATCTGCAAGTTCTTGAGGGCATCCCAGAAGCTGCCCACACTGGTCTCTACACAGTGATACAAGGCTTTCAGCCAGAGCATCCAGCTATGCAGGGTGCACAACCAGAAGCCTGGAAGCCATGAAAACTGGAACCTCTGGGGTCCTTGTCCTGTGTTGGGCTTTTTTGCACTTGGCTTTGACCCATGCAATGTCCTCCAGTAATAGATCATCTCCAGCAGCTCTGAAAGAAGCTAAATACACATAGCTGCAATGCTTCACTTCAGAGTTTTCTTCATTTGAGAAAGAAATATCTCAATTAATTTGTTTCTGCCATTCCTCAAAGTTTTCCTTAACTCATGAGAACCGAGAGAAAAGCAGGATGACATGGCCAATAATGCCAAATGGAAACCAGGTTTGGCAGCCTGGTGTGAAAACAGGATTTAAATCCAGAGTAAGGACCTAGTATATCCCATTTTTAACTCAATTTTTTGTTCTACAAGAACACAGTAGAGCTAGGGAGGTGCAAAGGGAAATGACATGCTGCTATGAAAGAAAGGTAAGGGCTAAGCACAGCTTGGGCTCAGAAAAATCAGATGGTTCCTTTACCTTCTGCTCCAATGGATACTAGCTTGACTCCTTTGCTGGCAATGAAATCCAAGGCCTTGTTCACATTGGATATTTTGTGCACTCGCATTTTGCCTCTTTCAGGCTTAGCCAGACGTTCACCTAGTAAGAAAAGAGGCAAAAAAATAGGATTAGAAAACAATTCTGAACCTGTTCTTCCCTGGTGCATGTTTCCTGGGGTGTGGCTCCCACTGCTCAGCCTGGCAGAGAGTAGACTTCTCTTCATCCTTTCAGGACAGCCACACTCACAGTTTAAGCACCCCCCAGAAAGAATCAGACAGAAAAGTATCTTTTTGATGCACCACAGGTAAGTCAGTAACAGAGAACCTGTCCTTTTCAGAGTAGGTTTGCATCAGAGGTGAAAAAATCTGTTAAAACTCCACTGAGCTTGGGACTGGAACCAACCTTCTCTAGCCACAGATAACGAGGCCTGGAAAGAGCACAAACTAACATCCCCCCTTCCCCCCAAAGATAGGTGAGGAGCTCTCCTCCAGCATTTGCAACACCCAACTTACACAGCAAATCTCTCCTTGCAACTACCTACAGTTAAGCATGAAGGTGATCTTGTACTTTGCCTTTTCCTTCCCCCAGCCAAGATTCAGACCTCCTACCTCTCTAGTCTCTCCACTGAAGGGCCAAAACTGCCTGTAGCAGGAAATAAAATTACTTTTTTGGCAAAGTGGCTTTATAATGTAAGGACTGTCACATTAACTCCTTTACATGAAGTCTGATGTATTTCTAACTCTATACTAGGTCTTCTACACAAGTGCATTTTAAATGTTTATACTAAGGCACAAAGAGGGAAGCAGCCTAGCCCTGAGGTAAGAACAGGTTAATCTCTGATAGAAAACAGTCTTAGGATAACACCCAGCTCCTGACTGCAACAAAGCTGGTAGATTTGGAAAAGCACTTTCCAACCTTATTTATTCGAAAGAGGTACATTAAGTGCAGTCATGTCCTTCTTGATAAGCTGCTTCTAACTACAGTCTACTTTTACTAGCAATAACCCAAACACTCAGAGTAAACAAATTAAAGCTTGGACAAGTGGGCTTTCCAAAGAAACCTCAAAGAGAAATATAGTTAGATGGGATTTCAGGAACCACCTGTATATGACAACATTAGAAGTGAAGAGAACATCCACTTCCAGATCACAAGCTCCAGAATACAAAAACAGTCTAAAGAACACCAAAGCTGTTTTTGTACTTTTAAAAAGTTATAATTAAAAGGAGATCAAATGGGCAAGTCTAGGCAAGTCACTTCACCTATTCAGTTCCAAAAGTCTCCTGCTATATCTTGAACTGAATTTTTAAGTCAATGTAAGCTGACTCAAACCCTTTATTTGAGGTTTAAGTATGAGAAAGAAAAGTACTTGGCTTGTTTCCTAACACAGGTGTGAGGAAAAGCTAAAACAGAGAAGAGAATACTATCTCCATAACCATGCCCTCTAAAGGAAGAATGTCTGGAAATTACAATCCTTTAAAAGTGTTTCAGTGGTTACTGTAAACTAGTGTCATTACCTCTCACACTAAAGGATAAAACCAGATCCATTTTTAAAAGAAAACACTGATGTCTGACAATTTAAGTAAAAAGATGTATTTTATGGTACTGCCTCCTTGCTAGGACTAAAAGAAAAACCCAGCTCTTTTGCTTTAATGGAACCTCAAGTACCTGTCAGTGTACACTGCTTTATTTCTTCACTTGGATAATGGTAGTCATACTAAAGGAAAGTTGAAGCATTTTTTGTGACAGTTATTTGCGATAGTTTCACAATTACATTTTTATGTGTAATTTTACAATAGACATAAGCAGTCTTATGCAGCCAAATGTCAACAAATGGGCTGAGCCAGCTAAGACCCAGGCATTTCCTTCAGTTCAATGCAACTGTAAACTAGCCTTGCAAAAAGAAAAATAAAGACAAGTGATTAGGTTTCAGCTGGAATAGCAATCTGATCCAATTCACCTTGTGGCTGCATGAGCAATGCCAGGGCAGTGGAGAGCATCTGAACTCTCTCCCTGGGGCTGGGGAGAGCAGGATTGTTCCCCTGACAGCCATGAGATCCTCAAGTCACTGATGGTGACTGCAAACCTCTCTCAGATTCAAATCCTTTCTCTGTGAACTTTTTTAGCTCTCAAAACCCAATAACTATTTCCTTCAGACTTGGACTTCATCAGAGACTTAGATTTCCAGAAAAATGCATCATCTGGTTCCATGCCATACATTATTAATGATGTGGACTGTTAAAAGGAAGCCTGCTAGAAATATGTTCTACTTTGAGCTATTGGCACCACTGGCTTTATTTCTCAGTGCTTCTCCAAGCTGACAAAATGAAAATTGTCTACTACTCGTTTCCATCCTCTGATTCTCATGTAGTAGCCCAAGGCTGTGTTGTAAAAGCCAAGCAATGCAGGGATGTGTTGGCACAGAAGTTGTTCCCTGCAGATTTGTTTAGGAAAAATTTCAATTAGTGACTCTGTTGTTTGAAGGGGGAAAAAGGCACCTTACAACTTTATTTTAAAAGTACTAAATGTAAGTTTAGCCTTCTTCAGTCTTGTAGTATTATTTTTAAAATGGTTTTGTCGGGGGAAGGAAACATATATGGTGAAAAATGAAAGTGTATCTCTTGGAGCAGTTTCTAAGGGGGGCTGCAGTTGTTACTTCCAACCACAGAGGCCAACCAGAGAGGACCTGCAATGAGGAAGTCCCAGTACAGTACATGGAACTTCCCCCCTGTACAGGGGAACAAGGAGCTCTTGCGGGGCTGGAAGGGGACCTGTCAGCAGCACAGCTCACCACCAGAAGGTACCACACTGAGTAAAACTGAAAGCACTCTCCTCTTGCAGACCATTACCTGCTTCCCATACTTTGGGAAACTGCACTGGATGGGAAAGCTGCTTCCTACTTGCCCCAGATGCCTAGCACCAATGTGTTCCCAAGGACACATGTGAGGGTCTCCCTCCCTGAAACAGGTTTCCCACAGTCCCAGCTGCAGTCCCTCTTCCACCACAGGGTCTCCAGAAGCTCCCCTGATGCAAGCTCCATCCTTCCTGCCATGGCAGAGTGATAGCAGCCACCCTGCAGCAGGGGCAGAGGAACACAGTGCTCCCTCACTCCCACACATCCTGGCCAGGTGGAGGAGGCACTCAGCTCCACATGGCTCTAAGCCAAGCTGACCCAGCACTCCCATGGCTGAAAGCTCTTATGGCCTCATACTCTGGGTTAGAGGAGATCAGCCTGACACAGAGTAACCCTGCCCATGCCAAATTCCCATCAGCAGCTCTGCAGTCCTCCAAAATACATGAAGAGCAAAGTGTGAGCCAAGAGCTGAACGGAGAGGCCAGAAGCTGGAACTGGAGGGCTAACAGCCATCCAGGGAACTCACCATTTTGGCAGATGATGACTGGGAACCATGGCAAAAACATACAGGTGAGCCCTTGCCAAACATCAGGATACTCCTGATCCTCATACACTGCTCCCCATGTGGGCTGCTACTTCCCCAGCTATGGACCTAAGGGGTTGCTAGAGGAGTTGGCAGCTGGAAGGAGGTTCTGTATGAGCAGTGGGGCTCACAATGGATAAAGGAACTGCAATGATGGAAGTGAAATGAAGAAAAAATGTGCTATGTTTCTCCTTTTTTGCCACTGCACTTAGGAGAGATGCATTCTAGCTTCTGCTGCCTCTAGGGAAAAAGATGTTCAGTCTTAAGTGTGTGAAGGACCATGGCCTCTGGTGGGATGCAGTCCCCAGTTGTCCCCCACACCTGTGCCCAGTGGTCATGCAGCAGCAGGCTGCAGGCACAGAGCAGCTCTGCACTGGGACAGGGATGTGTCGTGCCCACGCCACTGCAATTGGAAGCCACTGGCTTCTTCTCAAACAGAGGTGGATCTGACAGACCTTGCCAGTGGGCTACCAAAGGGACAACAGCAGAGGAAGAGTGGGAAATGATGCAAAGAAATTAAGCAGCATGAGATAGAAGACCTCCTGCTTTAGCACCAAGCCTCATCTGCCCTCTCCTATACATCCTTTTCTCCCCTATCTTCCAATCCAGCTATTAGAAGCTAAGCCATCAAGGCCCATCTGCCCCTGTGTCCAGGCTGCAGAGCTGCCTCTCTGAGGGAACATAAATACAGAAAATACACTAACAGGAGTCTGCTACCTCATTTCCTACGGGCACTGCAGAAACAGGGTGCGCACTGCAAAGTTCTGATAGTGTTTCAAATTCAGATCCCTCCAAACCACCAGCATGGGCAAAGTCCCTGAGATTTCATTCTACATTCATTACTTCTTGGAAAACACTGACAATAAACTGACAGAATCTTTACATAAAATGGAAAAAGAGAAGGTAAGGGAAGAAAAGGGACATAGGAAAGGCAGTCTGAGTGCTACTATCATGGCCATTTAATTGGAAAATATACCAAGGTCAGGGAATCAAGTCACTGGATTGCTGTAACTGGCTCAAAAGCCATCAAAACAAAGTCTGTGAGCTGGGGTGAACAACTCCAGTTTGATAAATACAGTCTTGCCCTCCTTCAATCCCTCCTACAACACTTTACTAAGGTATTTATTTCATGAGCACATCAAAAGGGATTAGTGTTTATATGAAATAATCCCTGGGAGATATCTGTCTAGTAGTGGCACATTTGTGACACAGAGTAAAAACAAATCTGACCTAACTTGTTCATGCCACTGCTTTTATTTCAGACTGAATATTTTGGGATTTTGCTTTTCTTTGGGATTTCTTTTTTCCCCATGAAGGTTTGAGCATTGAGCTCAGACTGAAACTAGAATGGAAAAACTCAAGTCATGGCTGAAACTGAATGACACAGAAGATTTACTGGTTTGACTCCCTTCTCCAGTAACTTCTATCATACTCCCACTGCCATGTGGCTCTGGTATGATTTCCCAGTGCAGCATACCCACACTTCCCAGAGCTGCTTCATCAGCCTTGCCAAGCAGTAAGAGCCACTGCCTGGATCCTCACAGGAGGCTGTGCATTCCTGACAGGCAGAGAAAAGCCAAGAAGCCAGAGCAGGAATGCAACAGGCAGCCTGCACAGGCCATGAGCTTTGGAGTACATTCCAAAATGGCCAGCGCTGGAGACATGTATTTGTTAGGGAGAAATTTGTTCCGAATCAGGAAGCAGCTGTTCTTCCATTCCAGCAAAAACTGCAGCATTACAGCCCTTTCAACCAGTATCCTGCACCGGCAGCACCACACAGAACCTCTCTCACCTGAAATGACTTCCAGAAGTAACATGAGTTTAAGACCATCCCTGAAATCTTCCTCTATGTTCTCAATCTGTGTCCCAGCCTTGCGGAGGTGAGAATTACACCATGCTGTAAATGTCTAAAACACAGAAAAGGAAAGGAAAAAAAAAAAGGCAGTCAGTAATCTTCCCACAAACCAAACAACAGTTCCCAACCAAATCAGTGCTGTTTAAGTACCATGACAAACGCTCATTAAGTTATCATCTCTCCATCCGATGTCCTTGTGGAGCACAAGCATTTGCACCTCTAAATACCCAAAAAAGTTGCAGGATGTTTCTCTAGCAGAGGGAATCTGAGATAGTCATTTTACAGCTCCAGCACATCTGATTTTCTGGAGAGGCTTCTCATTTTCTGTTTGGCTTAGAATACCCTGAAAACAATTTTTAAGCATGCTAAGTGCTCAGATTGCTAAAGACTTCCAGTGGTATTAGATAACACATATTAATATGAAGGGAAACGGAGAACAGCATTCCAGATGATCTTGTCTCTAGAGAGGTGCTTGAGAAAAAGAAGAACCATTCTTCAACTACCTCTGGTCTACTCCATCCCCAGCAATCCTTAGACACTGAAGGACAGCATGCTGAGCTCCTCAGTCACACAAATCACATCCCAGCAGTGACTGTCCTGCTGCCTCCATCCTCACTGACTAACAGCTAAGCAGCCCTCCCTTTCCTGTGATCATCCCACCTTTCCTCCCCCATCACATGGAGGAGTAAATACTTTCAGAATAAGGATAATATCACCCATCTCAGCAGAAGTGCAGGTCCTAGAAAGGATACAGGTAACCATTACTTAGTGACACTACTGTCTAGCACAGCCCCAAACTCCCACTACTTGAGAGCCTCTGGCAGAAGCATCATTGCAGCCATCTCAAAAATCAAATCACAGCCACTCTGTGATTAGTGATACCATGCACCACCACTGGAATAGCAATACGAGTCTGAAACGCAGGACAAACTGAGGACCAAACTACAATACAGCCAGTACTATGCAGGCTAAACAAAACAGTTTTTTGAAAGCACCTTCTGACCTCAACTAGTCAAGACAGAAGTATTTCTCATGTGAGAGAAATTAATTTCATCATTACAGATGACAAGACATTTTTTGTGGTTGCAATCTGTAAGCCCATGCTCTGAACAATGGGCATGTGGGGCACTGACAGGAGAGAGACCATCTCTCCCAAGAGATGTGACAGGAGTTATCTCAAAAGAGTACCATGTGAACTAGTCTGCAAGAGAAAAGTTTGATGGTCGAAGTGCAAGATGCAAATGTAAAACATCTCAGACACCTCTGTGTGACACAGACTTAGACAGGTGAATCAAAGAGCTGAATCTCATCTGAACTGCAGAAACTGTTTGACACAAAACTAATGTTTGAAGAGCAAATGGTAGCAACCAGGAGGACAAGTTTGTTCAAGTGCTAATGAATGTGCTTCCCAGTGTTTGAATAGCAGACCAAGTAAACCCTTTCCTTTGTACAACCTGATAACCCCTCTATCACTCTATAAATAGAAGGGTGAGGTTACTCAAAAATGAATGTATCCAAAAACTCAGTGCTACCACAAGGAAAGTCTTCCCTCCCTCTCCCAGATGTGATCCTGGAGCCAATTCAACTCACTGACCCAGCAAAGAAAATTGTTTGCTTTCTTAAGACTGGTCTTCTGCTCAGTAGTGCATGGAGGCAGTTCAGCAGAATTTTAACAAGCCTTTAGAAAAGAAAATTGGGCACACGAGGGCCAAGCAGGAGGGTGGAGTTCACCATGCCATTTTAAGCTGCTGGGGAACCACAGAAGGAAGGACTCATTTAATACTGAATCACAGCACACCAAAAATTTAGAAATGCTTTACTACTTATACCATCCATGGGATTTCAAAAGAAAGGTTACTCCAAATGGCAACAGGATTGTTCTTCACTGTCTCAAAGCTGAGCTTTCACTACTAACCTGCTCTCATTTGAGTTCACCAGACCACAAATAGTGTGCCAAAATCTTTCCTTGGAAAAAGCATTGCTCAACAGCTGCCAAGCCTTCCACTGCTGTGCTCTGGCCTTGTTGTCCACTGGGACTGTGGAATGGAGCAGGACAACAGCACAGCTGTAAATGCTTTTATGGCAATGGCCCTTTGGACAGATACATGTATTGTGAAAGTCTGGGATCTCTTTTTTCAGAATGCCCTGGTTTCCTTCTAGATTTGGAAGCTTGGAAAAAAAAAAGAGTAAGTAATTAAGCACCTTTTATTGCTTTTTATTGTTAATCCCATGAGAGAAAAAAAAAAAAGAGATGGTGGGTTTTTTTTGAGTAAGGGGGGTTTTAAACGGAAAAGGGCCCTGTACCCTGAAGTACATCCTTTTGGTGCTACTTTCCTCATTCTACTGCTTGAGCTGTATTAAAAGAACAGAGGTTAATCTGGCTCCCTTTTGCAGCCAGGCTACTTAAACGAGAGCAGAGATGCTTTCAAATGCTACATCATCATCATCATCACATGTCAAAGCATGAGAGCAAGTTTTGTCACAAAGATTGGGGATGCCCATGAACCTCCTTCTCATATTTGGAAAGCTGACAAAGCAAAATACCTTGAGCTAGCGTCTGGCCCTGGGTGACATTACAAAATTCACATTGATTTGAGGAGGAACCCTGAGATCCAACTCACAGGCCACAAGGCTGCACTTTTATTTCTTGTCTGACTTCTCTGAAGTCATTTCAGTCTTGTTCTCCATCAGCCCACAGCAGATCAGACATCTCAGCTTTGAATCACTAATAATTCCAGTAGAGTTCTACAGGGCATCCCTCTGCATAGTCTGAGGGTAGAAGAGAATCACCAGTTCTACACTTCCAAGAAACACAGATGAAGTTGAATGCAAACCACAAATCTTCTAAACTTTGCTTTATTAAAAAGCCTGGCAGGATAACTAGATCAGTGAGAGTATTTTTATTGCTGCAAGAATCACCTAGGGCTTGGTAGCAGACGAAGTCCCAGAGCCAGCACCAACTTCTCTACTGGAACCATCTCCATCTCATCATGGCCTCAGAAAGGCTGAAGTGACACAATTCCACAAAACACTGCCATTAGCCATGAGTGGCAGAATGGACACTTCAGCTTCTCAAGAACACAGACCATGAAGGGTGAATAGAGCACACACAGTTTCCAGGAGACTATTCCCAGATGCACAGACTTTTCTCAAGGCATCTTCAGGTCCCACAGGAATTCCAACAAGCATAATGCTACAAGCAGCACAACAGCATATGTGAACAGCAACAACCAGTATCCCAGTGTGGATGCATTAGGCCATTTTACAAGAAAAGAGGATTATAAATGTGTTTAATAACTGCAGTGGGACTCACAAACTATTCACCACAGATCAACCCAGAGCAATATCTATCAAAACATAATCATCAGAAAATAGCTTTGTGTTGCATTTACTATACATACTGCAGAGGGGTAAAATACATTCTTACTTCAAAGCAGTAAACTGGAAAGAGATCTGACAGATAGGTGAAGCCTGGAGACATGCATCAGAAAAGCAGAAGGAGGCAAGAGAAGGGAGAGCTGAAATTTTCACTGTCCACTGAGTCTTGCAATCCTGCCAGTCTGTTTAGAGCCATTTTTACTGACTTGGCTTCATGCATCAGCACAGGATCCTTTTCGTTACTCTAGGAAGCCGAATGCAACCTCCCACTCACCCCAGCCACCTTCTGGGCAGCGCAGCCGCTCCTCCCCACGCCCTGAGTCACAGCTACCGCTGGCAACTGGCTCGGTGGCAGCTAAGCCCTGCTGTGCTGCCTGGCACCAGCAAACAAGTTTTCAAAAGTGGAAAGGGCTGTCAAAAGCAGCCAGCCACCTTTCTGGTGCAGGCCTGGCCCTGGGAGCAGCCAGGCAAGGAAAAAAACACAAAAAAAACCACCACACCTGCATTTGTTGTGGTGAGGTGACTTGCACCCAGTTCAGAGGGCAAAAATACACTGTCAGGTGGGAAGCTGCTCAGAAACAGCAGAGGTTCTTCCTTGCTGTTTGCAGACACAGAAGTCTGGAGATTATTCTCCAGCTTACTTCTAACTCCCTGTCCCAAAGACAAGAAAACAAATAGTCTGTTAACCTTGAGGCTTATGGAAGTTTCAGAGCTGGAAAACTACTTACTGTTAAATAATAGCACAGAAAGCTCACACCATAAATTTTCTGTGGCAACTGCACAAGAGGTGCAGAGCTGTGTTTCTTGGCCCTTGGATCTTTCCATATATTGTACATTCAATTTTATTTTTGGACACAACAGATTGCCAGGATACCCCTGCAGGTCTGCCTCTTGTTCACTGCTCACTATGGAAGATGTCTGATGAAGGAGCACATGTATATGCATGTATATAGGTGCATTTCTCCTCACTGCTCTCTGTACTCCCTGCTCCTATCCAGCTATGATTTGTATCTTTTTGGTTTTTGTTTTTTTTTTATATCCCAGCCTAATCAGCAAGATCCCTGACATCAAGATCAACTCTTGCTATTTGGCTGCTGGCTGCACGAACAATAGCACATTGGTCTTCTACCACAATATAACCTGTCAGATAATAAAAAAGAATAACAAATGTTATAAAAAGCAAGCAAATATGATTAACTGTTCTGCTGCCTCAGCATATTTACTGTTGGGGTATCCTTTGCAAGGCTACCTGCATACCTATTTTAACAGTCATGCACACCCTTTTTCTTGACACAACGTAAGTCCTTGCTTCTTCACTGTATTAACCCTTTTCCAGTCAAGAGCTAGTTAAAACAACAGCCAGGTGATAGCTAGTCCTGCAACCAAAATTCTAATGAGATACCATCTTCAGCTAGGTCCTTTCAGGTGTCTCTCAGCCCTGTCAACTGCAAACCTACCCATACCACTTGTGCATACACACATGCACTCTCTGGTATTCTTTGCACTTCCCCAACATTTGCTTTTCTTCCTGAAAGCCAATAACCTTTCCTCTCCACACTTATTTCCAATCTGAGTACCTTTCTGGTACCAAAGTGACTCAGGCACAAACCCTGAAACCTAGGGAAGCAGGACAGTAAGTGAACATTTTTAAATTTAAAGAATGTTTCTGCCTCAAAAGCAGCAGCACCAATACCCCTTGGAGCAAATCCAGAGAGTTCTCTGCTGAAAGAAGGCAGTCATAAGGCACTTCAACTGCTGAGCAATTTTAGCAGTGTAAATGTCGAAGCCACTACAGCCACATAAATGACAGATATTAACAAAAATAAATAAATGGTCTGTTTCATCTATTTGTGGCTGTGACAGTGACATTCCAGCTTTATCTGACCTTTCCAGATGCTCTTTACTTCTCCCCTTGCTAAATCACTCTTCCACACAGCCCTGCTTTCCATGGGTGAATGTAAACTTCCTGACACAGCCAAGAGACTGCCATATTTGTGAAACAGCCCTGGAGAAGCTGTAACTGAGCCAGAGCAGTGCTCCTTGCCTCTCTTCTGACAGGAGAAAGGTCTGGCTTAAGCAGAAGAATCCACTGGAGCGCTGCCTCTCCAGACCACCACCACTGTGCTCAAAGAGCAGCAGTGTTCACAGCCACCAAGGCTTCCTCCTTCCTTGTGTTTATGCTGGGGGATGAATTTTAATCAAATATTTCAACACAGCTCTGCTGTTGAGATTTGTCCACAAAGGTTTGGCTCCTCATAAGAGGGGGATGGAGCTGCTAGCACACAAATCTCAGCCTAGCAGCACAGTTTGATGCTGTCTATACATGTGCTCTGCAAAGGGAGGTCTTGAGTGGGCTGAAAGCTATGGGTGCTAGCCCAGGCTTTCTTCTAGTGTTGTAGGGGAAATGACAGCAGGACTCCCTTTCCAGTCACCAGAAAAGAAAGCAGGATGTTCTAACAACACTTCATACATGGCCGAAAAACAAAATCAATTTACCCAGCTGCAAGTGCTGCACTTCTCACTTCTGCTAGTCATGCAGTCAGCAGTGCACCCGAGCTCCTGACTGCACAGCTGGGCTGCATTCCCTGCCTGGCCTGAACACAAACCCTCCGTGGCTCCTGCTCACTGCAACACCATACCTTCCTCACAGGACTGCAGGGACAAAGCAGCTAATTCTTGCAACAACTTTTGCAGCCGAGTCCATGCTGAAAGGAATATTATTTAAATTATCTGAAATAAGGACTGATGCAGTCATCTAATACATTTAATAGTTAAATTACATTTAATACATAAACATTTAATAGCTTATTATAGCAGGCAGAAAACTGCACACACAGCTTTTTTTAAGCAACAGGATTACTAATAAAGCAGTCCAGCTGCCCCCTAATGGGATCCTTTCCACCTTGGTAGCCTGGAAGCTGAACATACTGTGTCAATTAAGGAGGATACTAGCCCACGGCCACCACAACTATCTCTCTCTTGCTACTTGAACAGAGACTAGGCCTTCATCAGCTTACTAACTGGAAGGATTCGGCTGGGGAGCCCATGAAAAATAAAGCTCCACAATCCAGTACCAGTTTCCCCTCATTCAGCAGTAAGTAATTTACTAGCATTACCTCTCAGGGGCCCATGTGATTTTCCCTTTCCTAATGCTACTGCTCTGAATCCTCCTTTCACATCTTAAAGAACTTGGAAGAAATGCTGGGGTCTCGTGGGTGGCTGCTTAACACCCTCCCCACACTCAACACAGACTCAATTGACAGGCTTGGTTGCAGCTTCTTTTTCTGCACAAGTCTGTGATATAAGCTGACAAGGAGGTGCTCATTTAATTGGGCAGTAATTACAAAGTAATCCTAGATCCTGTCGACACCCCGGCACAAGAAAGGCTATGGCTGGACATAACAGATCACACCAACAACCCTAGTAAAGAAAGCTGGGCATTAATAAGGCTGTTCATGAAATACAAGTAGCCCATGGAATATTTTCTCTGCCCATGTGCTGCAAGTGACAGAAGCAAGCTTTATACACATACACATTATTGGTTTTTAATAGTGATGGAGGAAGTGCAGACCTATTACAGCCCTACTTCTGTGTACTACACCTCATGGATCACTCCTTGGTATGCTTGGATGTCTGCTAGAATGCCTAAAAATACTCAAAAATGGTTTCCTCTCCCCTCAAGGGAGCCACGGGAATTGCAGATCCTCTACACAAACCTCATCACAAGTATAGGGAGCCACTCAAAGTGCCATTTATTTGAACCTGAATTAAGAGAAAAGCACCATCTGCCATACTCCCAAGTCTCATCTTCTAACCTGAAATACCTTCACTATATGTTGCTTTGCAGTTGAAGCCACATTACAATTTTGAAAAGAAGAAAGACATTTGATAAGCCCTTTTGGTATTTATGTTCCAAGCCCAGTCTCCAGGACACAGGGGTAGTTCAAAGGGCTTGGTTTGTCTTGACAAGTTACATTATCAGCAGCTGACCTCTAAAGAATTACAGGTATGATGCTCAATGAGATGAAGGCTGCACAATGAAGAGCTTTGCTTTCCAATAGAGTTGGCCTTTTAGAAGGACTAAAGGAATTTAAATGGATATTCATAAGGAATCATTACAGACACTCCCAGCACAGTTTCACCACCTCCACAAAAGGAGTTCAGTACTACTAGCATCAGTGCTAATGCACTGTTCTGGCTTAATTGCAGCTGCTGAGTTCCAAGCTGAAAGACAAAATATAGCCCACACTACTTTCTCAAGTGCTATGCCCTGAAAACAGGAGGTATCATTACACTGTACTATGCAGTACCAGCATCTGCTCAAAGAACCATCTGGTGGCTGCATAAAGACTTAACCAAGGTAAAATTTAGGTCTACTTGCATTTACCAACCCCAGGACACAGACCCTGCAATTTGGAAACACTGAACTCAGCCACTTTCCAAAACCCATCTCTGCAGCTTAGGATGAGAACAGCGCAGCAGTAAGAGCTCCATCCCTAAGTGTAACAGCATAAGCCAGCTTGGATCTCACTGGTAGTGTGAAGTTCTCCACTGAAGTCTCTCTTTGTCCAGAGGAGCTAGGAGATGCTGCATAGAGAAAATAAACTCTCCTGACAGCCAATTCATCCTTTTGGACACTGGCAATGAATCAGCAGCACATCACTTGCAAGAAGTGTCAAGTAAATCCAGTGCAGGGGTTTTAATTTTTGCTCAGTGGAATACAGTTCTCAGTGTCTTGCACAATTTTTAATTCTCATATCCTGGAAGACAGGACAAAAAAAGAAAAACCCTAAGTCTGTTCCAGGTTGGTTTCCCAGTGCATGATGTTAACTGCTCTGGAGCGATAATACGCCCTTTTATTAGCTAACAACGGGCTAAAGTGGAGAGGGCAGAAATCTCAATCCAGCACACTTCCTGTCCAACACAGGGTAAATATTTATTCTCTTCTACATTTGTGCTTCTGGAGCCTTTAACTCCACTTCTGCTACAGAGCTGCACCATCTCACCAAGAATCTGCTTCTGGTATTTGAAAGTTACTGACCATTAAATTGATGGCTGGTATTTCAGATCAGTAAAGTATAAGGTCTCTTTATTCCTGAGTTACCAGAGAGCACCAATAGCTAGGAAAACACAAGAAGCCTTTGAACACACAAAAACAACGAAAAAAAACCCAAAACTATACAAGGATATCAACTGGCCAGAAGTAAGGTCTTTTAGAGTTTATCATGAAGTTCAGACTAGCAAAACTCTTCATTATACTCCTCTCTCCTATGAAATCAGCTCTTAAATGTCAACTTGCTTCCAAGTTCTCTCATAACAAAAATTAAACAGAGCTTGTCTCTGCATTTTATATGCTGGATTTCCCACATGCTTTATAGCATTTCAAGATATACTGGAAGAAATCACTTTACCACACTAGGATGCAATTATTTATAGACTGGAAAGTGGCAACAAACCACTGAAAGCCAGACTGTTTGATTCCTGGAAGCTGACTCCAACTGCTCAGCACAGGATAGGGCCAAGACACCAGCATGAAAACCTGCACAAGCAGGCTTATATTCCTGATGGCAGGCCTGCACTTTATATCTCACCACCCAGGTTTATTCAGACCCAGTACTGATTTCATCCTGGTCCCAGGAACAGGCTGGGGGAAGACAGAGAACCTAGCACTGTAACACAAAGCAGGACATGCAGCTCTGCTCCAGTTCTGGCCTATCTGAGAGCATGGGCCAAAGGTACAAGACTTCTTTCAACTTGAAGCAGGTCAGGGAAGCACCTCCCCTCTGGTGGATTCAAAGGCAGACACAAACACAACTGCTCCAATGAAGATTTATCTTGCTTCTGCCATGAAGGAGTATGTGTGGGGCCTGACAGTTTATGGTAAATCACAGAGGCAGCAGTGCAGGAGCTGATCTGGCTGAAAGCCCTTCTGCAGTGTAGGTTCAGAGACATCTGGGGCTGCCCAGAGCTTCCTGGGAGGATTCACAGGTGGTGTTTTTTCTATGGCTCCTCTTTGGCTGTTTACTTTGCTGATGATGGGAAAGGGAGGAAGAGGAAGTTACAGCTTCATTTATCCAGGTTTTTTAAATACAGAGTTATGTCAACAGGTTGACTAATTGAAACAACTGAATGTATTGCCCACTGCTCTGTATGGACACTACAAAACTAGCACAAAGCATTGGCAAAAGTTTAGGGACTCTGCAGCTCTAGAACATAAAAATTTTGAAATAATCTGGTTTTCTAAGGGATGATGACAAATGTTTTGGATAAAAGAAATGATAGCTGCATTTCAAGCAAGAAAGGGCCTCCAAAACAGTGTGTGGCATGAAGTCTTAGAGCTCCCTGTCAAAGAGTTAGGAATCAGAAAGGATAGGCCACATGGCATAGATGTACTACGTATCTGGGCTTCACTCCCATCACCAGTAACACCAACTCTTGGATAAAACATACAGAAAAGAAGTAAGATTTTTTGATACATTTATCCCCTTGGCCATCTTCACTGTCCCTGACACAATGTGCTGTCAACATTCAGAGCTCTCAGTCATTTGCAACTGTGAAATGTAAAATTCCCAGCTCCAGAGGGGTCATTCCCAGCTCCAGAAGAGTGCCTTTTGAACAAGGTCTGCACTTGTTAAGGTCATTCACCTGAAATGGGATTTTCCAAAATTATGAAAATTGCTTCTGGGTCAAGATGACTCTGATTCACATGTGCTACCAATGAAGTAAGGGCCCTGAAGATGCATAGGGATCTTACTGTGCTAGGAACTACCATACACAGGGTGAAAAGCTGCTCTGTGCTCCAAAGCACTCCAATGTGAGACTTGAGATAAGGGTGGAAGCCAGTAGGCAGTGCTAGTCAGGGTGCTTGGCAGTGGTCACAGCACACCCACAGCCTACTTCATAATTTCCTATATCAAGATCACAGTAAACTAGAGAGACTTGACCCACAAAGACTGATCCTATCTGAAAAAGGAACAAACAGTTCACAACCCCTACCAGTGACACAAACATGTCTGAACTGCAGCCTCCTATGCAAGACCACAGGCCTGAATCCCCCACTCTCCAATGTCTGGAGCAATCAGGTTGTTCTCAAAAGCTCCATCCCTGCCACAGTGCTCGGGTTGGGGCCATGCTGTTGGTGCTGCCAGCCTAAAGGAAGGGAAATAATGTAACTGTGCCAGCACATCACACCTAAGCAAGTGGTGTGATGCACAAATAGCACAAACGAGAGAAGAAAGCAATTGGAAATGCAACGAGCAGACAGTTGGCATCAGGGGATGATACAAGTGCAGGCTGACATCTCACAGCAGAGGTAAGAATGGGAGAGATTGAAATAGGGCCTTAAAACAAAGATAGGTACCTCATATTTAATAAGGTGAAGAAAGGGATGGCACTGAAGAGACATGAACTGAAGGGCATGTATAAAAGTGATGGATGACAAAAATTACTGCTGCAGCTCTTTGGGTGAGTGTGATTGGATTGCTTCGTGAAGGTTAGAAAAAAAAGAACTGCCATTACTCAAACATAAAATAATTGAGAGTCTATGTGAGAGCTGCATGGAGATTCATCAGCCATTCTGGAATAAATAAAATGTCAGGTCAGAGCAGGGAATGTCACACCCATTGTTGGATAAAAGGATTTAACTGATCTGGGGGAAGACAAGATACTGAATGTTTACATGAAGGCACTGTAAAAAAGTCTCACTGCTAACCCATGTGAGCAGTAAATGCCTTCTGAAGTGCAAAATACAGAACTGAGCCTTGGGAGCCCTGAAAAGGGACCACCTGAGCATCCCTTCTTCCTCCCACATGCACAGAGAACAACAGAGAGACTGAGAAGGTGGATCTGCTCCTCCACCTACCCCCAAGTAGATGTGCTCCTTTCACTCACACAAACAGAGCAGCAGGAGTTGTCACCTTTTACTGCTGCAACCTCTAAAGCCAGCACAAGTAAGTGGGATGGGACTGAAATCTACACTTTCTCACTAATGAAGAGAAGGTAAGTCTTTAGTGTGGCACAAGCTTTCCAGTGTGTCCATTCCATGGCTAACTGAACCTGCAGGCCTTCAACAGTGCACAGACAAGCAGTGTCAGGATGATCAGATCCTCAGTGAATTACTGGGAGTTGACCACAGGAATTTCGCCTCCCAGGCTTTAACTGTTAGGTGGCCTCACATATTTACACAGTTGTAGGTTCAACAGTTTTTCCACTTCTAGTTTAAATGAAACCACTAGTAACAACAAAAAATTATACAGATTGGTGTCTCTGTGTCCTGCGGTTGTGGTGACAAGTATTTATTAAGGTAATGGCATTATTTAAAATTTAATTGCATCATCACTTACTTTTAATTGGATACCAAAAGTACGGAAGCTACTATGGGTAGTGAGATTATGAAGATGGTCTTTTCTGGAATCAAAAGACATATCCTATGCTCAGGCATGAATATGTCATCTAAGAGTAGAATAGAACAGGACTTAAACTCTCTACAATAGCACTGAATAGCAAGTTATTTCTCAGTGAACATCAAGGCCTCGAGGAGGGGTCTAATTAGTGAACATCTTCATGGGCCTCAAGGCATCTGCATGCCACTGCAAGCTTCTAGCACTGACTTACCACCACATGCACTGCAAGTGATGGGATCTCCTATCCTCATGCAGTAAATATAGTCCTGACTGGCACTGAGGTGTGCTTTGAGTGATCTGTGCCAAGTCTGAGTACACCTGGATAGCACAGTGAAAAAAGCAGTGCAGAGCATCTAAGCCAAGGCACCAGAAACACTGGTGGTAGCACAGCACAGCTTAGCAATGGCTGTCTAACATAGGAACTGTGACAGGCATCTAGGGCACAGTCCCCTGCAGAGATTAGGACCCAGCAAACATGGGAACTGAGCCTGAGTAGAACAACAAAGCAAAGAAGGGGAGTTCACATCTTCCCAGCATGCTGTGTTCAGACCAGGACACAAATCTTAAAGTAAGAAAAAAAGGACAGTTGAAGATTAAAAATTATGATAGGGCATAATTACAGCAGGAGTTTCATTCCAGACTGCTGTGGTTCAATGTTTCAGACATCCCAAGAGACCAGCAATTGCATTAACAGAGATGGAGGCACTGCTGGCTCACCCAACATAACATCTGGCTGAGGACAGCACAGCACTCTCCCATGCGTCCTTCAATTTGCTCTCTTTGCTCCAAACTCACGCTCCTTGGCCCTGCCCACAGCCACCAAAAATTCAGGATGGGAGTCCAGGGACAATATACTTAACTTTAAGGGGATGCAATCTTTAAAGAATGTCTTGATCTCATGAGCAAAAACATGTATTTTTATCTTAATTATATTGTTTTGAGACTGTTTATGTAGTTTATCAAAGCAAGAAACACTATCTAAATGAAGTCAGATGTGGAACTGATACCAAGGATTAAAAGCAAAAGAGAAACATTCCAGTTTGTTGGATATTTTTGTTTTCTTCTTTCTTTGATCTTTTATTCAACCGGAACCATTAGCAAAGGCAGCTCCAGTTCTTAGTAGCACAGTAGCTCTGAGCTAACATCTATTAGTATTGTTTGCTATTTTAAAAGGTTGTGCTATGAGTTTATAGTCTAATTTTCCAAAACTTTTACGAAAAGGAAAAAAGGAAGAGAGACTTAAAGACACATGTACCAGGAATCTGCAATACTTTGGGAGGGTGTTGAGCTTTTTAGAATAGCTGCCCTAGGTAAAGCCTGGGAAAGGCAGCAAACTGTCTGGACTTACTCCAAAGGCTACCAAGGAGAATGTTTCCACTGACTGCTGGGAGTTGGGTTCAGGCCCTGCACTGTGGGGGAGAGTGGCAGAATGACAGAAGAAGTCTGATGACTCCAACCACGTCCAAAGGGGCCGTAAAGAGCTGCTGCGTTATTTAAATGCAGTCACACAGAACACTTTACCAGATATTAATAGGGAAAAATGGATCTCTTTTTAAACCTAGCAGCAAGATTTTCACCATCCTGATGACAGGAAAGCCTAAGGGAACATAGCAGGAAACACACTGCAGGAGGAACTGGGAGGAAAACACTGCTAACCAGCCAGTTCAGCCCATCAGGAAATGTTTACTCTTTTTTATTTTTCCATGTCAAAATGCTGGAGGCTTCAAACTATGTTCTCTGAGAGACAGAGAACAAAGGGACATAGAGGACCACAAGTCCCAGCATCAATGTCCTGGCCAAACAGACATTGCCATTGACTGGTGAGGACTTGGGGACCAGCCCAGGACTGCCTTCTGTTCAAGTCATGCTCTGCACCACAGTCACCCTCTGAAAAGATGTGACAAGCCCAAATGTAACCTATATTACTAACACCACTCTGCTGTGTCTGGCTTGGGAAACTGGCACACAGGGCAGTCAGGAAAGCACATGAAATATCTGAATGCAGAAGCTGAATCTGCAGCGACTCCAATGGCTGGGGACAGACTGTGATTTAAGCACTAGCCACAGGCACAGTCAAATTCCTGCATTTTCTCATTTCTAGGAGATGAGGTCAGAGAGCTGACCACAAGAGAGGACATATGATGTAAACTGGATGGTGAGTGCCAGAACTATGCTGGGGTTTTTTTCTTACTGTGCTCCACACATATCCAAAGCCTTTCCATTTATAGGAAAGGCCATTGGTATAAAAGGTGCATTCTGCACTAGACCAGAGGAGGCATCATTCTGGGTATGAAAGCGTTAGCTCAGTTAAGGAATAGTAGAAAAACCTCCAGTGTTTTCCCTCACAAAGAGGAGCCTTCAGATGGACAGAGGACTGAAAGAGAGAAGAAAAATCATGTATTTTCATCAAGGAAAATGAATATACCTCTGAGTTTATGGTGTGCTAGCAACTTGCAATAAAAAACACTAGATAACTTTTTTTTCTTAAACCAGCTTTAGGCTGGAAAAAAGAGGACCGGAATAATTCTTATTTGCCATGACAAATGTCCCAAGTTACTGCATATTAATGCAAATATCTTAGAAAATAGCAAAGATAGAAGAAGAGTAAAATCCCAGCAGAACCAAAGTTAAATTTTTACAGGCATCTTTACATTATTTGTTAGTATTTTCCCTTCCTTACTGTAGCTCCATTTCAACCCTAACCATACTCCCATATACTTGCTTCCTAAATTGTGAGTGTTCCCAATTGATGGCTGCAAATTCTCCATTTTTAGAAAAGCCAGTTTCAGGATAGCTCTGACAATTTGGCCTTTTTTCTGATCTACAGAAAAGGGTCTGTTTACAGCAAGGGTGCATATAATAAAAACATTTTGTTACAAGTTGCAGAATTTTGCTCTAGCAGTAGAATTGTGATGTCTTTTGGGAACTGCAGTTCAGATGCTTTGTGCTCCCACTTTCTTTCCACTCCCAGAAAGTGGGAGTTCACTTTTTTTTCGTTTAAAGGCACTGTTCACAATAAGCTACCCACTAGGATGGTACTTTACAGAGGTCTAACGGGTGCACATAATGGGAGATGCAATTCCCCTTGGAAACCACCTCACAGATACAACTGAGGAATTGCTGATGGACCCCCTACATACCAGCATTCCCCAAAGCATCCTCAAGGCACAGGGCACACACACAGTGCTGCCAGTTTTGCTGTCAATCATGCAGTTCCTCAGTGTAGTGACAGCAGGCTGTCTCCAGGAGCACAGTCACTGGGAACTGAACATGGCAGCTCACAACATGGTGGTTTGCTGAAAGAGGAGGGCAGAGAGGCAATAACAGGGTTTAAATTCCAATTCACCTGTAGGGAGATGGATGATGAATGGTACAGGTGACCCATTTGAATAGGATCAGGCAAAGATTAATTATTATTTGCCTCTGCTACTGTTTAAAGAGAAGAGGTGATGAAAACTGCAAGATGATAACTGCCACTGACTCGTTCTGGAACAGGAGGAGGAAAAAGGGGAAATGGGCTCTAGTTTTGTGTTTTCTTGCACGAGAGAAATTGCAAAAATAGCTGAGTGAGGAGGGTTGTGTTACAAGTGTTAATCTCAGTCTGGCAGTGGTGACAACAGGCTTCGGTCCAGCAGCAGCAGGAGAGAATGACCATATGAAAAATCTTTACTATACATGAACATAAATATAGAATTTTCCATTTCTCTTCCTTTTTCCTGGAAGCATATGGCATTTATTCCCAAAAGTTTCAAATAGCAAGACGCTGAAATGCTCACTAGCTCTGTAAGCAAGAAATTATTTTTCCACCTAAAAAACTTTGTATCTTAGCCTTGAACATAATGAAATCCTGCAATACGAGATATATTATCAGGTGATATGTAAAACAAATTAATTTTTAACCTCCCTGTCAAACAGAGCACAGGAGCTCACTCTGAGTCCAGCTGTACATTTACAGCATTCATGACCACAGGTGCAGTCAGTCCTTAGGGAGATAAACTACAGGATGTACAAGCTACTGCTGGAGGCGAGCATTTGCACAGGTTGCATCTACACGTCTCTGTAAAGCTGTTCTGATGAGCAGCTCACCCCACTACTGCTACCAGTTCAGGTTTCTTTTTGGCACTAGGCTCTGCTGAAACTGCTCAGAAACCATAAACCACACTTTAATAAACAAAATACATACACACAAAATATAAATTCCACCACAACTAAAACCCAGCCATCCTTCTGCTCTTTCCACTTCCCACACTGAGCTTCAAACTTGCATTTAGAAAAATCCAAAGTGACCAGCTCTGTTCAAAGCATTAAAACAGCTGGAACACAGACACGTCAGCAGTTCTAGTCTTGGTACATAGCCACTGGTAATATGTCTGCATAAACTCTTCATAAGGGTTTTTATATTTGCTTCCATTTCTAGGCTGAGCAGAATGGGAAGAAGCCACAATAAGAAGCAGTATTAAAGAACTCCAAAAGCTGGAGTGCTGTGCTCAGACACTTCAACCCCCCAACAGGGCACCCCTCTACTTAATAGTTGAGATGGGATTAGGTAAAGAGGCCAGAGGGAGGACATGGAGATGGCTGCAAGGCATACCCTCAGATCAGAGTTCCCCAGAAACAAACAGTTTGAGCACCCCCCACATTATGCACCAGAGAGCTTCACTGTAAACACACCCTCTACTGAGGCAGAGAGCAGTAATATAAACCAGATGCTGTAGGGAATTTTTTCCCTCTTCGTCTGCACTAAATTTAAATAGTGAGCTCTTCTTTTGCCAATTTATTCTTAAAGGGCCTGTATGCTACTCTTCATCTCTATTCCACTTGCTTGAATTCAACAGAGAACTCAGTAACCCTCCCTGCACTTCAACCACCCTGAGAAACACGTGTTGTTCATATGGTCTTGAAAGCTGAGACCCAGCTTTCCAACTACTGGGCCAGGACCCCTCACAGCTTCTCTACCCCTTCACCTGAGAACTAATGGAATCTTGCAGGTGAAATCACAGCCCTTAAAAAGCTGCCTCCTCCTTGCTATAAACTGTACTTCGGTCTTTATCTTCTGAAGAGCGATGTGGTAGAATCAACACAGGAGCTTAATTCCCACTTAGACAAAGTGTTTTGTACTTGCTTTCAAAACTGTGCCAGACCCAATGAACACAAAGAAAGCCCCACCAAGAAGCTAGTTTAACTACAGTGCCAAGGGCAATCCACCAGCCTTCTAGCCAGGTAACCAAAACGATGGGTATCCAGCCACAGGCCTTGTCTCCCAGGCAAAGGAATGGAAATCCATTGCTTCAGAGCATACTGTCTTGTGCCTGTCTCAAAGGCAGGGGAGGACAACACCCAAAGAGCAGTGCCCCTGCAGACAAAGGGCTCCATCTGCACTACCACCATGGCACTCCTATGTGCCCAGTACCACAGTGCAGCTTAACTGACTGCAGCTGCCACAGGCATGAAGGCAGCACCACCTTCCTAGGGAAGGCTTTTTAAGTGATCATGGCTAATCGTTAAAATGGAATCAAGTTGAAGCATCATGGGAGCTGTGGCCCTGGCTCCTCTTCCCTTTGCTGGGCTATCAAAACCCACAGCTGCTTTGGTTATCAGTAGGGCTTTTTTCCCAGGAAGCCTCCTTTGCCACTGACCATCTCTAAACATCAGCTGTCCTTGGCAATTCACACAATGACTAGTAATCAAACAGACAACATGCCGTTCTCAAAAGATGCAAAATAATGCCAGTGCACATTTTCCTGCATACTGTTGTGTTCAATCCCTGATTGGTTTCAGCTCTTCTTCAAAAGTAATGTCTCATCCTCAAAGTCAAATATTAATTTACTCATTTTTTGACAACGAGCCATTCAGGAAGCAGCAGTACTAATGAATTCTGGCTCCCTACACTGCCCCAGTGTGCTGGTGTCTAGGTGAGGAACAAACCTATTTGGCTCATTACATCACGCCACACCTCTAGAAACAAGATGCAGCTTGCACCTTTCCTCCTTGTTGCTCAACTTTTGATTTATTTTCCCCATTGACATAATTAACTTTTCACAGGGAAACAGCTCTTCTGGAATATAAACCAGTTAAAGGATGGAAAATGAAAATATAAAGTGGCCAGTCTCCATTGTGGGGAGAACTAAGTAGTGAGTTACACAAAATCTCATACAAGTGCAAATATCACCTGATGTAATTACCAGTGATAGAGAAAAAGAAGATGATCAGTAAGGTGTAAACATATTTTGGTTTATAAATCCCAGCTGTGAAGAACTAGATTTAATCAAAGACAGGTGAGTAACAATGACAACAAAAGTCACGGGTGATAATTCCCCAAGGATTCAGCTGTTATTGGAACTACACAAACATCTTACTGAATCCTAAATTAACTCAAAATTAACTGGGACAAAACAGGGAAGAGCCACAAACTCATCCCCTTAACAAACAGCAATACCCAACATGTGAAACTGCAAGTACAGGTGAGGAAAGAAGAGTATGAACAAGAATTATGGACATCACAGTAAAAGCACTCTGCTCATGCTGAGCTGGCATGCAGTGCATGGTGAGGTCCTGAACCTGCACAACCAGACAGAAGGAACAAAACATTTTTGTAAGCAAACTCCTTAAATCATTGAGGTGTTCAATGTACTTCTGTTTTACAGTTCAGTAGGAAAGAGGAAGATAGAATTATGGAGCAATTGTTCCATATATTTACAGCAGAGTTTATGTAGAGTTTGACTTAAGTGAAGGTCAGATCAATATTCTGTGGCTCACAGTTAGTTTGCTTAGCTCTTTTAAGGTAATACAAAGGAAATCTCTCCTTTCCTGCCCCTCCCTTGCCACTCTTGGAAAAGACATTGTCAAGGTACAGAAATAATTGTGGAAACCTAGGCTTTCTGTGGACATTATGGTTGCATATTAACTACCAGTGACAATAGCAGCTCTGAGGGCAGCATGGGGAGGTGCCCTTCTCTCATACACAGAAGTGAAACCATTCAAAGGCTGGGGTACTTTTTTACCTTGTGTATTGCAAGTTCTGAAATAAGTCTTACAAAAAGATACAAATTTTGGGTGGATATCAGAACTGGGCTGCTTCAAAAAGTAGTGCCTCAGCATCCCCCACAAAAGAGGGCATCAAAACCAGTGTGAACCATCACAACACATTATTTGTCTAGACTGAGTATGCATTTAATCATATCTCTTAACTCATACCCTTCCTCAGACTTTTTTTGTTCCTTTCTAGTAAGCTCTGATCTCATCTGAAATGTATGCTCTTTTAGCTGCAAGGTCCCCAACTGGCCTATGCTGCCTTTGAAACTCTCAGATGTGGCTCCTGACCACAGGAAGCCATTTGCAGTCTGGCTTGCAGTCAGGAAGAACAAAGTACAAGGATGCCTGCTGCTTTATACTTGCAAATGGGTAGCTGGAACCACTACTTTTACCTAGGACAACAGGCACACCTTGTTTTCTGTGATGCACAGAATAGCTCCAGTTGCAATGGCCCTTTAATCTAGTCCACCCTCCCTGCAGCAAGTAGGGACATCCTCAACTACATCAGGTTGCTCAGAGGCCCATCCAATCTGACTTTAAATGTTTCCAGGTGAATGTTTCCATCCAACACCTCTCGAAGCAACCTGTTCCAGTGTTTCATCACCTTCATTGTAAAAACCTTCTCTCATATCTAATTTAAACCAACCCTCCTGCCTGCACTGCAAAGGCCCTGGAAGCCACACAGGGTGCCTGTTTACACATCCCCATTCACTTGTTAGACACCATTTGCTTTCCTCCAGCTGCACAGCCTTTGGAAAAGCAGGTGCATCCAAGTAGCACTCTTTTTTTAGAACAGCTTTTTTTATTAATTGCAAGGAAAGGAGAGTCAGCAATAACAGCACAACGGCTTCTCTACTGTCTGCCACCTGCCTCCTCCAGTAGCTTTGGAGAACCCCCAGGGCCTGTTTCACACTATGCTCATGGGCATGGTGATAAAGGAGACACAGGAGGGATCAACTACAGCACTACTTCTGTGACAGGGCAACACACACCCCTTACTACAATGGCCGAAACCCCACAGGTACAGCAGGGAATGACGTTGGAGATACTCCCACTTCTGATGTGAAGGATAAACATGAGGTCTCTGCTCAGGGAATTGCGAATTATTTACACAAGACGTTCCATTTGAGAGTAGGATGAGGCAGCAGGCATTCTGCCTTTATTTGTAAGCTTGCAACAAACAGTATTCCTGATAAGACACAAAACCACATGGGGCAGACAGAATGACATAAATGCAACTCCAAAGCACAGCAAGTGGCACACCAGTGCTCATATCAGATCTGCTGAGACCCATCACAATGATGGGTCCTCTCTCCACATCATCTCTGGTATCCTTCCATCAGAAGGAACAGGACTTATAGAAATATCCAGGCCTCAGGTAGGAAGCGAATTTCAGAAAAAGGTAACACCTTGCTGAGAACAGTTTCCTTCATGGCCTGGTTCAAACATGGGAACACTCATATTGGAGAGCTCCTGCTTAAGCTGTGCTGTCACCCAAGAAAAACAGCAATTCCCCCTGCCACATGATACACATTTGAGACAGGCGAGGAAGAAAAAGAGGAGAGCATGCTCTGGTTCCAATTGCGCCCTGGCCTGTAAGGGCAATGGGAGTACTGTAAAACCTCACTGTGACAGCAGGATACTGGGAAAAACAAAATCTCTACTTCAAGACTGGGCAGGCAGTATGGGCACTGACAAGTGTACCTTGACTCTTCTTTACATAACTTTTTTATCTTTTTTTTTTGCATAGAATTTAATAATCAAGTAAAAACTAGTCTGTAAGACACGTGCCAAGCACCCTCTCACATATAACCCAGCAGAAAGGCTCCTGCACACTCTGAGGCACATCACATGTGCCAGTTCAAGGTAGGTTTCTTTTGCCTTTAATCATTTCTCCCATGAATAAGTAACACCTAATGAAAGTGCTCTTACGCTGACAGTATTTGTATTCTGATACCCAACTGCTACTCATATGCCTCTCCTTAGACAGCCTCTTGTTAAGATTACAGCAGCAAGGGCAGGAGACGTGTGAACACAGACACTGCTTAAGAGAAAAGCTTAAAGCAGTTGTTTAGCTTAGCACCAATTTCTTATTTCAGACTTTATGCCCAAAGATTGCTGGATTAGCCCCCTTCATGGAGACTTTAAACATAGTGTTCTCTATAATATGGGCTCACTTATACATGACAAAATTAAGCCTACTTCATTGTAGATTCATCCAGTACTATTGAATAAGGACTTCTGCAGACACTACACAGGGTCACTCATCATTTTGCCCTGTCTTGCTCTGTATTTAAGAGTGGACACACCAGTACCTCATTAACACTCGTGCTCCCATCACCATCAACCTTGGTATTATCCCACAGAAGGGAAATCTCAAATACAGTATTGGTCATAGTCCTCTCAGGTAAACCATATATTTTAGGGGAAAAGGTATGGTTTCCTGATGGAGAGTGACTAAGCCAACCAGATTTCTTCAGTTATCATGGTTGGATGGCCACTCAAATTCTTCACTGCTGCCAAAGGATTGACAGCAGAAGTTACCACCACATCAAGCTCTTCGACCCTGCTGCCCTTTATTGGTAAACTGCATGCAAATATCTACTATACACAGAAAGCCAGGCTAGCAAGAGTCCTGGCAGACCTAGGGGATTAGACTGAACTTGCTTTGATGTCTGTTCATAAGCACTCATATTCCTATATGTTTGTGTAAGAAAATGCCAAATCACTTAGTCACAGATAACACGTCAGAGTACAGCTCATCTCTCACAAAGAGTGCCTTCCATACTCACCATTCCTGATTTTGCTGTTGCCTGACAATTTTCCTTTGCAACAGTTGCTAAGCAAAACATTTGCAGTTCAGCTTAGTATCACAACTGACACTTGATGACTGTCCTAATGGTTACACATAAAAAAATGCATGGCTGTTCAGTCTGGTTCAAACCACTGATAAGAAATAGATAACTCAAATGGAGGACATGCAGTTCATGTGCAGTCCTGATCACTGCCATTGTTTGCTGTCTGTTTTCTCAAATAAAGAATCTTCTGAGCAAGGCAAGGTACACACAGATAACAGACAGCAGTGTAAGTTACCATGTGGAAGTCAAATTACCTTGGTACAAACGGTCAAGGAACATTTACTGTCACTTCCTTCAGAAGACCTAAATACATTAATCTAGAAATGTCCATACAAGATCCATCAATATCTACTGAAAATAGGTATCTTGCTAGCACCCTAAGACATCTACCATAAGTCTTCTAATTAGAGGAATTTCACAGTATTTCTGGAAGTTCAAGTAGCTTTCTCTTTCTTTTACAACAGTGCAGTTAAGTGTAAGACCAAAATAAAAAAGATAATTCAAGATAGACTCAATATGCTATGTTTTTAATATCTGTGGCTAAGAAACTGTACCATACAACAGCAGCCACAGCCAGCACTCAACAGAAGAGAAAGCAGGAATTCATCTCCTTTCCTCCTGAAGTACAATGGAATAAAGAGCCACTGAGGTTGAGAAAAGAAAAGGAGGGTCCTTCTGACACTACTAGCAGACATATGGACAGGTTTATTTCAAGCCTGCACTTAGATTAGAAAACCTCTGCTAATTCTCTTCAGCCCAAGAGTTTCCTAAGCAGGTAGACCCTAATAACAAACAGGATGGTCAAGAGAAATTCTTTTTCCATTAGCATTGGATTCATCACAGGGAAGGGGGGAAAAAGTACACCTCTTCATCCTTCCTCTCCACATTTACTTCATGTAAATTTGTAACCATGGATGATGATGTGACTTTTCAGATAAGACAAAAAGAAGTGGGATGGGAAAAGACCTTTAGAAGCAAGGGGAAAAACAGACTTCTGCAATCTGTCTTCCAAAACGGCTGCAATGCAGGTTGCTGCCAAATGCTGAAGCTCTAAGGAGGACAAATGACCTGCTACTACACTGGAGAATGGAAAAGCCACAGGTTGTGTATGGACAGAGATGAGTTTGTTAGGAGAGAGAAAGAGACAGAGAGAACTGCCTTGTGCAGACGGAGTAATAGAAAGGTAAATCACAACTGCCTTGGGCCCCATGGAAGTTTGCTACAGTAATGCCCATGCTGATAGCATGAATAAAGTATAGACTGTACTGTGAAATTACACCTTTCCTCTTATCCAAAACCACACCTCAAAAACTAATGTGAATTTTATACTTAGTTCTCCACCACCATAGCTTGCACTCAGCACTGAACAATACCCATCCAAACCCCTAAGCCAAGGGGCACAGTCTCATTTCCCTGTCACTGTCAAGCTGGTGTTCTAATCTCAGACCAGGGTAAGGCAAGAACCTCCTTTGGTAGAGACCAAGTTGTTATGGTGTAAGTCAATTTCTGGCAAAATTCCCCTGGCTTCAAGCTTAGACTAAGATGAATGTAGTTCAGTCCAACCCAGTCTTCGTCATAAAACTCTTTATTTTCTGCTCTCCCCATAGCTCCCTTTGAAGGCTGCAGGGAGAATCGTGTCTCTGCAAGAGAAATGATGGCAGACTGCATAGCTTCAGAGGAATACAAACATGACACACATTGTTTCAGAGTCTTTGGTTAAGTGCTAATCATCTGGATTTGGATGCCAGTCCCGATTATGAGAAATATGTAGTAAACAGAATCATGCCATGTGATATGCGAGCTTAACCCTCTTCCTGCTGGCAGCTGCACGTCAGCACAAAGCTGCAGTGGGAACAGCAGAACACTCTCCACAAACCTACCAGCCTTCTTTCCTCAGCTTGGCGCTTGCAGCTGTCTCCTCTGAAGAGCCACACCCACACAACAGAAGGTTGCAGAAGGATGTATGCAATTTTGACCATAATCAGTCCCCTGGACATCTGATGTTTAGTGATCTCGCCTGCTCTGACTCAAGCATATGGCTGGGCAATACTACGTGCAGCTTCACAGGGAAAAGGGTATGGGTAATTAAGATACCGCAGTGAGAGGCTCAAGCTGATCCTGTCTGTGGGCCAGGAAGAAATAATCCCACTCCCAACATGCTGAATAAGCTGTGGGTGGGCTTGGAGGGCAAGGGTATAGTTGTCCCAACCCTTTCCTCAGCAAGCAATCACGCGATTGTCACACACTGCAGTAGGGACTGGCCATCACCCAGGGACACCACGGCTGCTACACAAGCATCCGGCACAGGGCATCGCTCGCTGCGCTCCCGCTCCAACTGCTGCCACATGTCACAGTTATGACCACACAACCCTACACCAGCACCCACCACAGGCTGGGAAGAGTAAGTGACCTGAACCAGCGGGCTAGAAGACAGTAAGTAAAGAATTTCAGTCCTCTGCTCCCGTGGGCTTCCCTTCCATGGGATCACATATGCTATTACCAAGGCACGCAGGACCTAACCTTTGCAAGACTCTTACTTCCTCTTATGCAGTCAGATGGCCACACAGCATTGTGATTGTAAGGGAAGTATTTTCTTCCTGCAGAAATCAGACAATCCAGCTCAGAAAGTAGAGTTTTCACACGTCAAATTTAACTTGATACTTAACAAGCCTAGCTACGCTTATTAGTGGCCCAGGACCTCCTCACATCCTACCTCCTACATCCTATGCAGCACACTGGTACTGCCAGAGGAAGTTAGTCATTTCCACATTAGACTGCCTTCCATGCCATGAGCTGGCCAGCTCATTTCTGCACACAGGTAAGGTATTGTTTAAGTGAATTAGAATTTATTTCTTCCCTTCTCAGCTGCCAAATCTGCTAAGCCACTTGCATTGCTTAGCAGGCTACTCTAGCACTTTTTTTTCCCTGATTTCCTGATGCTTTAGAACCCAACCCTGATAATTTAGAGCCTGCCTCCAGCTCTCTGTGTGGTTTCTCTGTATTTAGGACTGCTGTAGGCTGAGGTCTACCCAGGAAATCTCAGAACAGAGCCCTGACATGTTCATGCTGCTGACTTTGAACTACATTTGGAGCAACAGCTAGCAGAACGATAGATGTTCATATGAACAGTGACAGGGTAGCAAAAGGAGATCAGAGCCCTATGCACTGGATAGGGATAAAGAGCCAGGCACCCATCAGTGGAACCACTACATCAAAGGCTCTCCCTGCTGACAGGGAATTCCCACTATAGCAGCAACCAGCCCTGTGGAATTAACCCAAGAGGGAAGCACCAGCTCCCTGGCACGAGGGGCCAACCATAGTACAGCCCTGTGTTCCCCAAGCTCCCTACAGCAGTCTGGCCCCTCTTTAAAGACAGGGGATCAGACTACTGGTACCTGTTCATGGAAGAAGTCTGGTATTCTGCAAAGCAGCATGGCAAAGTCTTCAGGTTTTGAGCTTTCAGTCTCGGAGGGCTGAAGACTACACTTGCTCAGCAGCTTTGTTCAATTCAGCAACTGGATTCATGAGAGCTGTACTGAGCTCTGGCAATCTCTGCAGGGCCTAACAGGAGGCAGTTAATGCTCCTGCACAGGCAACAGCAGCAGTTTCTTTCCCAACTCAGCAGCTGCTGTGCAGCAGTTCTTTGACCAGTCATCAAGCACTCGCTCCCAGAAGGCAGGAGACTGCACTGGACTTGAAATTGAGATAGATGCCAAATCCCAGCCAGGGCCAATGCTTGGGGAACCAGGAAATGTGATGTTCAGAACACAGATGTGTCAGTATTTATTTTCACATGAAAAACGGTCAGAATTGGTTTTTTCTTAGACTCTTTCCAGCTCTTTCCCATTCTCCTGCTGCTCCTTCACTGTGGAGAGCTATCTAGGTTTAACTCTTCTTCCTCTTATTGTTTTGGTAAATTAATTTTAACACCAATTAAGATTTTTCATCTGGCTCACAGTTCATGTCCACAAGTAGTAAATGTGGGAGCAATGTAGAAGCTGTGCCTTGCAAGGCAGGGAACAAACAGAGCTATTTCTCAGGCAGCTATGGCTAGTTCAGCCCACTTACTCTGTCAAGCAATAAGAACAGTCTCACTTCTTCACAGTCTCACTGCTTCCGTGACTTACTCGTGTCAGGCAGATTTCCACTCCCCACTTCAAAACCCTTCCTCAATCTCAGATATCTTGCATGGCTAGAGGTGGGCAGCTTTTAAGCTGCATTCCTACCTATGGAGAGTTGGCAGACACTTCATTCTTTTCACATGCAAACTAGAACTATCACCTGGACCAAGCTGCAAAAATTCAAGGAATTTGGGCAGGGCTAAAATAAAGTGGGAAAGCATTGCTTTGCTTTCCAACATAGCAAAAGGTATTCAGAAGCCTGGAACAAAGCAGGGACCTCTAGCTCCTTTGGCTGCAGGAGCCAAGTCCCCTCTCCATTTGCTGCAGCTCCAAAGGGATTGGTTTCATGGCTGACATCGATCACTTTATTAACAAGCCACCACTTAAGTGGGCAGTCTCTGAACTTACCCTTCACTTCCCCCACCCTGCTACCTCCTTCTCTTTACCTTAGGGTCAGCAGTGATCAACTCTGATCTGGCTGAAAACTAACTTTTCCATAGCACATTCAGGTACTGATGCATCCAACTGAGAAAAAGTGACAGACAAGCACAGTCAGACTGGACTAAAGACTCTGAAACTGCATCTGGAGTGAGTCTTGTCCCAAGTAAATGGAGGAAGGGAGAACATTCAGCACTTGCATATGCCAAAGTTAAATAAATTAGGTGCGAAACAAGATTTTGGCAGGTATTTGGAATCATCAGGAACTGTAAATTTGAATGTACTTTATGTCACCCTCTGGCAAATTCTCTAGAATTCACTTTACAGACAGCAATTACACAATACATTTATTCACCCCTTTTGTAAGGCTGCAGAAGTAGCAAAGTTTACAAGCCAAAAAGCAGATAAGCACTACATAAACTACATTAAGAGCTCTGGAGTGCATTATCCTGAATATACATATATGAAATATTTTGACCACTAATATCTTCTTGGGAAAGCAAAGCAAGCAGCAAATGGGGGGGGGGGGTAAATTAGATCCCAGTTAGCTTGATAGAAACAAGCACGTCTAGTTAATAGTTTTATTCTATTCTCTTCTACTAAGATCAGAAGAGTGGTGGTTGTTCTGGGCACCACAGCTTCATGACAAATAAGCATCCTTAAAAAATTGTGTTAAGGGTTCACATGAGAAGAGGTCATAGGAGAAGATGACCTACCAATCCACCACACAGGAAGGTCAGAGAGAAACAGAAACCCAAGTGAGCTTTGCAGATGCCTCACTCTTCATGATAGCATGAGGACAATACTCATTCCCAGAGGCACACTTACCCAAAGGACACCTCTTACTGTGTACTTGTGTACAGCACTGATGAAGAACTTTGTTCTTTGCCTAGAGAGCTGCTCCTTTGGATGGGCTGTGCACCCTGAATACACACCTTCAATTCCCACAGCCTGACTGTGCCCAGTACAAACACTCCTCTACCTCAAGCCTCTCTGCTGCTGCCCCACTCAGAAACAGAGCAATGCTTGCTCAGGGGCTGCTGGAGCCCATTCCCAGGGGGGACTTCCACCCTGGGACTTCCAAATAACCTCTGAAGGACTGTGACACCACCAAAACAGTCCCGAGATGAAAGAGATAAAGTAATTATTAAAATCTTACTAACAAAAAGTTTCAAAAGCTCTCTCCAGCAACACATAATTTTGTTAATGTATCAGACCATGAAAGCCAGCAACTCACCTAAGCAGAACAGCAATCTTCAATCCAAAGCACGTGAGATCACTGAACACAATGGCAGAATAAGATGGGAACACATTTCCCTTCCCAGCGCCTGTTAACGAAGGTGAGGCAAGAAAAGAAAGGAAGAAGAGGAGGAGGTAGAATTTGGGATAGGGATATACAGGTAGAAAAAGATATCAAGGAGTACTATAAGATTGCCTTAAAGCAAAATTTAACAAAATATAGTATGCTATGATTTTGTTCTCTGGTTACACCCACATCAGAAACACAGGACCAAGTACCGCTGTACGATGCTAGAAGAATTGAAAGAGTGTGAAGAAAGGGATATATAATTGCAAACTTGTAGCGATATAGTGAAAGCAAATATCTGAAGCTAAACATCACAGAAATACAGAAGAACCCCTTTGAAGTAGCCCATCACTCGACTTGGTCTTGAAGAGACATTTGGGAGCACTTAATCAGGGTGTGCTGACAGTGGCTGCACCAACACCTAAAACCAACACCAAGTCAAACACATGGTGGTAGTGCAGAAGAACATGGAATTGAAAATAATTTCTTTGAATCAAGTGCATTACATGCAAGCATCACAACCAGGATGTACTGAAATCAGCGCAAGTGGTCTTAAAGTAACACGTCATTGCAACAAAAACTAAGGTAAATTTAAAATCAGTTACCATCTCTTCAGCACTTGTCACCTTGCATCATCTGGGAACCACGCTCACAGATCAGAGTTCTGTGGTGCAGGGAGGTGTACAAACACAGCAGAAACACAGTCCCTTTCCCCAATTATCCTGCAGGATACAAGCCCAGCAAGACAGTGCAGGAAGATGCAGGGAGCTGCACAGGCAGAGTGCAAGGCAACAGG
Organism: Peucedramus taeniatus; assembly: GCA_013400575.1. NCBI lineage: Eukaryota > Metazoa > Chordata > Aves > Passeriformes > Fringillidae > Peucedramus > Peucedramus taeniatus. The sequence continues at coordinate 11,706 of WBNO01026692.1, read as the reverse complement.
CAGACTCTGCTCAGGCCAGCAGGCAGAGATCTTGGCACATGACAGCGCCCACCACACAGATCTCTGGCCACTGGCACTCTAGGACTTCCTCCCCATCTTACTCTGCCCTGTATGGAAACAAGTACATTTTCAACCTTTCACACAGCTCTAGGACAAGTTAAGTATTGGACAGCAGTGGTGGAGGCTGACAATATGCACAGGGTCCAAAAGGGTAAAAACATCTCTCCCATCCTAGGCTAAATCCAGAGCACGTGGAAGAAATGCATTCTCATCAGAAATTCTTTTTCTCCATTTCACATGCCAGGGGCCATGGTGCAGACCTGCCTCTATTGCCCAGCACCACACAAGAAAAAAGCCTGGAGACTGCACAATAATTGCTCAAGAGCAAAATGAAAACCCTGCAATGGGAGAGGGTTTTGGGTGGATGCATTTTGTGTTATTTTGGATGGGGGGGTTTGAGGGTGGCAGTAGTAATCGTGTTTGTTTGGTTTGGGTTTTGCTGTTGGTGGTGGTTTTTTTAAAAACCTGCTCTATAGGCCAGAAAGATTTTTAATTTTTCTGACTCCATCACAGGCCAAATATTGCCAACAGATGTCCTCCTCAGCTGCCGAGTACAGCATGCCTCCCAGCTGGACAACGAGGTATTTTACCACTGCACAGCCTCTGCTTGCTGTACTTGCATGCAGTCACCCACCCTCACTCCTCCTCACCCAGCAGGGCCCTTCATTTCAAAAGCTGCCCACACTTGATCCTCACCATGGCCCTCCTCCCCCCCAAGAAGGAAGAGCTCAAGTTACAACAGGCTTCATCTCAGGAGGTAAACATGAGGAAACGTAACAAAGGCCCGAGAGAAGCACACTGACACTGCCCTCCTGTCAAGGCGTAAAGGGGAGAGCAGGTGAAGCCCTCAGGAAAGCTGTCCCATTGCTCCCAGGAGGAGAAGTGGCTGCAGCAAAAGATGCATCTGCCTGGAAACCCTGCAGGAATGAATTTGCGGGGCCAGAAGCTAAAGTGCCTTGGCCTTGCCCATGAATTTAGTGCTTTGGCAGGTGGAGGGAGAGCACAGGCACCGCACATTGGGACAAGAGGGTACCCTGAGAGCAGGAAGACATTGAGACTGCTGCAACAGTGATTTTCTGCATTGTATAAACCAAACGTGAAGTACTAACACATCCCACCTTCACTGCCACCAGCTGCCCTGAGAGTTTCACCCAACGCCACCATCTTCTGCCGCAGCTTGCAAAAAGAAGGCTCCTTTTTGACAGCAAATCACCACCCTAACCACAACCAGCTCACAAAGGCTCTGTGGGGCTCCAAGGCATCTCCTTGCTGTGGAAAGGCCACATGGCACCCGCTGGGCCTTGGCACAAGAGGCAGTGGCAGCGGTGCCAGGCTTGCCCTGTGTCCCCCTGCACCCACCTCTGAGCCATCAGCAGCAACTACCTCTCACAGGACTGCAGGCAGAAGCTGTTCCAAGCTCTGCAATCAGAGAATATTCTGCTTCAAGTGCTTTAATTACTGTAAGCAGTTCACTAATTACAGTAGCAATGATTGGATTATGGCCAGTTAACAGCTTTAAAGAAACAAGCCATTATAGGAGGGGGAGAGAAATACTCCTTTGGTTTTAGGACAGAAACAGATTCCAGCAGTCCACCCTGTAGGAGGCTGATAGTAGACAGCTGGGTCAGACTATTTTCAACAAGCTGCAACAGCAAGGAGCTGTGTCATGTGTCACTAAATGATATGTTGGCACGTGAACATTACCAGCGTTGGAGGAGGTGTGTTTGTAGGAACAGAAGGTCTTCTGTTAATGTGCTGACCCCATGTGCTCCAACACCTCTCCATGACTGGACCCAAAAGACATGATGCAGGCAGGTGTGTGCATGCTACATTACTGACACGGTATCATGCCTGAGATGCTTTGTTTCAGCATGCAAGTCATGAATACAGGCCTTTTAGAAAGTCTTAAGAGAGACCTGCTAGCTTGAACCAAAAGCCAAAGGCACTCACCAAAAAACCAGAAATTTCCTTTCACTAGCAATTGTTGCCAACATTGGGAGGACCAGAAATGCATACAAGTAATGGGCAGGGAGGCTCCCCCACACCTAACACATACACCTCCTCACTCTTTCCCAGAGTCTGACTACAGAGCAGTCTGCAGAAAAGCAACTGGACTAATGGATCCCAGCAAGAAGTCCTGTCCCAAAGGAGACACTGCAACAAGGATGACTACCAGCTCTGGAAAATGAAGTTTTTTGTGGCCATCCCTTTTCTGAGAAAGGCAATAAGACTCCCAGATACGAGGAAGGCAAGAGTACCAGATACACAGCCTCCCCACCTTGAAAGGCACCTTCCACAAAACAGATCCAACTTTACAGAAAAAATCCCCAGTGTGTTGAAAGTACAATAAAGGCAACAATACTCATTCACAGGTGACTACCCTGATGGTACTGCCAGCCAGCAGTATGCTGTGGCTCTGTGGGTAAGGTAGCTCTGCCTAACCAAGAAAAGCCAATCCCTTGCACCACCACCAGCCACTTTTACATCTCTACTCGCCCTAGGAAAAGCAAGTGTCTCCACCTCTTGCCAGCCCTCCCCCACAACAGCCAGCCCTCCATGGTAACACACCACCATTGTACCCCTGCACAAGCTCTTCTGTTATTCCCCTTGCCTCCCCTCAGCAGTATCTTGCTCTGCTTGGTCTCCCTGTTCTCTTTTCCCTTCAGAGGTCTTCAGCTGAGGACTGGCAGAAACTGAGCCTGGTATCACCGGCTAGAGGGTGAGGATTTCTGGCAAGAGAAAACCAGTAGATCTGGGCATCTTGCCCAGAGTGAGTTCACACTTGGCTCACCACAGCTGGAAATAGTCTCATCTCTGGCCAGAGTTCCCCAACGGCCCAACAAAACCCTTGGGAAACAGCAAGTTTCCACACGCTGACCATTTTGAAACAGACTGAAGCACTGGTGTTCAGGACTGTACTACAGCCAGCCTTCTCTGCACAGCACACCGCCTGCAAGTGCCACTCCCTACGGGTGCCTGATGAGCAAGCGCTGATGAAGCACAGGGTCTCTGGCTTCAGGGGCAGAACCAAGACCAACGACTCCTCTGGAGATGCTCCTCTTGCACAGCAACACTGCAAGCAAGGCCAGAGGGAAGGCAGAGGCTAGCCTGGCACAGATACACTCTAAATGGCTTTAAACGGCCTCCTTTTTTTTTTGGCACTGTTTAGCAGTTAAGAAACTAGCTTGCTTTTTTTTTCAACCATGGAGTCACTTTTTACAGTTTTCTTGGGGATAATACATTTAAGTAGTAGAACTAACTTGCCATGTACTGAAGGGTAGATTTAAATAAAGTGAGTGAGGGGGATTACAGGTAAGTACTTGGGTAGCAAGAAAAACTTGGCTGCTGTAGAGCCAAGGAATCTGGCCAGGAAACAGGGCTCTAGGACGTACACATCATTTTCCATGATGAAGAAAAGAGCACTCAGCTGGGATGCAGAGACCATACATGGTTCTCTCACTCCCTCGCATCTCTCAGAGGCCTTTACGGGCTAGCTCCTGCAGGGAAGATGTAACAGCACAACTTCCATTTACAGCAGCAGTGAAGTTCAAATGCTTAGCATCATATGAGTGAGGAGTAGCAAGTGCCCTGGCTGCCTAATCCAAAGGACATGGAAAACAGAAGTCCCTCCTCTACTGCCAATTGGCCTTGATTCAGAACCTCTGTAGGACATGAGGGTCATCCTCAGCATTATAAAAAGAAACATCAGTATTCTGTGTGACTCTTCTCCAGCCATCCAGCACTGTGTTCATGGAAGGAGCAGAGCAAACCAGCTGCCCATTCACACTATGCTATGTGACACATACAAGATTTCACAAGGGTCCCTCTGAAAAATGAGGGCCATGCATAGGACACATGAACAGAGCCCACCTGTGCTCTCCTGAAGGGCAGGCCCCACAGTGCAGCAGTGCACAGTCACTGCCAAGTCAGGTAGACTGACAAAGAAGCAACCAGCTGATCCATCCAGTCATCCCCTCCTTCCCACTGACCACATAAGCTATCTAGGAGGATGTGGAAAAATTTGCTGCTTAAGAAGCCTGCCCTGTAGGCTCACCTGCCTATGAACTATCCACACTGGTGCTCCCAGTAGCCCTGGATTGCTGGTATTCAGAGACCTACTTGAAAACACTCCAAATTGACTGACAGACAGGTGATACAGAGACACACATTACTGGTGTTCACTGCAGTGAGTGTAGCCAAGACATGGTCCTTCCACTTGCCAACACTTCCCATCTTGGCTCTAATACAATAGAAGAATGACAGGTTCACTGTCATTTCTCACACCACAGGGTGGAGCACATTTCCAGTGAACACAGAATGACAAATCAAAGATTTATCTAGATGAAAGACCAAAATCCCCTCTGTTTACGCATGCATTCCCCAGCCCTGCCAATGGGAGCCGTTTCAGAACACTGAGGGTTGAGAATGTCTCTGCAGAGTCTCATTCATGTTGTAGTGCCTCAAAGCAGCCACGGATTTGGAAGCAGAGTAAGAGAGGAAAATTGCAGGTAAAAGCATGAAGACAGCAAGATGCAGTACATATGAGAGTTGGCTTTCAAAGGCCCAAGCCAGCCTTTACCAGTAAGATACACTCCTTGCCAGCTGAACAGCAAAGACATAATGACAGTAAACCAGCATGAGGGAAAAATGGTTCTGCTTTACTGCCTAATAGGGAGCCAAGAGGTTAAACTGGCACCAGGCCACACCACATCCTCTGACCAAGTTCTGCTCTCATACAGTAGGGGAATGAGAGCAGGGAAGGCAATGGCAGGAGGGAACTGGAAGTAATTTAATTAATCATATTCTTATTTAATTTTTTAACTAATCATATCAATGCTAGTGCCTTTGTTCACCTAAGCATTTTTTTTGATTGGCCCAAAAAGTCCCCAGTTCTGTCTCAGGGATCTAAGTGACTGTTGGGAACCTGTATGTCAGTCATGTGCCAAGGTCAAAAAGAAGTGGTGGGTGGTTCCACAGACTTCAATAGAAGGCTTTTGTGGCATGACTAACACCAGACAGACAGTACTGCTGCTGACAAGTCTATCTCACCACTCTTCATCAACTCATCCCCACAGATTCAGTCTCTGAGTAACAATGCTTCAGCCCCAAAACCCCGAAGCTAGAGCAAATCCTATGCCTCTATGAAGAAAAGGTGACTGCCTTTCTTGCTGAGGTTTTGTTTTTCCCACTCTGGCAGTTGTCAAGCATATTACACCTGCTTTTTCCCTCTTCAGTTCACATATTGCTTTGATGGGGTAACAGGGTTTTACATTGCTATAGAAGATTTGTAGAAGTCATGCTAAGCACATTCCTTATGATAACCATCATGCTTCCTACAGTCACACATGGCAAGAGATCAGTTTTATATTCTCATACAGAAGAGCAAACTCTTGCACCGTCTTCCATCCTCCACAAACATCATCTCTCACATTGTGCAAAATACCTCTAAAAATCACAGCAATTCATCCAGCAAGCTCCTGGGGCTGACACAACACATTCAAGTGAAACCAGTCCACTATATGTCGTATTTTTGCAGCTTCCCAATGTTTCCCCAGACAGTTCTCCAGCCTCTTTTCTACACTGACTGCTTTCTGCACCTCATTGTCAGAAAGAGCACAGCCATTCTCCAATAGCATAAGTGCACCCCAGAGAACAGCCTAAGTGTCAGGCACAACAGTGATAATCCACAGCCAGATGGAAAATACTCTCAGTCCTTCATCAGCACAGCCGTGCAAGTTTTCACCATCTCTGTCACTGCTGTTTGTGCCAACCTTAAGAACTCAGGTCAATGATTTTAGTAGATTCCAGTGAGTCGCCACAGAAAAGCACACAGGCTCACAAACTGGCTGGGGAGGCTGAATGAACCCTGCTCCTCCTCCACCTGACAGTGCATGAGAGCTGCACCTCTCACACAGCACACATGAAAAGAGTAGACTGCCTACAGACAGCAGGAGCAACTGGGACCTCTGAGCTAGGAAGAACAGGTACCATTCACTGGGTTACCACTGTTCATGAACACTTTTACCTGATCGGTTTACTGTCCCACATTCCCAGCTACCACCCAGTTATACCTGAATTATACAAAGACAACACCATCTCATACAAAAGCATGTGCTTCCAAGGGGACAAGAGGGGACAAGTTCTTGCCTGACACACAATAAAACTGGTTTCCAAACAGCTTTTTCTTAAGGATGTCCTAAGTAGCATTCCCAAAGCTACAAGCACTGCAAGCGGTCAGGACAGAAAACAATGTTATCCTCTCTAGCCTTTGCACTCAATGCACTGAAAAATGTCATTACTAAATCACATGCACAAGAATTTAAACTGGTTGCCTGAAGCAGTCAGCAAGAAATTCCCCAGACAGACTTTACATCACTGGGCTGGTAGCTGGATGCCTTTGAGGAGTTTCACCCTTCCCTAGAGGACCGGAAGGATAAGTTCAGTACAGACTGATGAGTACCATGTTCTCATAAACTGATCCTTGGGATCTGTTACAGACTCCCCCTGAAAGAATCTGCAGTCTTCTTTTTAACCTATGCCTGCTTTCTCCTTAGACTGCCCCCTTACACAGGATTCTGAATAGGAGGGTAAGTCACAGCAAAACACACATGCCTCATTCATCATCCACCATGAGGTTACAATGAATAATAATGTTCTTGTTAAAAAAACCAAACACGCACATCCTGACAAAACCTGATCACAGCAAGTATGAGGCAGCTCCCACACTCAAGGACGAATAACTGATCTACAAAGCCAGATATTTCCAGAGTTCCCTACAGCAACTTCTGAGTTTAACGTTTGAAAAGCAAGTATCTGGCAACAAGATACCTATGTTAAACAACAAAAGCTTGATCTGAAAGATAGGAGATATCTGGTGACCTATATTGCCTGCCTGCAAAAGAGCAGCTGAACAAGCATCCTTGCAAATTTCACCATTGTGCTACAGTATCAGTACTGGTCAGCGTGAAATAAAGCAGGTAGGACACTCAGGTGCATCAGGGCCACCCTCCCTGCAGCACACCCACACTGCAAAGACCATGCAAGGACCATCCCTTGCTATGGCCCACACAGAGTACTATGCAAGGTCACAGCAGGAGCAAAGCAACCCAGTGCAGTGCATCCACCAACAATGCACATTCATTTACCTCATGGCTGAATTTATGATGACACTGAAAGAAATTTCAGCAAACTTCAGTTTAGGAGTGCTATCACACCTTTTTGTGGGTTCACAGCGGCTACCACAACTGTAGCTTTCTGGAAGTTTAGACACCTTTCTCAAAATAGACCAATCTAGACAAGAGTACACTCAACCCAAGTGAAAAGAAAGGTATGACTGTGGTTTTTACATTTTGTCAGAGATGATAGTCACATTCATACCACCTGATCAGAGCACGCTTACCAGCAGGCTTGGAGCTGGGGTGTTTCCATGATGGGCCTATTTAATGGGTACTTTCTATCATTAGCAACTTTCTATCATTAACAACCCCACCTCGGAGAGGTGATTAGAACAGCAAAATTCAAATCATAAGAGCCATAAGGCCTGTGGGATGCAGACAAAGTAGGGCCACGAGACTCATGCCTTTTTTTTTTTTTACCCCTGTATTTATGTGTATCTTTACATGCAGTGCATGGCACAGAGTAGTGAGAGAGGTTTAAGAAGACTTGAATTTCTAACAGGAAATTTCTCTAAGTTCATGAACAACTGTACTTAGTAAGCACTTCTTTGGCACAAAAAAGGTGTTCCCAAAGTCTGCTATCACTGCTTCTGCAGCACCATAAATCTGACCAGTCCAGTTCTCTAAGCCAGAGATATCATTTACTGCCACACTGTCAAAGATACACACGTGGCAAGGCAGAGCAAGAGTGGATAAAGCACAAGGCACATCAATTTCATCAATTTGATTTTCTTCATTTTTTTTTTTTCAATAAAGACAAGCATTATTATCATTCCTTAAAGCATTAAAGTTGCATATAGTTATCTTCTACACACTGCAAATGAACACTGCTTCCTACTTCTAAGAAAGCAGTTGTCAGGTCAAAAAGCAATTTGGCATTTAAAGTTTCCCTGCCATCTCTACAGCTGACACAAGTTGCTTCAGGCAAGATTTTAAAATAAACCTGAAGGAGCTGTACCTTGAGTAAGGAGCTCATTACATGAGAATGGCCCACATGAGAGCCTGCTGTAATGCAGGACCTGAAGGCTGACCCCTACCAGTACCCCTAAACAAACCCAGCTTCACCCCAGTGTTATTCCTGACACTAAGGAGACAGTGGTTGGAGATCATCCTTCTCACCATCACTCTTCACCTCATCTGTGAAGATGAGCCAGGCATGCTGAACACCACCTGGCTCACCTAGTCCCTCACACCAAACCCACCAGGAAAAGTCTGAATGCTGCAGCTGACAACTCGTCATCAGGAGGTAGAAATGTCCTTGTAGGCACAAGTGGCAATCTCCTGGCCACTAACACCCACATATGTACTTCTTAATAAGCAACCCTGTCTATCTTGACAGCTAGGTGAGTCCACTGCAATGGCTTTCAGCAAGTTTTGTTTTGCAAATCTGGGAAACTGCAGGATCAATCTTGTTATGCCTTAGCTACTGCTACTTTGAGGCTTGACTCCAGACAGGAAAGAAGAGAAGGCAGAGGAAAAAAAAGGCTGTTAGAAGAAACTGCTGAGATGAGTTCAACAGTTCAAACTACAAAGATGTAGTTCAAAGGAGAAAGTATTTTAATCCCCAGAACAGACCCCCTGCTCCTGCACAAAAGATTGTGCAGAGGCTTATATCAGGTGAAAAGTAGCTGAATTTGTTCTGCACGATTTTTTTTTTGCTGCTTAAGAATAGCAATGCTGTGATGAGCTCTTTAAAACCTCTTAGAGAGTCACTTCTGATAGACATGAAAAATTGGCTTCACGTGCAAAGCTGCTTTCCTCCCAAGAACTGTCACTTTATCCCTACATTGTAAAACAGGAGCTTTCCAGGAAGAGGCAGGTAGGAAGAGGTGTGAAACCAGTGCTTCCCCTCTGTATCATATTCAAGAGGCCAAATATGAAATTAATTCTGCAGTTTGCCTATTTACCCATTTCAAAGCACCATTCCAGACAGCAAAGGTTGTAACATCTGTCTCAGCACAGGTAGGAAACCTGCAAACCAGCTCCCAAAAGCTCAAGCAAACCTGTCCTTATAATGCTCCCTTAGAAGACATTACTAAAATTCAGTAATCTTCCCACTTTTGATTCTGCTGTGAGTTCTGCTGAGCCCATGCAGCCAGGAGAAGGGGAGCTGGACTTAATTCACATTTGAGTTACATTACCAGACTGCTCGCTTCCCAAGTCTCAATGAGTCCCAGCTGCACAAAACCTGGCAGGACAGCAATGTGGCACAGCTATCCCAGCCTACAGAGCCTCACTGAGCCAGGACACGAGGGGCTGGGCTGGAAACAGCCGGCAAGACACAGACATTTCTTGCATAGACATTTGCTCGCTGCATTACTGGCTGTGCCACCACTCTAGACATGCTGTCCTCGCTCCCAGAGAGGGCCCAAGAAGCAAAGTTTCAAGTCTGCCTCACCAGCTGGCCTCAGTGTTATAAATAATAATAATGATGATAATTCAATAGCACTTAAAGCAGACTTAGGTGAAGAAAAACCTAAAATATGTGAGTCAACAAGAAAAGACTGAGCCTGAAAAGAATCTACAGGAATATTTGGTAGGCATCAATCTCTCCTATTAATCTCAGTAAGCTATTAACTAACATGTACTGTACTGAACATTCAACTTTAATTACTGTAGTGATTTCATTTCACAGGTAAGAAGGACTGACAGTTTTATTACACCACACTTTTTGCTTGGTAGATACTGTTACCTTCTTATATCTGAAGGAGGCAAGTCCCAAGATCCAGAGCTTTTGGTCACAGACCCCCACAAGTCCTTCAATATAGCACAGCCTGCCCCTGCTGGGGTCCAATCACCAATCCCTCTGAGAGGACATTAGCCTGGGGGGCTGCAACTGGGAAGAGCCATCACTCCCAAACCTGATCCTCCTGACTACAGACACCAGAGGGATGAGTCACCATAAAACTTTGAGTTGCACCCACTGCAGAAGGGAACAGCTTCAGTTGTTCATCAGCACAAACAGTGAAGTGATCCCACCACCAGCGACAGTCATTTAACTATATAGAGTCCTCCAGTCCAGCAAGCTGGAGAGTGACTCCCACCACATCAAATTCAACTGGTAGCTGTTGACCAGCACAAGAAGTTGGCTTTCATTACTTAAAACTCCCTCATGGCTTCCTCCCTCTGCACAAGTAACCCACGTTAACAGGACAGCTCTCTGTCACCCTCTTGTGATAGGACCAAGAGGACTTGAAAATCTCCTGGAAGGAGGTAATACTAAAAGAATATGACATTTACAGCATGTATAACAACCTTGGGTTTAAGACTTTTGAGTCCAGAAGTTCCACTCCTGCTTCTGACAACCAAACCAGTGTCCCCCTACATAAAAAATATTTTACCTCACCCGGCACCATAAAAGGCAAAAAACCCCACAGCATCATTTCCCTTCAGAGCCCGTCAGCAAGGCTGGGGATCTCGCTCGGGGCCCCAGTTCCAGATGTATTGGCCAGATCCAGGCATAGGACTGGAAACAGAGATTGCAGCCAAGCAGATCCTTTGAAAAGGAAGAAACCTCCCTCCTCAAAAGAATACAGCTCTGACTTCCACTAAGCCACCCACCACTACTCACACTCCAGACCAAGACTGCATTCCTTGCTTTTCCTTTGCCGAAATATAACCTCACACACTATCAACTCTTTCTCCAGTAAATGCCCTTGTTTGTATACTTTAGTTCTCATGCTGTCCACTCTCAGCACTCAAGTCCCTGAGCAAGGAAATCACTGTCAGTAGTTCTATAGCTATCATCTTCAATTAACTCATCAGACTCCAGGGGAAAAACTTCTCAGTGGCACCATTTCAGACAGCTCTGAGCAGGAAAACCTGAAAACCTTTGATGTGGAAGTGGAGGAGGGGAAGAGGAGAAGGGTTAAAGAGGAATAATCATTTTCTCACTGTTGTGCTCTCCTTCCCAACTGTTCCCAGCTTTCTACAGAAAGCCCCACACCTCAGGCTACATTATATATGTTAATATATCATTTGTGCATAAAAAAGCACTATCATCCCCCTCTCAAGGAAGGTCTGGGATTCTTCTGCCTGCTCACAGAAAGGGGAGAGCAAGGCACGATCCAGTGACTGCTGCGAAGCCAGCAGGAGCCTGCTGCACCCCGAAGTGCCCCTGCCATGCCAGCATCAGTGCTGTTCCAAATTCTGCTTCACTGTTGTCTGATGGAGTGACTAAAACGGAAATGTTTCGGGGATTAGGATTCCTGAGTGATCTAATACAGGATGCTTTTGGTTTAAAGGAGGAGGGGAAAAAAAATATAACTAGCTAGCAGCGAGGCTGGAGCTCCTCCTGAGCTCCCCTCCCCACCGCCACCCTTTCGATTTAAAAAGGGGCCGAATGTTACCATTTTTGGACATGAGCTTCGCGCAAGCCCTGCCCTAAACCACACCATTCAAACCGGCAGCCAGTTACTGTCCCGCCGCCGGCCGGCGGGGCCGGGGCACGGGCGGCGGCGGGGGTGCGGGG
>WBNO01026690.1:10092-27746 GCA_013400575.1 Peucedramus taeniatus | reverse complement strand
ACCATCCCATCCCATCCCATCCCATCCCATCCCATCCCATCCCATCCCATCCCATCCCTCAGCTCCTGCATGTGCCTGGTCACAGGATTGTGCACTGAGCCAATAAATTCAATTGTGGTGGTTTCATCAATATCAATTTTGATGATACTAAAAAGAGCCTGACCAGAGGCACCAACCCTGCTCTCCAAATGAAAACAAACCCATTTTTTCACCCCTGAAATTGTCCCATTCCATCAGGCCATGGTGGGAGCATCGCTCAGTCACCTTGGGATAATGGCTGTGTGGGTGCTGGGTGGGCTTGGTGGGAGGGAACAGTGGGTGAGTGGTGTGGGGCAGGAGGGCAGCTGAGGGGGGCAGGAAAGCAGGTTTGGGGTGTTTGGGGCTCAAACCTGCTGAGGGCTCAGTCCCATCCTCACCCAGGCTCCTCCAGCAGCAAGGGCAGGCGAGCACTCACCATAATGAGGTGTTCAGCACTGACACCTTTTAATTCCCCAAATGATTAACTTGCAGCAGATTAGAGCTGGGATGGCTATTTAATTAACAGACACGTCAAGCTTGCTTATGAGTCATTAAAAAAACCCACCCTAATGATTGACTTGTTAATACGAAAGAAATCAATTAGATTTTTTTTTTCATTCCTCCTCTGAAGTTTTTGGATCCAGCTGAAAGGATGGAGGAAGAAAGGATGCTGGGATTCAGCAGAGCTTTATTCTTTACAGAGGAGGATGCAGGAGCAGCTGGAGGGAAGGGTTTGGAGGGGTTTTGGGAGGCAGGGACTGAGCCCTGTCCCAGGATGCTGAGAAGGTTGGTTGTGTGGCAGAAAAGCTGCCCTGCCCTCCCTCAATCCCCTCATTCTCTCCTCCAGGGCCAAGTTCCAGGTGTTCCAGCACCCTTTACTCTGAACAGCCTGGCTCCCCCTGTGGCTTTCCCAGAGAGCCTGGAAGGGCTGGGAATGGCTGGAGTGGGAAGGGGGATGCGGGGGGATGCCCTGGGGCTGGGGCAGCTCCTCACTCAAAGCTGGGGGTGACCCTGGTGCTGCTGGGGGAGGTGGGTTATTGCAGTGGTTACAGATGGGTCCTGCAGGTGCTGAGTTCATGAAGCATCCAGGGAAAGCCCAGAGCGGCTTGGGCAGGAAAGACTGGACCCGAGCAGGGGTTGCCTGCTCAGAGAAGTTCAAGGGCAAAGATGATTTGGGAGCTGCAGATGGTGTGACCCAGAGAGCCCCGAGCTCAGCAGGGTCAGGGCCGGGGAGATCTGAAGCTCTCCGTGCACCGCATCAGTGTCAGGACACGGGAAAGCCGGCCCGAGCCTCCTGCTCCCTGGGGAAAGCCCACGAGGGGTTAAATGCCTTTCTCACACACAATTATGTATTGCTGTCTTCCGAGTCTGACTTAATGCACAGAAACTCTGATTGCTCAAGTCGTAGATTGCCTCTTGACATTAATTACTATGTAAATCCGGCAGATTAACATTGTCAGATGATGAGTGGCAAGTCTCACTCGCAGTCAGTCTCCCAGGAGCGCCGCGGTTGCAGAAGTTGCCATAGCGATTTTTTCCTCTTGGAAAAAATAAAAAAAAACCAACCAGATAATAGAATAAACTCCAAACAAGCCAGCACATCCCTGTGCTCCCACCAGGCGCTGCTGCTCTCCCTGCTGGTCCCAGCGCCTCAGCCGGACCCTGCTGGGGCAGGAGCTCAAGTTGCATTTTGACCCATCAGTGGGTTTAATGCTCTTCAAGTGCCTGTCTGGCTCCTCTTAGAGCTTCATGCCTAAGCGGCCGTGATGGGGGGGCTCATCCCCACCCCACAGGAGCTGCCTGGCTCCTGTTCCCCCAGTTTTGGCCACTCTGTGCCTCATGGGGGGCTCACCCCCACCCCACAGGAGCTGCCTGGCTCCTGCTCGCCCAGTTTTGGCCATTCTGTGTTCCATAGGGGGCTTGTCCCCACCCCATAGGAGCTGCCCTGGCTCCTGCTTGCCCAGTTTTGGCCACTCTGTGCTCCATGAGGGGCTCATCCCCACCCCACAGGAGCTGCCTGGCTCCTGCTCGCCCAGTTTTGGCCACTCTGTGTTCCATAGGGGGCTTGTCCCCACCCCATAGGAGCTGCCCTGGCTCCTGCTTGCCCAGTTTTGGCCACTCTGTGCTCCATGGGGGGCTCATCCCCACCCCACAGGAGCTGCCCTGGCTCCTGTTCCCCCAGTTTTGGCCACTCTGTGCCCCATGAGGGGCTCACCCCCACCCCACAGGAGCTGCCTGGCTCCTGCTTGCCTGCCTTTGGCCACTTTGTGCCTCATGGGGGGCTCACCCCCACCCCACAGGAGCTGCCCTGGCTCCTGCTCGCCCAGTTTTGGCCATTCTGTGTTCCATAGGGGGCTTGTCCCCACCCCACAGGAGCTGCCCTGGCTCCTGCTTGCCCAGTTTTGGCCACTCTGTGCTCCATGGTGGGCTCATCCCCACCCCACAGGAGCTTCCCTGGCTCCTGCTCACCTGCCTTTGGCCACTCTGTGCCACATGAGGGGCTCACCCCCACCCCACAGGAGCTGCCCTGGCTCCTGTTCCCCCAGTTTTGGCCACTCTGTGCCTCATGGGGGGCTCATCCCCACCCCACAGGAGCTGCCTGGCTCCTGCTTGCCTGCCTTTGGCCACTCTGTGCTCCATGGGGGGCTCATCCCCACCCCACAGGAGCTGCCCTGGCTCCTGCTCCCCCGCCTTTGCTCATTCTGTGCCCCCCTCGTGCTGCTGGGCACGGTCCCGGCGGGCAATGTGGTTTTTGGGGAACAGAAAGCCCCTGTGGGTCAGCTTGAGGAGGAGGTTTGACGTTGTTATCCCAGTCTCTGAAGCCAAGCAGTGAAAAGAAAAGGGAATAAAACCCTCGTTTTTCACTCAAGATTAAAGATGCATGAGCAGAACGAGCAGGGCTTCTCACCGAGGAGTCAGGGGCTTTGAAGGTGAGCTGAAAGCTCCCTACATAAATTGATAAACTGCCTCAGATCTGCGGTCAGGAGAGCACGGGCAGCCGGCTGCAAGCCCCGCTGTGCCTGGGGGTGCCTTGGCCTGGCCCCCCAGCCCCGTGCCCGGCTGATGCCAGCCCGGCTCTGCCAGCCTGAGATGCCCCGGGGCTGCTCCGATCCGAGGTGTCCTTGCCAGTGCCCTCCCGCAGGTCACCCAGGGACTGCAACAGGGGTTCCCCAGGGCTCCCCAGACCTCCCCAAATCCTTCTCCTCCCCCACGCTGAGCCTGGGATCAGCCTCTGCTCCCCAGGGCCAGCCCGCGGGGCTGGGTGGGCTCTGCAGCTCCACCACCTCTGCGTGCCCTGAGGGAAGTTGCACGACAGGGGTTGTTGATCGCCTTTGAAAGGCAAGAATATGCTCCTCATCCATGTCATACTTCTAAAAATACCAGACGTGTTGCCCCGACTCTCCTCTCATGCGCTAATGACAGCTGAGGAGCGACGTCTGTATCATAATGGATGAGAAACAAGTGCCTGTGTACCCGGGAGAAGGCTGATTATTTTACTGGCAAGATACATTAAAAAATGCCTTGTGACACAAAGTAACATTAATGTCAGCAAGCGGCAGCGCGGCGCCTCCGGGGAGCCCCGCTCCTGTCACCCTGATTAAATTAGAGCGCTCCCCGCATCCGGCCGCCCATCAATATTCATGGCAGGGTGTGCCCGAGCCGGGCTGCCGCTGCCTGACGGCCCCGAGGATGCTAAACAGCCTCAGCCGCGGGATGCAGGAGCGGATCCGGGGGTGGTTGCCCTCCAGGCAGTGCCCGAGCATCCCCCTCTCCATCCCCAGGCCTGAAGAGGGGCAGGGATGAAGCCAGACCCGCCCCTTGGAGTGATGCTCCACAGGGAATTCCTGCTTGGTCCATGGGATGGCCCCCCAGCAAAGGGAATTTTCAGAATGAAATGGATTTTGGAATGAAAACACGCCAGACCCCTGGGTTTGGGTGGGTGTTTCCTGCTTGCAGAAGCCCCAGCCTGTAGGAATTCACAGGGGCTCCTGGCTGGAATGCCCACGCCTGGAGCTGCTCCTGGATCCCCTGCCTCTCCTCAGAGGGTAATTATGCTCTACCGGGCTCTGCAATATTCATGGCTGTAAATGTCTGCACGCGAGGAAGGTGCTGTAACTCATGAAGAATCAAATGCCAAAATGCCACTGAGGAGAGGCTGGAAAGAGCTTTAATTGCCCCAATGAATCAGTGTCACCCAGGCTTCCAAGGCATCACCGCTGCACCCCTGCACACCAGCCCTGTTGGCAGCCCGGGCTGGGGATGTGTTTGCAGAAGTGCTGCCAAACAGAGAGCTGGGGATCCTCCTGCCAGCTCCCAGCTCTGTGAGTGCAGCCTCAGCCCTGTGCAGGGCCAGCCCTGGCTCCCCAGTTTGCCCCTATAACTTCTCCTAGATCCAAGAGCAGGATCTTCACACCTCCAGGAAGGAAAGCAGAGGATGAGCAGGGACAGCCTGGCACTGCTGGCTGAGGCACACAGCTAACATGGGATAACTATTCCATAACTCTGCTGCTGCTGCAGGGGGGTGGTAACGAGTGAGAACAGGCTCAGGGTGGTTTAAGGAGCTGTGCAAGGCCTGCCCTGAGCTGATCTCTCTGAAAGGTGCCAATCTGCTGGGTAAGGGAGCCTGGACTCGCTTCGTTCACATGGGAGCTGCCACCCACCTGAAGCATTGCCTGTAGGACTGCAGACTGGTTTGGGGTGGAAGGAGCCTTAAAGCCAATCTCATTCCACCCCTGCCATGGGCAGGGACACCTCCCACTATCCCTGGGTGCTCCAAGCCCTGTCCAACCTGGTCTTGAACGATGGGGCAGCCACAGCTGCTCTGGGCAACCTGTGTCAGGGCCTCACCACCCTTCCAGGAAAGAATTTTTTCCCAATATCTAGTCTAAACCTATTGTCCTTCAATTTAAAACCATATTTCTGGTGACCCCAGCTCCATCCTAGGTTCAGGGCTGACTTGCCAAGGCATCCAAGCACAGCAGCTGGCACTGGCCCTGCTCCTGCTCCCATTGCCACAATGTGGGGTCCTGTGGGCTCCCAGAGCCCAGGTCAGTGTGGTTAACAACCTTTTTAAAATTGAACTCCCTGGGAACCTGTTATTCCAGGATTCCAGCCATTAAGGGCTTGTTAATATTTATGAAATAATTAATAGATGCACCTCTGTTCTTCAATAACTCATGTGAAGTTGTGCTGGGGAAGGCGGTGCCGGGCGTTCTGCTCAGAGCAGGAGGAGCCCTTAATTATGTATTAAACACACACAGATTTATTACACAAAGTTATGAAAAACAAAGGCATTTAATTTAAGAAATAACGAGGCAAGTTCTGCTACCTGGCAGCTGGCTGTGGAGCTCTGCTCCGAGGCAAAACATCTACAGGGGGCCTGGCCCCATCGTGGTGAGCTCTTTATGTGGGAGATTCAGCTCAGCAGGGTGGGAGCTGGGAAGGGCAGGCAGGGCCACCCCAGTGCACACACACGATGTTTTCTGGGAGCTTTCCCACTGCCAGCTCCTCTCCATGAGCCCAGGATGTTCCTCTGCTCCAGGGACCCCCGTGCAGGTGCCCCCCACACAGGCTCTGGAGCAGCACTGGGGGCCCTGATGGCAGCACACGCACAGACTGCTGCCCAAACCACCATCTGTATTTTCAATTTTCCAAAAGATTATGTTTTCATCTTAAAAGATGTTGTCTGCTGCTTTTTGACCTGAATAAAGTGGAAGGCAATAGAATCCAGATGAAATATATATCCACATTAATCTTGCACAGCCTGGCACTGCTTCCAGGTGCTGCAGCAGGAGCAGATCCAGTTGCAATCAGGTGCCCACCTGGGTCTGAGTGATTCCCACTCTGATTTAACAGGATTAAGTGAAATGCAGCTGGTCCCAGTGTAGGGAGCACAGCTTCTCCCTGGGAGGGGCTGGAAAGGCTTAGGGGGGTGTTTTCCCCAAGAAACGTCCATGGCAGGGGAAGTGTGTGACCCTGTCACCTCCAGGCATCAGAAGGTGACAGTGGGGTTGTTGTGGGAGCTCTGCTCCAGGCTGGGCCAGGCAGCTGCTGCCAGCTGGGCAGGATGGTGCTGTGCCCAGCGGGATGATGCTGTGCCCAGTGGGATGATGCTGTGCCCAGCAGGGATACAGTCTCAAGCTGCACCAAGGGAAATACAGGTTGGATATTAGGGAAAAGTTTCTTACAGAAAGGGTGATAAAGCTCTGGAATGTTCTGCCCGGGGAGGTGGTGGAGTCACCATCCCTGGGTGTGTTTAACAAAGCCTGGATGTGGCCCTGGGTGCCAGGGTTGAGTTGAGGTGTTGGGGCTGGGTTGGACTCGATGATCTTGAAGGTCCCTTCCAACCCGGTGATTCTGCGATTCTGGTAATGATGCTGTGATGAGGGGATGATGCTGTGATGAGGGGATGATGCTGTGATGAGGGGATGATGCTGTGCCCAGGAGGATGATGCTGTGCCCAGCAGGATTCTGTTCTGCCCAGTGGGAATGATGCTGTGATGAGGGGATGATGCTGTGATGAGGGGATGATGCTGCACTGAGCAGGGTGATGCTGTGCCCAGCAGGATGTCGCTGTGCTGAGCAGGATTTATGCCACCTCAGCATTTGGACAGGCACTTCCACCCGGATTTTGGCAGCTGCCAGGAGCCCGCGGCAGGGAGGGGGTGGCCCAGGCTGGGTTGGCCGTGAGCTGCCACCTCGGCCAGCAGAGAGCATTCACTTGGCTTTGTATCTCCTCAGCTTCCTCCTGCAATTTGCATTTCAAAGCCTCTCGTGTGCTGCCAAGACAGGCCTTGTGCAGCCACAGGAGCTGGAGGCCAAGGTCAGGGACACTCACAGCCCTCACAGCACAAATCCCTGCCAGGGACAGGCTGGAGCCCCCAGGCCAGATCCCAGAGCCAGGCATGGTGGGGGTCCAGCTGTAGCAGGAGAGTACTGGGGGAAGGAGAGGGAGAAATTGGATTCAGAGGCAGCAAATGCAGCTCCCCAGAATGGATGTACATTTTCATTATACACTGAGTAATTGGTGGTAATACAAGAGATATGGGCAGTATCATTATAGACCAGGCTGTGCTGGAGATGGATTATCATCATCTGTCATTATCTGGGCTTCCTTGTGGCTGCTAAAATTGTAGAACATGATTTTAATAACCCTGGAAGGCAAGAATCATTTTTCTTTTGTCACTTAACAACTTGGCCTCATTCACTGATACCTTTAAATAAGAAGGGGGATTAATTTCTAGTGGGATAAATGCAGACCTGGTTGTTTCCTCCTCTCTTCATTTGCAAAGGGCCCCCCTTCGATGCCTGACAGCTTTCAAGGAAATTGCAGATAATGGGGAGAGGATGTCAGCGTGGAGCAGGGGGCACAGGATCACCCGAGACAGGTGCTGGTGCTGACACAGTGCCAGCCCTGTGCCCCCCAGGAAGGGCACTGAGGCTCAGCGAGTCTTGGCCAGGAGATTTGGGCACTCTCAGAGCCATCAGGGTGGTGCAGGCACCCCAAGCTTCAGTCCCATCTCTCAGGGCACAGACACAGCCCTTTCCCAAGAGCCAGGGGAGCTGTGTCACTCCTGACCCCCCCAGACACTGCCAGGCTCATTTGGGGGTGTTTCATCTGTCACTCTTCTTGGCCGTGGAAAAAGCCAGCAGCAGGAGAGGGACAAATCAAATTACAAGGCAGCTAATGAAAATAATGGGGAATAAACCACTTTTGGAGGCTGCTTGGTTGGATTCCTATTTCCCTGTGTCACTGGGTTCAAGCAGGGATGTTTATAACCTCACGAGGACATTTCATTGCCTTTGTGATTAGCTCAATTGACCGTGCATTTTTTTCTCTCCCAGATCTGAGCCCCTGGAAGAGGAGAAGTGCCAGCTTCAAGCCACATTCCTGCCCCACAGCTCCAGCACCCTGAGCCCCCTGTGTCCTACAGGGGCCTGGCACTGACAGCGTGTCCCAGAGTGATGTGGAGGGGAATGAAGGGGGTCCCACAGCCCAGATGGGGGGTTCATACAGCAGGAGCAAGGGGGGAGCACCTGGGAGAGCTTTGCCCCTTTTCCATGCAACCCTCCAGCCACGAGCAGCTGTCAGTGCCTGCCTGGGCTGGTGGCCCCTACCTGCAGCTATTGACTCTGAGTAAATAATCCCCAGGTATCCTTTTCTCCAGATAAAAGCTGGTTTTTTTTCTATTATTGTCAGAGGTGTTTATTAGAGCAGAAAAATAATAGTGCTCTGCTTGCAGCCTGATTGCTGGGAAGTGACGGGAGAGGCCACACAGCCCCCACAGCTGGGAACAGTCAGAGCTGCTGCCTGGCACCACGGGCACAGCCAGGTGAGGGGCTGGGCTGGGGGGGTGAAAAGCCCCTGCCCAGGTGGTTTGATGGGAGGCAGCATCAAAGGGAAATTTCTTTTCAGCAATAGCAGAAAGAGGAGATGCTCCACAAGTCTGAGCTCTGGAGTGACTCAGCAGAAAAGAGCAGGAATTTCCAGGAATATTAGGGGTGAGAGGCTGGTCCAGGGCTCGGCCAAAGCACATGGGGAGGTTCCTCTGCCACAGACCTGTGCAACAGAGGCAGGAATTCAGGGACAGGCAAGTTCTAGGTGGTCCCATGGAGGATCTCTCCCTCTTGTCCATCCACCCTGTCAAACCACTCTGCCGAGGTGGAGCTGCAGCCCCTTGGCACCACTTTGGCATCTGGCAGAGTAGAGATGAATAATGGCAGCACATCCCATTCCTCCTCCCCTCCCCGGGCCCATCAGAGCCTCCCCGGATCTGCCAGGCAGGAATTAATCCTCCTGCCTCATTAATTGCTGGAATGTGTCGGGAGCTGCTCAAGGTCAGCCTCCAGGCCCCCCTGCCATCAATCCTCCCCAATCTGCAGCTGCCTCACTGGGGAGGAGCTGGCAGTGGCACAGCAGGGACAGGCACTGGGGACATCTCTGGTGTTTGGGTGAGCAGAGCCTGCAGACACAGGAGGGTCCTGCAGGGGCTTCTGTGCCAGGAGTGGCTCCATGCTGGCAGGCTGCCCATGTCCCCTTGTCCCCTGGTGATGCCATCCAGAGCCAGGGGTCCTCTCCTGACCACCTCTGCCCACCCACAGAGCCACTTGATGGGGAGCCCTCTGCTCCCTCCTCGTTGCTGATGGCTGAGCAAGGGGGTAGTCTGAACTAATTGCACTGGGCACCAATTAACCAGCTCTCCTCACCCATTAGAGACTGCAGAAGCTTTTGCACTTAGATCTTACTTGACTGGCAATAATATATTTTTTTAGGGAATGAAAAGAAGAAAGGGAAAATCCCTTTAGGGGAGCTGGGCTTTGCTGCCTGCCGAGCTGATACACACCAGGAATGCACTTTATTCTGTTTAAGAGCAATGATCCACCCAGCAGGGATGGAATCAGAGGCACTGGGAACACAGAGGTGGCTGAGAGCTCCTGAGCACCGAATGTGGGGCTGCTGCCTGTAGACTGCAACCAGAGCTGCCCACAGGGTCTGGCCATGCCCAAGGGCTGCTGCCCAATGCCATCAGTCCCCATCCCACACACTGCAACCAGGAAAAACCCCACAGCTGCTTCCCCTTTCCACCTTCCCCCTTGCCTGATGGCCTCAGGCTTGGGAGGCTCTTATGTCAGGAACTGGGAGCCACTGCCCCACCACTCACCCCAAAAGCTGCTTCGTGAGCATCCACCCTCCCTGCAAACCGTGCTCCCCTTGCTGTCCTGCAGCGTGGCCTGTGTCACCACCTGCCCCTGCACCGTGGGACCCTCTGGCACCCAGCTGGCTCTCACAGCCCCCTCCCCATGCACCCTCCTGCCCCAGCCCCTCTGCCAGGCTGGCCGGGACCCACAGCTCAGGATCTCCGCGGGGGTGGCACCCTGCCTCGTATTCCTGTCCCATCCCAGACGGGATCTGTGAGCTTGTGAGCGTGACTCAGAGCCGAAGGGGAACCGAGAGCGCTGACCGGGGCACGTCTGCTCCATCCCCGCTCTCGGCGGCTCTCCCGGCACACGGGCACGCTCGGAGCCTCCTGGGACGAGCCTTTTCCTGCGGAGCAGGGCGAGGCGAGCCCGAGGACAGGGGTGCGCTGCTGAGGGATGCGAAGTCCCCTCTCCAGCCCGGATCCCAGCCCGTGGCGGGGCCCCAGCGGCGGCGGGCGCCTGTCGGTGTCCAGCTGGGTGTTTGCAGCGCTACGCCCTCGGTTCCCACGGAGATGCCCACGTCGCCATGGCTACCCACGGATATTCCTGCTCGGCTGGTAAACAGCCCGCAAAGGCTTCCGTCCCGAAGTGCCGGGGGTTGCTACACCCCAGGGAAATGTTGCGAGGGCAGCTCCCCCTGCCCGGGCAGGCAGCGGTGCTCCAGCACAGGGGGCTGAGCCCTCACCCCACCCCCGCCAGCAGCCTGACCCGCTACGAGCAGGGCAGATTTGGGGAAAGCGCCTTTGCTTGGACTGTCGGGCTTGTGAGGTCGCTGGTGAGAGCCCCGGGCCATCCCCTCCAGCCAGCACCCAGCTCTGCAGGCAGCAAAGCCAGATCTCCCCAGGCTGGTCTGCCACCACACCAACACACCCTGCTGCCAGGGGCTGCTCTGGCCCCCCAGATTTTGGCAGCGTGGGGCTCTGTGAGCCCTGCAGCGTGGAGATGGAACACCGCCCCAACCCGGAGCTCCTTGCACAACAGCCGCCGTGGTTGCAAAGGCTGTGAGTGTGTGAGGATTGCACAAACCTCTGTTTACCCCCACGCCAGCCACGGGATTCCCCCCGGGGCTGTGCTCCAGCCTGGCACGGGTGGGCACAGCAGCTCGGCACAGCCCCGGGCAAGGAGCTGTGAAGTAACACGGGTTAATGGTCAGTACTGGGAGATACTGGTGGGAACGTCATGTCACGGGCTGCCCTCGGGCATCTTGTGGGCTGCTCCCCCTGGGGCAAGCTGGACTCTGTGGACGTGGACACGGACACGGGCGTGGGGATGTGAGCTGCTGCCAGGTGGCATCACACAGCTGGGTTTGCCTCCTGCCCCCTGAATTGCTCATTCTCTGGCTCATGGCCTCCTGCCACGTTCCCTAGCGTTCCTCTGCCGTGTCCCCCAGCCCGGCCCGGTGGCCCCAGGGCAGTTGCAGTGAGGAATTGTCTGTGTCCCCTCCCGGCTGTGCCAAGCCCTGCTCGCTCCAGGGTGGAGGCCAGGCGTGTCTGTGCTCCCTGGGCTTTCCTGCCTGCGGAGAGCGAGGGGGTCGCAGACTTCAGGGAAGTGTTTTGCAATCACCTTCTTCAGAACGTCACAGCAACTAACGGCCCTGGTTTTGAGGAACTAACGGGGAAAGCAGCATGTTAGCAAACACACAGAGCACGGCCAGCCACCGGCTGCCGGAGCCCCGCGCTCCGAGCGGGCGGTGAGCGGCTGCCGGACACACGGACACAGAGGACAGGCAGGGATGGAAGCGAGGTAGGGACGGAGGGGAGGTAGGGGTGGGTGCCACTCAGGTCCCACTGAGCAGTATCTGGTCTGTGGCTGCTCTGCTGGGACAGCCCCACGTGCCGAGTGCCCAGGGGTGGCCGCTGTCCCACTTCCCACACTCGAGTGCTTTGTCTCCCTCTGGATGTTGGCTTGGGGGGCGAGGATCTGTGGGCATCCGGAGCTGGGCACAGTGTGGGCAGCCCCCCCTGGGCCACGGACGTGTCTGGGACCCATCCGGGGCAGAGGATCTGGGCAGGGGCAGAGGCAGCCAGCGCTCCCAGGGCCATTCCCAGCAGCGGGCAGGGGACAGCCGGGAGGGGCATGGGCAGGACCCCGCAGCCCCGGCCAGTCCCGCTCTGCTGCTGTCGGTCATTCGCTCCCCTCTCCCAGCTTATCGCCCTCACCCGCCCTCAAACCGCAAATCTCTGCCCGGCAGCGGCTGGAGATAGTGGAGATAAAACCAGCCCGTGCCTGCGGCCGGGTGCAGGGTGCTGTGCCCGGGATGGGGAGCGGGGCCGGGACGGTGAGGGCGGTGTGGGGGACCCGCGTTCCGGGGTCTCTCCGCTGCGCTTCCCGCGCCGGCGGCTGTGGCGGCGCGGGCGCCGAGCCGGGGGCGGAGGTGTCAGAAGGGCTGCGAGAAGGGCTGACGCTGACAGCGAAAGGACATTCGGCTCCGGGAAGAGCCGGTGACAATGGAGCCCGGCTCCTTCAGCCCACCTCGTCCCCAGCCCTTGCCGACCCTCAGGACAAGCCGCTTTCTCCGTTCCAGGTGATGCCAAAGCCACGTAGGAGACCATGGCCGGGCGCCGGGCTGGGACACCCTTCCTGCGGCAGCTCTCGCTGCTCCTGCTCCTCCACCTGGGCGGTGAGTGCGGGCTCCATCCTGTCCTGTCCCTCAGCCACACATCCCCCGCAGCCTGTGCCCAGCCGGGCTGGCCGGGCCCCCGGGCAGGCAGGAACGGTGGCACGGCAGGCACGGGCAGGATGGGGCCTGACACGTGCCCGTGCCTTGCCCAACGCTCGGCTCTTCCTCTACAGAGTGAGGGGCCCGTCTAAGGGAAGAGGCTCGTCCCTATGTCCTGCCTAGGCGCTGAGGAGCTGAGATGGCTTTGTCACAGCTGTGCCCAGGACGTGACATGTTTTTCCTGCCCACAGGAACACTGGGCTGCGCCTCAGTGACTGTGAGCCCCCCCATTGTGCCCCTGGGCTCGGCTGTCACGGCATCCTGCACCATCCAGAGAGAGCTCTGCCACGGCTTGGAGAAGGGGAAGGTCCGGATCAGCTGGATGCTGGACAACAAGCCTGTGGCTGGGAGCCAGCGCCAGGGTCCAGGGGGCACAGAGGTGTCCAACCTCACCCTGCCCCGCTTCAACCACACGCAGGCCAGGCTGTTCTGCTGTGTGGAGTGGAATGGGACCAAGCAACGCGTTGGCATGGCCGAGATCAGGGCGGGCTGTAAGTCTGCTGCCTCTACGGGTCACCCTCCTCCCCAGCAGGGATGGGCACTTGCTCAGGCTCTTTCCCGGCCGTCCTCCCCCAGACCCTCCTGCGAAGCCCCTCAACCTCAGCTGCGTCCTGAACCTCGGTGACTACGGGCTGACGTGCCAATGGGAGCAGGGAACCGACAGCCACCTCCCCACCAGCGTCGTGCTGAAGTGCACGGGGTAAGTCCTGGGATCACGATCCCCTGCCAAACCCCACAGCAAGGACCTTGAGCCCACTGCCCGGTGTGCCGCAGGAGCAGAGCCCAGGCGGTGACGGGCTGCACCCCGCGAGGAGGGCACAGCCACTGCACGGTGCCGCGCCGGCTGCTCCAGCTCTACCGGCAGATGGAGATCTGGGTGTCTGCCACCAACGCCCTGGGCACGGCCGAGTCCGAGCGCCTCTGCATCGACCCCATGGACGTGGGTGAGTGACGGCGCAGAGGTCAGGGGCCAGGGAAGCTCGTCAGCGGTGACAGGGGTGTTAAAGTGACATTAAAGCACGCTGGGCCTCGAGGTCCCGTTTTACGGGCAGGTTCCGTGATGGATGTGCCGGCGGGAGGAATCGGTGCCAGCCAGCGAGCAGCGTGCACGGCGGGTTATGAGCTGCCAGTTGACCTGCTGCACTCCACAGCTCCTGCAGCAATTGATTACCCATTTATTCAGCAGCTCTATTAATAATGGATCCTGTGCCCATAAACTATTTATAAAAGGAGCCTTCCCAGATGGAGAGACCTATCCTCCCTGATCTGGGGCTGGGGAAGGGCTGCCCAGGATCCAGCTGAACCCTCCCAAGGCTGTGCCACACTCTCACCCCCGAGCAGATCCAAATGTGGGGTGTTCCAGGCACCAGGCCCCATGGAATCAGTTTTCTTTGCATAGGCATTAATGCAGAGCTGTGCCAGTGTTGTGCTCACGGGCATTACTTCATCCCAAGCAGGGGCACACACCTGCTCCTCCCCCTTGCTACCAACCATTCTCCTAAGTGTTTTGGGGTGGTTTCCCCCATTTCTTGCTGCAGCGCCCTGGCTGCAGTTCCTGGCATTAACAACAGGCACACGTGAGGTCATGGCTCTGGGCACTGCCCACCACACACACCTCTCCCCTGCTCTTCCTACAGCCAAGCTGGACCCCCCAACCCTGCAGAGCATCCAGTCCATCCCCTTCCAGACCGACTGCATTGCCCTGGCCTGGGATGTGGCGTGGGGCACAGAGCACATGGAGCTGCAGTGTGAGCTGCGCTACCGGGCACCCGAGGACCCTGCCTGGGCCCTGGTGAGTGCTGCTGGGGCAGGGGGGCCGGGCAGGAGCCAGCAGCCCCCCTCTGCTCCAAGCAGTGGGAGCGGAACGGTCCCCACGTGAGTGGGATGGCAGGGTGCCCCCCAAGCCCACAGCAGGGCCAGCCCTGCCCGAGGCAGGAGCCAGCACAGCTCTTGTTCCGGATGCCACCAGGTCACCGGCATCGTCGGCCAGGCCGGCACAGCGCAGCGCTGTGGATTCCTCTTCGGCACCCAGTACCACTTCCAGATGCGCTGCCGGCGGAGCTCAACGTCGGCATCGGCCTCCTGGAGCGAGTGGAGCCCAGGCAGGAACTACACCACCCACGAGAAAGGTGAGTGTGAGTCACCCAGAGGGTCCCCTCTGCCCGAGCAGGCGGCACAGAGCAGGGGACACATGGCACAGCACTGGGGATACACGGTAGAGCGCTGGGGACACAGGACACAGGGCTGGGGACACATGGTACAGCACTGGGGACATGGCACAGTGCTAGGGACACATGGCACAGCACTGGGGACACAGGGCACAGCGTTGGGGACACACAGTACAGCACTGGGGACACAGGGCACAGCATTGGGGACATGGCACAGGACTGGGGACACACGGTAGAGTGCTGGGGACACAGGACACAGGGTTGGGGACACATGGTACAGCATTGGGGACACAGGGCACAGTGCTGGGGACACACAATACAGCACTAGGGACACAGGGCACAGTGCTAGGGACACAGGGCACAGCACTGGGGACATGGCACAGGGCTGGGGATGCACAGTACAGTGCTGGGGACACATAGCAGAGCACTGGGGGCACAGGGCAGAGCACTGGGGACACAGGGCACAGTGCTGGGGACACAGGGCACAGTGTTGGGGGCACAGCCACACCGGCCCCTCTCAGCTCCTCCCGTCCCCCTCCCGTTGCAGCCCCCACAGGGAAGCTGGACGCGTGGTGGGGGGCTCAGCCGGCCGGGCCCGGGGGCTGGCGGGAGGTGCAGCTGCGCTGGAAGGTGAGCAGGGGCGGGCGGGGGGCACTGCCTGGGATCCCCCCAGGGACTCACACGCCCTGCCCGCACCCAGGCCCCACGGCAGCGGGAGGCCAACGGGCGAGTGCTGGGCTACCGCGTCACCCTGAGCCCGCGGAGGAGGGGCAGGGACACCCCCACCATCTGCAACACCACCCACACCCAGTGCAACTTCTCGGTGCCCGCGGCGACCAGGAGGGTTTATCTCTCAGCCTACAACGCCGCCGGCGAGTCGGCACCGACCGAGGTCATCCTCCTGGAGAGGAAAGGTGAGCGCAGTGCCCGAAACCTCCGCCTGCCCCCGGGGCTCTGCTCGCCCCGAGCAGCCTGCACAGCCAGGGCAAGGAGAGGGCAGACTCCAAACCCGGGCGCACAGGGGGAGATGTGGGAGAGGTGCTCCCCTCTCCCACCATCCCGGCTGCTCGTCCCACGCAGGTCAGCCCCTGGCCGGGCTCTGGGCCGTGCCCGGGGGCGAGCGCAGCCTCCGGGTGCACTGGGAGGCACCGCTGGCCCCAGTGACCGCCTACATCCTGGAGTGGCAGCGGGTGGCAGCAGAGCCCGGGCACTGCAGCGCGTGCTGGCAGATGGAGCGTGATGGGGCAGCCACCACAGCCCTTATCCAGGGTAAGCGGGGGCTGCCAGGGGGCCCTGACCCCTGGTCAGCGCTCCCAGGGGGCTGGCACCCACCCTGACCCAACCAGGAGCAACCACTCAGCCCACTCCCCACCCTCCCTCCTCCCTCTGGATGCACCCCCAGGGTGGGTGGGCTGGCACTGTGGGGCAGGGGGGGTCTCAGCAGCCAGTGCCTGAGCTCCCAGCCCCCTCTGCTCCCCATTGCAGATGGCATCGAGCCTTTCCAGCGCTACAACATCTCACTGTACCCCCTCTACGAGGGCACTGTCGGGGTGCCCGTCCACACCACAGCCTACTCCCAGCAGAAGGGTACGTGGGAAGGGTGCCCCAGCACCAGGACTTTGCCCTTCCGAAAGGAGGAACAACCTCTTCCCCGTGTACCCCAAATCTGGGGCTGTACCAAAGAGCTCAGCTTGGGGGGCTGGATTTGTCTCATCTCTAAGTGTGCCCTCAGCCCCCTACAGCATGGGCAGGTTCTGACACAAACACCCAGGGAGTGGGACCCCCCCACACCTTGGGAGGGGGACCCCCATCAGTTCCCACCCTGGCTCTGCTCAGCACTTGGTCCCTCCTTGTCCTGCTCTTTCCAGCACCGTCCCATGCCCCCAAGCTTCACCTGAAGAGGATCAGCAAGTCAGAGGCCGAGCTGTGCTGGGAGCCTCTGCCAGTGGAGATTCAGAACGGCTTCATCACCAGCTACACCATCTTCTGGGCCAGCAGCATCACCAACGTGGCCAGTGAGTCCTGCCCGCAGCACCACTGACCTTGCCCTCTGTCCCACCTCGATGGGCTGTGTGGAGAGCTCCTGTGTCCTCCTCAGAGAGGGTCAGGGAGTTTTGTGTGTCCCTGACGGGGATCCCTGCCAGCAGAGCCCTGAGGGCTGTGCAGGTGAGGCCATTCTGCCACACCCACAGCCCCGTGTGTCCCCAGGTGCCACCGTGAACCCTTCCCTCAGCTCCTTTGCCATCCGGGGGCTGAAGCCATCCACCCTGTACAAGGTGCACATCATGGCATCCACGGCTGCTGGCGGCACCAACGGCACCAGCCTGACCCTGGTGACCACAGTGCTGGGTGAGGGCTGCGGCCACCGGGGGCAGGGGGACATAGGAGGGGACCTGCAGCCCCTGCTCCTGCCCAGCCTTGTGGCACAGCACGGCTGGCAGTGCCCAGTGACCCTGTCCCTCTTCCCAGATGACAGCGAGATCCAGTTCCTCTTCCTGAGCCTGGGGCTGGTCTTTGTGGGGCTCATGGTGTTGCTGATCTGCTTCCAGAAGAACGAGCGGTGAGAGGCAGAGCCCTGCCCCGGGCGGGGCTGCCGGTGGGACAGGGTGGCCTTGGAGCGCTGACATCCCGCCGGGAGCTGGCCGGGAGCCAGTCCAGCACCGAGGCCGCCCATTCCAGCCCGCCTCGCTGAGTCCCCTCATGCCCGTGGTCCCCAGGATGAAGGAGCAGCTCTGGCCCAGCGTCCCCGACCCCGCCAACAGCAGCTTGGGCAAGTGGGTGCCGGCAGCGGTGCCGCAGGTGAGACCGGGCTGCTGCTCCCCCAGTGCCCGCCCAGCGCACGGCCCCGGGAGGGACAGCGGGCACGGCTGGCACCGCCCGTGACCTCCCGCTGGTCCCCAGGAGCCGCTCCAGGTCCTGGTCCCTCGGGAGCCCGGCCCGGCCATCTCCACGGTGACAGTGCTGGAAGGGGAACCGGGCAAGCAGCCGGGGAGGGAACAGCCCGGCCCCGCCGCCGCCCCCCCGGCGCTGCCGCGGCCCTACGTGCGGCA
>WBNO01026688.1:12024-70809 GCA_013400575.1 Peucedramus taeniatus | reverse complement strand
AGAAAGAAAGAAAGAAAGAAAGAAAGAAAGAAAGAAAGAAAGAAAGAAAGAAAGAAAGAAAAAGAAAGAAAACAGACTTCAGGGTTATTTCTTGCACCAGCATGACCTAAACATTGCCTTTTCAGAAAGTTAGAAAGTTTCTGGTTTATTTTCAGCTTGACTCACCATTTACCACCCCACGGCAATTCAGTCTGGAATCCCACATGGAGCACTGACCCCAGAAGCATTTGGGAAATACACCAGAGCTATAAAGATACGTGGAATATCTGCTTGAACAGAAAAGCAGAGCCTCTGTCATGAAGTCCATCCCACCAGAGTTCAGATCTCCACCATTAGACACTTGCCATGAGGTGACCTGCCTGAACAGAACCTTTAATCACCCTGATGCCTACAACTCTTCTGTGAAGGCTTTCACAACTTCACCACATCAGGCTATATGCCCTCAGAATCAGTCCTTGTCCTTCCAAAATATGTGATGGAGGTTTAGCTCAGCAGGTGGTTTTAGGTAGTTCTTGGAAGGCAGACTCAGAGATATAAAATTCTGCTATAGCAATCTTCCAAGTGAGTTGAGCAGAAGCACAAACTTTGTTACTTGATTCCTGTCTATAGCCCATGAAAACAAAACATGATGGCAATACCACTGACTTCTCCAACCTTCTAACTTGGTTAGTTGTGTCCAAATGGACAACTGAGACATCCAGTGGAGGTGAAAGGGCTCTCAGAAGGACAACTACACCATGAGGAGGTAGTCACAAGAGTACTCACCTGGACACAGAATGAAAAATACTGTGGGATGTTTTTCAACAGGATCTTTGAACATAATAAAGTTATATGTGTGCTCCTCCAAATGTTGTAAAACGATGTTCTTCTTTGATGGTGATTTACAAAAAGTGCCATTTATTAAATTGATGTATTTTCGAAATTCCAGATGTTGGTAGAAGTATGCTGTGGTCTAAGTGGGTAGGTGTGAACTTAGATAGAAATCTGTTAGGAATTAATCCAAAAGTACTTCTCATGTGCATTTCACTATTCTTCTTGCAGATTCTTTTTCTGTCTGGGCTTTCCTATAAGAAATCAGTCCACATGCTTTCTTATTGGAAGTCTCCTTGGAAGCCCTCTTGGAAGAGGGGACTGTGATGAAACCCTTATTCTTTCACTCCTTGCAGAGATGTCTTGTGTTAATTATGCAGGAAAAGAGTGTGTTTCATTTGCAGCATAGGGATTGTGAAACGTTTCTGGGAATATGATACTGTGTTTGAAAAGTAGTAAATGTTGCAAAATAAGAATGAAAGGTTTATCCCAGACTTTGTTACAGTTTGGGAGGAGATTAATAGATGGTGGTTCTGGAGGGCCAGAAGTGGCCTGTATCAGTGCATCTGTGGAAGTACAGGCAGACAAACTTTACTACATGGCCAATTGTCTCATTTATAGACAGGCTTTTTGATGTGCTTCTGATTCCTCTGTATATTGTGTATCTGTATATGTTTACCAGATACTGGACCCTGGCAGGCATGAAAAAATAAAAAAAAAAGAAAGAAAAGGCTTAATTGGTGGCCAGTCTTAGAGATCCATAGGACACATGTTTTTATAATAAACTGTGCCTTGGCTGCCACACAGAGAGTTTGATGGGTTCCTCAGGAAGCGAAACGTAGCCCATAACATCTGTAGCTTTGGCTGTAACATGGATTTTTTTTTGTTTCTGAGACTCACAGGGAGGTCTGTAAACCCGCATATGCATCCCGTTGTGGCAAATGAGTGTACATGGTATTGTTTATTGGATTGTTTTTCAAGCCATATCTCTATAGGGAGCCTGAACGATAAAATAAACCTTCCTCATGTGGGGCATTACTCATTTTTACTGTTATTGTTATAAAGAGTAATAATTCACAAGGCAGTAGTGCTGTGAATTATTATTAGTGCTGTGTGTCTGAGTCACAGGCCTTGTGGTAGGTTCTCCTTAAATATTACCAAAAACTGCTATGAGACTGTGAGTGTAGAATAAAAGGCAGCAGGATGAGTGCAGACTGCAAAGGGATGTTTTTCTTTGGAAGACGTTATGTTAAACATACATTTTGCTGTTCTAACTTTTCCTCTCAGCAGAAGGAATGAAGATTTCTGTTTGATTCTGAGAGTTTGTTGAGCCTTTCATTTCAGAAACCCAACTTGCAAATGCTGGGAATTCTGAGTGGCCCTAAAATGTGCAGATGGTGTGTGTCACCTAGGAGGCAGTGCTTGCTACTGGGTATTAGTGTCACTAATATTAGTGTTAGAATCTTGTGTTTGTTGGCTTAGTCCTATGGGTAGTTTGAAGTTGTGGGTTTCACCTTGTTGTCCAAAAATCCATGTGGATTCCTTACGTGTGAAGAATCTGTATTAGTGGATCAGTAATATTGGCTGATACTCTCTGTGTCTGTCTCTTTTTCATATACAGGCACACATGCAAGCAGGAGTATGATATTTCTATAAGATCTATGGCAGTGGAGGAAAATAATTTCTCTACAGTTTGAAAAGGGCTGAAAAAGTATATATATGTATTTTTTTCAACAAATGTTCCATCTAAAGGACTGCAAATTCAGTTCAACTGACTTAATGGTGTTTATGTGTTACCAGTAGAATGAGATAAAGGTCAGAAGGTTTGTTGCAAGTTGAGGATTGACTGTGCTGAGTTCTTAAATTCTAGTGTAGCTGTAGCGCAGAGTTTCTCAAATCTTCTGTAATTGTAGGGATCCTACTGAGATGCCTACTCCTAGTGTTTCGTGTGTTCTTGGTTATAATCTCTGTGTGTGTGTGTAACTGTATCTTTTGCTTATCCCACATTTACTTGCTTTCTCCACTACACATTGCTGTGGCTGAGAGCTGGACATGGTTTCGAATTCTGGAGCTAGAGCTAATCTTTCACTTCTGCAGCTGTGTTACAGTCTTCCTGAATTAGCAGGATTGTTGTTTGAGGACATCAGACAATCAAATCCCAACAGCTTCCCTGGAGCCTCAGAATATAAAGGCTGAGACTTGAATTATGGAAAAAAACATCAGAAAAGACAGAAAACTAAGGAGACCGAAAACAAAAGCATCTTATCTTTATCTATAATTTTTCTAATGCTCCTCAATGAAAGGTAATCTAAGACTGTGCTAAATTAGTGGGATCACATTATGTGAGGAAGCCAAACATGAGGTTTTGAACAGTTTGGGCAGTAAGCCGAAGGAGAAGGGATGTGAGCAGTGTCTGGGCAGGCACAGCAGGAGGGTGGCTGTTGTCTTCTCAGCAGCACTGTGCAGACCTGTTGAAACTGTAAAAAGATTCATGTCAGTCTTGATGTTTTGAAGAAAATTAGGCAGAATCCAGAGATCTCCAGCCCAACAATAACTGTTTTTGGCTGTGGAAGGGCAAAATAAAGTGTATTCTGGTCTAGGATTAGGTCATGTAGCTATTGGAAAACAGTCAGCAGCACTGGGGAAAGAAGCCTCCCAAAAGTGTTTTTAAACTGCCAGTTGCACTAAACCAGCCCTGTGATTCTGGCTCTGCTCTGGCTGTCTTGAAAGTCTTCTCATACCAAATTTGAGTTTGGAACTTGTAATGCTGCTATGTTTTGAGTACTGAGCATAGAGTATGGTAAAGCATATTTTAAAGTGACAGTAGAAAGGATGGGAACAATGCATGTGTTTTCATCTGAGCCTACAGGGGATTATTCATTGCCTTTGGAATCCACATGTAGTTTGTTGTGTGATGTAGGCTGTCAGGTCCATTCATGCTGCAAATAAATCAATGAGGTTGAGAGCCAGAGATGTATTTGTTTATTGTCTGGTTTTCATTGTCATAGAGGAGAAATAAAAAACGCTGACAGAGAAACACAACAACTTGAGAAAATCTTGCCTGAATAGTTTTGGAGAGGAGCACAAACCCTCACACACACACATACCAAAAAAAAAAAAAAACAGAAACAAAAACCAAAAAACTTTCCCTTCCTTTATGCAAAACCATTGTTTTTCAATGATACCATTTCCATTTCTGATGCTTCAGTGGAATTGTCAGGATCTGGCATCATCCTGTAGAAAAAAATCCTCATTTGAGAATGTGTCTTTCAAAAGGTCACAGTCTTATGTCTCAGTTCAAAAGATTTGTGCAGTAAAATTCTGCTATTTACCTGTGCAACTCCAGCTGATAGCGAGAGCAGAATGAATTGCTTATTGTATGTACTGTTTGTCTAAGTTCAAGTTTGAGAGAGGTAAATTGTGAAATATTGATGATTCAGTCCAGAATTAATGAGTCAAATACACCTCTCTTTTAAAGAACTCTTGAGTCCATTGGAGTTCTGTCAGGACTGCTTATGTACTGATATTTAGTATCTTCTATTTCTTCCCATTGTTATCAAGTTTTTGAATTTTTAGTATACCCAGATTAGTAAGAGTCATGCTGAGTAGTAGCTGAAGATGCTTAGTGTATTTAGTAAAACATTTTATTGTGCAGAACCATGAGCATGTCTTGAGGAACATGTGTCATTTGCAGACAACATCTCTCTTATCTGTACAAAAAGTATTTTCTTATACTTTTCCATGTTTCCCTATGTCTCACTGTATCAGTGTCATGTAAAAAGTATTGAAAGTCCTGAGGGAACAAACAGCTGAATTCTTAGAAAAGCTGAACATCTGTGCCCTTTTTTTTAAGTTTAAAGGGGTGTTCCTGGTTTCTGAATACATGGTACATCATGAGGATATCAAAACATGCCAGTTTTAGAAAGAAAACTTTAACACCCTGTGAGCAAAAGAAGAACAAACAGTGGAACTTTAACAGAAAGAAAATGAGTCCTTTTATTATTGTAGCAAAATACTTTTCCTCACCTGCTTGGTTCCAAAGAATGTTTTACTACAATTTTTCTCCAGATAAATAGCTCAATTATTTTCTATTTTGGCCTTTTTTTAAAGTGCTACAGCATACTGCATTCAAACCTAAAAGGCTGACTGCTGCTTTTAAGACAAAATGAAATGCTTTTATTGCAAAAAGTGTTGTATTTCCAAAATGGCAAAACCAATCTCTTTGCAGGTAAAGAATGATTTTGATGGAAGGTCTAATTCTTGTCAGTTTGAAATAAAACCAGTAGTTTTTTTCAACCGTCAAAACCTGGTTTTATTACAGAAATAGTTTACAAAGAAAAAACTCGCACATATCAGAACAGTGTGAAATGGAAATCTTAAATGAATACTTTTTAGACTGAAACTATATCCTTTGAACTCATGGGTGAGTTGTACAACCAAGACATTTTCTTTTTGCAAGCAGACAAAAGTGTATTTCCCAAGAATGGTTTGTACAATGGACACTTCTAAAAGAAGTGGTTGCTGCGTGCATGCGGATCTAAGAGCTATGGCAGTACAAGATCAGCCCAAAAGCCCAGCCTGCCCCATAGTTACTCTAGGACAAGAAGGATTAGTCTGACATGAGAGAGGTGTGCACATGTTCTGCACTGATGTCCCTGGAGGATAACTCAGGCTGATGTTACAGCTTCAAGGAAATAGAAACCTGGAGCATGAAAGGTACAATAGGAACAAGCCCTTTGGACTGCAAAAAGAATGAAGAAGCACTCAACCCAGAAAGCCTCTTTTTTTACTGGAAAAGCTCCTGTGAAGACAGCATCTGAGCACCAGATAGAGATTTCCTTCTTGGTGGAGGGTTTTAATTTTCCAGACCCTTGTCTTTGTTGAGTATGTGACTGACTTTCAGAAGAAAATCATGATCAATAGCAGATTCCTGGCAAGAGGCATAAGAGAAGGCTGGAAAGTAGGAATATCTCCTTGACATACGGTCTGTTTCTGAGCTGCAGGTGGTATCTTTCTATTAAAAAATGAGGGACTAAATCTTTCCTACATAGATTTATCCAGCCATTTCTGGTACCTCTCTAAAACATTTCTAATTTCCATTTTTTTTTTGTGGAATCTAGCAGGACTTGAGCAAAGTATTTGACACTGTGCCACATGACATCCTTGGTTGTAAACTGGAGAGACATGTTTGGCCCAGAACCAGCTGTTTCCAGGACTGCATCCAGAGCCCCGTGGGCAGCAGGGCAGGGAGGGGATTCTGCCCCTCTGCTCTGCTCTGCTGAGACCCACCTGGAGCACTGCACCCAGCCCTGGGCTCCCAGCACGGGAGGGATGTGAATCTCCTGACTGGGTTGTTTTGTTTCCTGCCAGCTTGTTTTGAAGCTCCCTACTTTTTCTTGCTAGGGCAAAGAGGCAGGAACTCTCCAGACTCTCTGTGCCTCTTGCTGCTTCCCCATGTTGTCTGTTTTCCAGCCCTTTTAGGTGCTTATTACACATAGGCTTTCTCTGGAAAGTGTTGAACTTGTTGATTTGCCACCAGCTTCAGAAGCACTTTAAAGTATTCATCACCTCAGACACCCTTGACATTTCATCAGATCACTGTCCCAACAAAAGAGTCCTGTAAATTACCAGAGTTTTTATGCTAGTCTTTGTCTAAGTAGTTCACTGAGTTACTGGTTTTGTATCAAATTTGATTTGGTTTTTATTGAGTATGTCCTGCCAAGGAGTATTTGTTTGTCTTGCAGGCTTTTGCTTTTACTGGAATGGGCTTTTTGCACAACTTGTATTTCACAGTATAGGTCATCTCTTTGCAGCCCTGAGAGAGAAGTTAATTTTCTGCCTGTGAGCTTTAGTGTCTTGTGTGCACAGGAAAATTTGATGATATATCGGTGTGTGCACTGTACCTCTCATATTATTGGGAATGGATTTCAGTCAGAATTCAGGCTTCAAGGAGGGGTTTACATCAGATTCAGAGCTAAGGCAAATGTGCCGTTGAACTGACCTGAACCCAGTGCTGAATCAGATCAGCCTCCACCTTTGTTATGTATGAGGGGGATCTGGGATTCATAGTAGAAATGTAAAAACATTCCTGGTGATGTGCCAGATGCAGTCATGAAAGCACATCGTTCTGCCTTCTCAGGCTGACAGAAATCACCAGGAAAGTCAAGTGACTGCCATGTGCTTTGCCCCAGGCCAGAAGGAGTTTAGCACATCTGTGGTGATTGCCAGCTGCCATCATGCTGCTTCCCAGAGTGGCACGTGCTGAGCATGAGCTGTGTACTAGAGACTGCACTTTGTCCTGCAAGTCCTGGATCTCAGCTTGAATCTTGTTTTTATAGTTTCATTTAATTTATTCTCCCCTCTCCTTCTACATCCCGGTTCCTAC
Organism: Peucedramus taeniatus; assembly: GCA_013400575.1. Classification (NCBI taxonomy): domain Eukaryota; kingdom Metazoa; phylum Chordata; class Aves; order Passeriformes; family Fringillidae; genus Peucedramus; species Peucedramus taeniatus. Next base: position 63,614 of record WBNO01026688.1, on the reverse strand, counting down.
TTTCAGTCCTTTTCTAAACAGGGACTAGTTTGTGGTACAGAGTAACCTTTTCGGTGTAATATGTCGCTCACTTACCACAGCTGCCCTCGGCTGGGACTGAATTTTCTTGTTTTGTAAGGTATTTGCTTTTGATAAGCTCCCTTCCCCTTCATTCTTCCCCAGGAACAATAAGCTCTAGCTGCACAACAAGCTGCAGCTTGAGCATGGCTCACAGGCTGTCTCAAGGCTGTGCAGAGCAAATGGAGCAGCTGCTTGCACACACCACCCTGGATACAAGGGCAGTGTGTTTCAAGCTGCAGTTATTGAGCAGAATCCACAACTCCTCATGGATTCTTTAGAAGGTTCTTCCATGTCACTGTGCTGCTCCTTTGGTACTGGGAAGTCCCCTTCTGGAAATGCATTGGAAACATGAGTGGTAAGTAAAGAGGAGGCTGAGGGCATCAGTACAGGCTGCCTTTAAGGTCACTTTGAAATGACACTGATGTTAAGTGATGGAATGACCCTTCCATGGCATGCTGAAACTCATTCTTAAGTCCTGTCTGTGCTGTGAAGATTCATGAGTTTGGGAAAAAGAGAGGCAGAATCCTCCTCTCGCAACACACCTATGATGACAAATGCAGACCTAAAATATCCTGTCTGCTTCTGACACCACTTCTTGATTTTGGGCTGAAGAGAGTAAAGAGAGAGGACCATCAACAGGTGGGTCAGTCTGATGTTGCCTCAGAAACTTCTTTTTCATCAACCAAAATAATTTCTGTGGAGAGGAAGAAGTTTGGCTGTGACCTTCCCTTGCTCTGCTGTTGAGAGGAGTAAGGTTCCTGACAAACTTTCATCCACTGGAAAATGGGATAATTGTGCTTTCTTCCATCCATCTGCACACGTTGTGGCAGCTGTCATCATTTGTATCTCTGCTTTCTGGCTGTTGACTGGGGGTCCTGTAGGTCACAGTAATACAAACAATACTTGTCAATAGAAACAAAGCCACTTGTCATTTGATCAAATGTTTGCATTTAGTTATTCTCTAATAAAGTTTGAACTCTGCAGTATTAACATTGTCATGCTCACTGGCTGGAAATTATTTTTAGAATATAAGTGAGCAGGAAGCCAAAACAACCGTGGTGTTTTCTGTCTCTGTGATTAGAGATCATGTCTGCTTTGTGAATCCTCTTGCCTGTCTTTTCATTCTTAATAGAAACCACTGTTTAGGCATAGAACCTCTTAACAATCTGGTGTTAAATCTTCACCCTTCAACATTAGATAGGCTTTAAATCATCAAACGTAGCCTGTTTTGCAAACTGTGAAAATGTACTGGCTTCAAAACTTCTCATTCAAAGTGTCAGAGGGGATTTCAAATGCTGAGAAGTACAAACTATTTTTGCATAATTTGCCTTTTCATGAAAGGCAGTTTTAATATTAGCAAGATAAAAATCCCCAGTTGGTATCATGCAAGTCCCCTGGATACGGTGCTTTCTGAACAAATTTGATTAGAAAAATTAGAGTGAGATATTTCAAGAGTATTTTCCATGAAGAAAACAGCTGTTGCTCTTTCTTACTCTCCCAAACTGTCTTTGGAGGAATTGGGCAAACTCTTTGTTTTTGTCTCAGAACAGTAACACTTGCCTGAGTTGTTTTTTGATCCCAAATGAAGTAAAAACTCTTGGGACTAAAGTCAAAGTAAACCTCTTGCTCTTGAAAAAGCAGAGGGATTTTTATTACTTTTTTCCCCACTAGTTACCATTAAAGCTTCCAATATAAAAACAGGGGAGGAGGGGAAAGGGCAAAGCATAAATATGGGGAATAGTAAAAAACTCATATGTTATTGTTCACCAAAGACTGCCCTTCAAGCTGGATGGCAAAGCTGATTGATTTTCAAATTTATACTTAGCTTGCTATTAAATTCACTCTGAGATGGAGCTTGAGACCTTATTACTTTTTCATAGTCCTTGCTTGATGCAGTGCAAGTGTGACCTAGTTGACTTTTGCAGGAGGAAACTCATCTGGGCATATTTAATCCTCAAGGTAACTTCTTTGGCTGATGTAACTTGCTGTGTGGCTCAGAGCCCTGGCGAGGCACCATGCACCCAGGCTGTGCTGCTGGGGTGTCACCTCACTGCTTTTGGACAGCCCAAAGAACTGTGACCTTGTCTTCCTCAAAGACCCAGGGGACTCTGCAGCAGTTGGGCAACAAGTAAATGCTGACAGAAGGAGCCTCAGATCTTCAGAGTGCTCTGCACTTCAGGCAGTCCTTGGTGGTCTGTCTCAGCTGCAGTGTGAAAATCACACTGGTAAATAGAAGAAGGATTGAAACTGTGATTGAGTTAATGAATTTTTAATCAACTCAGCCATGCCATCTACCCACTGACTGCTCAGCATGTGGCAAACACACCTTGTTTCAGCTTACTAGAACCAGTGCTGAGTGCTGTGTAAAATTTATTAAATACTATCTTTGCTCTATTTTGAGACCATAAAAATGTCCAGTTGCTAGTTCTGTGGTGGACAAAAAAGTTTTACCCTGTTGGAATTTAATGTTGTGTCTGAGCTTTAAGTACAGAAAAGGACAATTTTGGCTTGTGTGGATCCAATGGGATGTATTTCAAAAAGTATAAAGTGAGAATGTGGAAAGGAGCTGGACAACATGGAAGTGACTGCTGCTGGGCACAGTTAGAGATGTAGGAGCTTTATATTCTTCATGAACTGCTGGATTTCAAAGCTGCAGAGATGCTACCTAACGAGGCTCAAACAAACTTAATGGCCAGGCAGTTATCATCATTTGTGGAACTATCCCATCTTCTGTAATGAGAAGGTGGGATGTTTCTACAATGCAAGTACAGTTGCAGCAACAGGGCACGCACAAGTGAATGTAGGAATAAGATACCTGGACTGTTTATTCTTAAGGAAAATCACAAAATAGAAGAAGTAATAAATGTTTTTAGGATGGACAATAAAGATAGTAGTGGAGGATGCCATGACCTGAATGAAGCATGAACAAAGATTTCTTTTTAAATTATGTGCTCCAAGTTGTGCATTTTCAAGTGAGCATGCTGCAGTCTCTACAGAACATTAATTTCACAGAGCATTTCCTTCAGTAGAAATGAATGTACCTAGGCTGCTTCAGATTCTGTGTGAGATGCAAAGCTTTGAGTGAATTCAAGGTCCATAGAAGTGATGCCTGATTCAGAATTATTTAATGAACTGTATCTGTAGCACAGCAGAGGGGCAAATGAAGGCATATTTTGCACTGTTTGCTTCTCTTACATGTTTTATAACATCTGGGGGGTTTTAATGCCTTAGCTTCATAAGACTTATCCTAGATAACCTACATCCAGAAAGAGTGAATAGAAGAAATGAAGTCAATTGTGGTCACCATCTAGCTGGTGGTATAACCCAGAGGGGTGATTCTCTGCCAAATCTCTCAGCTGAGTGATTGTGTCTCTCAAGTAGTTGAATGGTAGCTGATAGACATGGCCCTAGAGACTTGTCTTCTCTCCTTGGCTGAGGATATGCTCCCAGCCAGAAAGACCCATCTGTCTGAAGTATCCAGAACTGATGTCTGTCCCTTAGGAACCTGGGAACAGGACGATGTCAGACAATCCTTCCTCTCCAGATACCTTATTTTCTTCCACAGAAACCCATCTTGCTGTAAATTTGACTATTTTCACCCTATCCTCTGTGTCTGAACTTTCTGAGCTCACATAGTCCAGGGCATAACTCTGCACCTCTGGCCAGTTTTCTGTCAGTTCCTAAAATATTACAGCAAGTGTGACAAAAATACGTAAAATCTCATGCAGTGATAGTATTCTGTTCTCTTACTTATTTTGTCCTAAAAATAAGCTATTTTTTCTCAGACCAAAACTATATTAAACCACAAGGCTGTGTTTCAGTATCACAACACTTTCTTCACTAAGTCATGCTAAAAGCATGGTCTTTTTCTGTAGAAGCGTGTAAGAGTTAGAGTGGGTGGTGTTCATAAAAATCTTTCATCTTATTACTCAGTACCTAAAAACCCCAAGCTCTTTCTGTTCTGAACATCATGGCAGGTGTATTTTTTCCTAGCTCTGTCTGAGGATGCAGTGAAAAATCTCATCTGGATGCTAGGTTTTTCTTTTGGCTGAAATAGGAACACATGAGAAATTCAAAAAGAAAGATCGCTGGGAAAATAAGGGACATACAGAAAGGAATTAAGTGATTAGCTAAAATAAATTTAGCATGTGTAATGTTAACAGATCATTTATTTCACCAGCTCAGTTTACATTATTTGCAGCTGCAGTTCTCTGATAATGCATGTTTCATATGCCACAATTTTTTTTTAAATTCTTGTATTCAAACCTAGTTTCTGTTACCATGTATTACAGTTATAATAAGCACCTGGAGCAAAATACCTAAAGGTAAAACCCAAATCTTGTCCTCTTGTTTCAAGTTGCTTCTAAAAGTCTCTCTATTTTCAGATTCTGCCACTGTCCTGTTGTCTAAAATATTGTATGAAATTTGTTGTCAGAAATACTGTTTCGTTTCAGGGAGTTACTCACTGTTCTCACTACAGATGTTATTTTTTTTGGCATTGTTGTCAACATACTCAGTTATTGTAACTTTAGACTACAGATTGTTGTTTTTTCCCTCCCTTTTTCTCCTGACAAACACCCACTAATTCCAGGCCCTCCTGTCTGGGGTAGTATTGCAATTTCAAAAACATAGCCAAGGGTAAAGCTGCTCTTTCCCTTCCCATAGGACTCAGCTTCAGCTTCCCACATGGAACTGATTGAAAAGAGCGTGCCAGAAAGTGTATTTTGACAAACTCCGAGCTTTTGACCAAAAGAAATATGTGAAAAATATGTGCTTTCCACTGGAAAATGCAGATTCTACTGAAAATCAAAACATTTGGTTGAAAACTTATAAGTCAGAGGTGTTCCAGGATCATCAGTGTCCTTTTGGCGAGTGACATGCAATGCAGGAGATGTGATGTGTTCAGGGAGCTGTTTGTGTCAAAATAATGAGGCACATGAATTAAAAATTCCATTAAGTTGTGTAGCAGCACTCCTTAATACAGTATGGTAAACATTTGCAGCCACAGCCTGTCAAAATCTGAGGGCAAAGAGTGATATTTGAAAGAGGGGAGAACACCAGTTTATAAAAAATACTGTGGTAGATTTTTAGATTTTCACCTGTAGGCTTTGAGGGAAACACATACCCCCCAAATAAACACTCACACACACACCCTGCCCCTATTTTCTGACCATTTCTGTTGCTGTATTACGTGGTAGCTTTTCATGAGGAAGTTCAAATGAGGAAAGCTTCTCAGCAGTAATTTTTTTTTTCTGTGGTGATAACTAAACCCTTTCATTAATGTAAATATGAATGGCTTTTTTCTGATGAGGCTTTCATAACTGCCCTCCTTTGTGTATTCTGAGGCTGTGTGAATGCACTCAAAAGCAGGTGAAGCTACAAACTGCTCAGAAAAAGCTTACATTGTATTTACTTAGCTTGAAATCTGACGGACTTTAAATGAAGAATTCTTGCTGTTACATTTGTGAGTCAGAAAAGAACAGCTATGAAGAGCAAAACTAAAGATGTATTTAATCAGCAAAGGGAATTTTGCCAGTCCTCAGTGCTTTGAAGTAAGTTTAATGTGAAGATTGGTCTTTTTTTTCTTTGGTCTCAGTGTCAGCATTTAATTTCTTGGTGGATAGCCTGTGCAGGGTGAAAGTGCAATGGCAGAGCAAGAGTTGAGTAAGTGCTGGAAATCTCTGGAAGCTTTTGGAATGCTCCTATATGCTGGAAATGGGCTTTTACAGTCGCATTCATAAAATGAAGTTTTGCTTCCCTGCTCCATGCTTGGATAGACAGCTGAATTTTAACATGCAAGCTGGCTTAAAACCCCACAAAATAATCAAATAATCCAGTCACAAGTATCCAGGAAAGGCTGAACTCTGTGGAATGAAAAGGAATGGGCAAGGATTTGTGAAGTTGCATCGATTCCCCAAGCAGCATGAGGAGAGCCACATCACAGATTTCGTGGTCTGACCACTGTAGATGCATTCTTCCTGTATGGATTCACTCTTGCCTGACAGTTTTATCCAATGTGAACGTGGATAAAATGACTGCTTCTGTAGTGTGACTCTGGTCCTATGCCTTGATTTATGGATTTAAAAGAAACATAAGCATTTTTGTATGTTGTTTAATAATCAGAAGTCTCAATCTCTTTCTATTAAAAATGAAACAAAAACAATACAGGCAGTAGCTGTAATCCCAGATGAGCAAGCATATGTGACTATGAGTCCTGAACCTCTGATGCTTTTAGGGGTATAAACACAGCTTCAAACCAGCACCAACCTCTGGCTTTAAAACTTTGACTTCCATTGAAAGGGAAGAGTTTCTGATCTTCAGAACTGTTGGGTAAGCTGTGAAATGACAGTCACGGTAATTTATTTGCTCAAGTTTGCTGTGGGATGTGTTGGCCCTGGGGCAATATGTGTGGAGGCAGAAGGCATCTCTCTGAGCTGCCCCTTCTCTCCTTGTACATAGAGCCCGTGGTTATTTTACAGTTTCATAAGAGTGCTTTTCTTCCATTCATATGATTTCTTTCATATCCTTACACTGCTACTGGCTTTCCCAACCATCCAGAGAAACTCTAAGGCTTTGGAATATTTAAAAATATTTTAAAACTTTTCTGCCATTCTGTGTTTGAATACAGCAGCTGCAGTAACAGACTGTTACTGGTTTTTTTTCCCTCTTCAGAATAGGCTAAGTCAGGTGCACTGACCACAAGAAGAAAGTGAAGAGGAAACACAGCCATAAGACTGGAAACCCCAGCCTCCTGTCCCATCCCCAGTGTAGTCTGGGTTGGCAGTAGATCCTTTGCTTTTAGATTTAATACTGCTCCATATATCTTGATGTGGAAGGGCAGTACAGGGTTTTTGGGATGTTTTGCTGTCCCTGCCAAAATGCTGAGACACAGTGGACCAAGGCCATGCCTGGTTGGAAGTGTGTCCTGGATCATGGCAGAGTGAGCTGTAAAAGGATCCTGTGCAGTCCAGATATCCAGGGCCCTGTGGCTCAGGCAAAGCAGGGAGGCTGATACAAAAGTTTCAGCATGTGAATTGTTGTAGCCTTTTTAGCTGACCTACTGCATGTTCGTAATGGCTTGCTAATTCATGAAAAACTTCTTATTGCTTCTGTTGTAGCGTTGGCCTGGGGGCCAGTGAGAGTTTATAGTCTGAGACAAACTTGGACCACACAGTCCAGCCCATCTGATGGGTTGGGTAATTGATTGTGGGACTGCAGCTGGGAATAGAATTTCTATTTGCACTTATGAAACAGCTTCTATTCCAGTCTTGATCTCTGGGTAATGGATGCAAAACACCAGAAGAACAAGATGCAGCTCTTCCTCGTGCATCGTGTTTGTCAAATCAGCTTTTGACCTTTTACTGGCTTCGTAAGACTATGACAGCCTTTGCCTCAGTTTCAGGTTATTAGGAAGGAGATATTTTATCTGTTTCCCTTTGGACTGTAATGACTGTGAGGTATGAAACAGCCTAGATGTATGCAGCAGAATAAATACTGAAAACCTGTTGTGTTCATATTTCTCCAGTGTAATGACTAGCTTGTGAGGAAACCTTGGGGTTGGTGGTATGAAGAGTGCATTTTTTTTTTTGTCTTCTAGTACTGAACAGAAGAGATTAACTCTTTTGTGCTTATTTTCAGACTGGATATTTCCATCTGCCCCATGGGGATTACTTCATTGAGCCCATAAAAAAGCATCCACAGAAGGAGGGAACACCCCATCCCCATATTATCTATGGTGCAAATAACGTTCAGAATGCTTTAAGGAGAAGACGGGCCATCCCGATGGAAAAGGAGCGAGCATGTGGACTGAATGGTACTAATTTTGCTGGATTTCAGCCTATTTGCTTTCTGAATCTTTTTAAGCAGCTATTTTCCAGTGGTGTGTGTCTTTCCTTCTGCCAGGCTTTTTAAAATTCTGTAAGAAAAGATTATGCAAAATGAGAGCATCTCAATCAAAACACCACAGGAGCCACCCATCTGTGTTCCTTTCTGGAAAGTTAAATCCTCCTTATGACTACTGTGATATGTTTTCCATGCCATTGATCCTTCCTACCCCTCAATTTTTCTCCAGCCAGAACAGTTCAGTGAGTTTGAAACTTGAATTCTTGAGGAGTTCTGGGATGGAAAGTTCTCAGTCAGCATTATTTTTAATAAAATGTTCTCACACCATGTGAGTTCTGTCTCCAACATGAAATAATTCTCCTCTAATCCATGGTTTAAATTTAGGATTTCTAGATTTTCTGTGATTGTTGACAGATTATTTAAATATTTTTTATTTTGTTATTCTGAAAGTGAAGTACAGGACATCAAGAGCAAGATTTTTTTGGTAGAAGTATAAGTAAAAATAGCTTAAATATTGGTGCAGTAAGACTCAGAATCCTGTCTTTTGTGAAAACAGACCATTACACTATGCTGGAAGGAAAGAGTATATCTAGAGGGTAGTTGGCATCTCATAATTACAAAATTAGTTCCTTTATTTACTAAAATAATTTCCTTGATTTATTTCACACCAAGAATATACAGATTTTGTGTTGGTTTTCTGAGGCTTGAGGCCTTGAACCTGAGTCTGTACCAAACTTTAGAAAGGCATAGTATTGGTAGGGATGAATCAGTAATTACTTACATGACCTAAGGCCTGAGTTATGTACAAATAGAGCTGCAGAATACACAGGAATGTGTTTCTGTCTTTCACAGGTCAGTGGTTTAAGAGAAGTTGGTTCCTTTCCAGGAATGGAAAATGAAAGGAGGAATGTAGGTGTTTTTAATCTCCAGTCATGACTGCTGGTGAAGTTTCACTGCTGTGTAATATGGATTGGTAAATTAAAGAAGCAAAGAACAACTTGACCCCCCCTATATTTCTGGTCATAGACCTGAATTGCATTTCTTGCTTGCTGGCCCAAGGTAGTGCAAAATGGTAATGGGAAAAACATGGGAAAGCTGGTGGGAAAGTTACTCAATCTTCTGTGATACTGGGAAGGTAAAGGGGAAGCCATAAGAATTAATATGAATGCTGCTCCATTTTATTATTAATCAAGTGAAAATATATATCTACTTAACAGAAAATAACCCTGGATTTGAAAAATCAGGAGCGTCTAAAGGTGTTGTTTATATTGGTGTCAATTTCAAATAGCTCCCTGAATTTTCATTCCTTCTGATGACTACTGGGCTAGACAAGAGAAATTAGTTTAGATTTGCCTATGAAGAATGAGGAAGTTGTTCTTGCCTACTGTCTTCCAGGCTTTTCTTTTATGGATGAAATAAAATCTGTATGCAGTAATTTTAAGTGTGGAGAGAAGATAAGAGATCCTCGAGAACATGCTGTGTACTTGCTTTGTGTGGTCTGCTTTTTTTCTTTCTACCTCTCACATTTTGTCTCTTGTATCTTTCTTTAAAGTCATGCAGAATGAGACAGGAAAAAGACTAGCTGTACCTGGACACTGTGAAAAAAAGCATAACTTCTCTGCATCACTTTGATTAGCTAAGTCTGCTCTAATAGACTTGTCAATGAAACCCCCTGTGTGATGTTATTCATTCCAAAGTGACAGAATTATTTCTGGTGATTGTATGTTCATGATATGGCAGGCAAACCAAGATAGTGTCTTATGAACTAACAAAGCAGTCAGCTAAAATGTATGTTTCTTTTTTAACAGTCAGCCTTTAGAGGTAATAACTGCTTTTGACCAAACCATAATCTTGGCTGTCATAAAAGTTAAAGAATCAGTGTGAAGAAGTGTATGGGGGTAAAACCATTTCCTTCATTATATTTTTTCCCTTTGTGTGACACCATATAACAATCATAGAATCCTCAAAAGGCCTTAATGTTTATGTTTTGTGTTATGTGATCTGGGCAGCATCCAGAGCCCCGTGGGCAGCAGGGCAGGGAGGGGATTCTGCCCCTCTGCTCTGCTCTGCTGAGACCCACCTGGAGCACTGCAGCCAGCCCTGGGCTCCCAGCACAGGAGGGACAGGGACCTGCTGGAGTGAGCCCAGAGGAGAGACACAAAAATGATCAGAGGGATGGAGCATTTTTCACCCTGGAGAAGAGAAGGCTTTGGAGTGAACTAATTGTGGCCTTCCAGTACCAGAAGGGAGCCTGCAAGAAAGATGGAGAGACTTTTTGCAAGGGCTTGGAGTGAAAAGGGGAATGGCTTTAAACTGAATGGCTTAGGAAAAGGGGAGATGGCTTTAAACTGAAAGAGAGTCGGTTTAGATAAGATATTAGAAAAAAATTCTCTATCTTGAGGGTAATGAAGCTCTGGAACAAGTTGCCCAGAGAAGTTGTGGATGCACCATCCCTGGCAGTGTTCAAGGCCAGGCTGGATGAAGCTCTGAGCAACCTGGTCTAGTGGAACATGTCCCTGCCCATAGCAGGGGATTGAAACTAGATGGTCTTTCAGATGATCTTCCAAACCAAGCTACTCTGTGTTTTGTTATCTCATTTCTGAGTAGCCAGCTTTTCAACAGGGATAGAAGAAAGAAAGAACTGTGTCATCTTCTATTGGTACTGTGCATTGTCAGAACAGTTGCTCTTGTTAGAAATGAAATACAGAAGAAAAAGGGAAAGTGATACAGTTCTTATTTTCTGTGCCAAATGTGTTCACTACTTAGGCTTTGGTGAATACCTTGTGCATAAATAAATTTTAAAGGTGTTAAGTTGACTCTGCCACCTTTTCAGGATTTCATGTACTTCATGCTTTTGAGGTTGGTGCCAGAAATCTTGTACACCCATATGACATCACAGATAGCTTAGAATAATGCCTTTTGGGATCACTTCAAGGCAAAGCATTTTCAATTTACAGTTCACAGTTAATGGTAAAAATGAATTCCATTTTATAGGTTAAATTCCATTTTGTGTTTTCAACCCTCAGCAACTGCTGAGCTGGAGCTTAACTGATGAAGAGTTGCCTATTGTATGTCTTACAGGAACTGGTGTTCACATATTTTAACCTTGTGGGCTGAGATCCATCATGCAAAGTGTCTGCATTTGTTTATTTGAGCTCTGAGTTTGTTAGGCTTTTTAAAATTAAATTAAGATGCTTGAGCTATATCTGACTTATGCTTGGTGTGTGTTAAGGTTAAAGTGTAGTGGTGATTTTTGCTTGAAGAAGTTGAATCACCTTGATGCTTACGAGTCAGTGCACAGAGCTGACTGGTGTTAGTAGAAATCTTTTAGTCAGAAACTAATCTGCCTGTCAGGCAAGGGATATAAAGACTAGTTGTGCAGACAAAACCAAAGTAAAGCAATTACTACAGGGGGGAGAAGTTGAGGATGCTGATCTCCTGTGCAGTCTTTTTCCAGGTTTGTTTTTTTTTTAATGCAAGATCTGCGTTTCCTGGAAGAAGCCTTGTGCAACAACAACTTTTACAACTTTTACTGTGGCAACAATTGCATGAATATCCAGGGTCCAACCTGCTTGTTACTTGTCTTGCCTACATGCAATAATGCTTTAGAATCAATGACTTTCCTGTAGTCTTGCAATGATTAAATAAATTACTTACTAATTGGTATTGTCTGTAACAGTTTCAGATACTTGGAGAAAAATCATCACTATGCATCAGTAAATTGCATAAATTAAAACTTATGTTTGTGATGCACACTTCCATTGCTGCTCAGGCAAATGCCAGCTGACTCAGTCATTAGCTGCATGCAAAACTGAGTTACTAATCTTGAAAGCAGCATAATAATACTGGACTCTGCTAGCCTGTGTCTTACTGTACCATTTGAAATATGTGTGTGACAAGTAGCAGAAAGGTAAATGAAAAGTGTAGCTGTGCTTTATAAAGAACCTCTCTAATCCGTTGTGCCCATAGGAGAGGAAAGTGAGGATCTGGGAATTTGTTCTATTCTTTTAAATAGGTGATTTTAAAAACTCGACAGTGCTCTGAGATAAAATGTAAGGGAAGAGAAATTATCCTACCTTCTACAGAAAAAGGAAGTGATCTCCAATTTCTTCTGTTTGTTTTCAAGCAGCCTGTCGCAAGGTATTGTTTTCGTTTGTGAGCTTCAAAATAAGAGAAATTTTGTGAAGTTTGCAAGTGAAAATGCTGTGTTGTAGTGAAACTCTTCCTAGGTGCTACTAGGTACCAACAGGTGGACTTCTTTTTCTTGGGCTGGAGAGGACAGGTTGCTGTTGTTCAGAGGGTGAGGGCAGTTAAATTAATCCAGATTGCAACCCAGTGATTGGGGCAGAAGGCTGTGAAATGTAACTAAGGAGTGAAAGGTTTAGGATATTAAAATAGATCTCTGAGAATATTTAATTGGAGCTTTAGGGGAACAAAAAACTGTTGTGTATTTTACCCTCATCTTGGCATTGACATATTTGATAGATCTGAAGTTAGGATTAGTTTAGGTTTGATATGAGCCTCCAGCTCCTTTTCTGCAGAGAAGTTACAAATCTTAAAATGGATTTTTTTACATTTGGAGCAACTTTGCTCCAAAATTGTAACTGTGATAGGATAAAGTTGGAGTGGAAGAAAGGAGAGAAGAGGCTGGCTGCTCTGTGAAATGATGAGGGGAGGGGGAGTTAAAGGAGCAGAGCAACATTGTGAAAAACTGTTTTTTAATTATTTTGAGTGTTGATGGCTTAATTAATTTAACAGAAATCTAGAATGCCATTAAGCTGTTTCAGACAATGACTACTTGTTGTACTTCCTCTGTCTGACTGCAGGACTTTATTCAACCATGGTCTTGCTTTTTGATGATTAACTTCATACTTTCAAAGGCTTCTCTTCAGTTTTTATGCTTGCAGAGTGCACAGAATGAACTAGTAATACTGGCTTTTGACCTGAAATCCCTTGTTTAATCACTTGAAAGAAGGAGGGGGGGAAAAAACCCAGGACAATATTTTATTCTCAAGTGATAACCTATCTTCTTTTGTTTTAGAAGGACATTGTGGCCAATGTAAGCAGCTTTGCCTGAACTTCTGGTTGTAAGCTCAGAACTCCTGCTAGAGAGTCTGTAGTTTCTGTCTTTAAAAGAACTTAAAAAGAAGGTTGTGGATATTTTCCCAGTATTTGTTTATCCTGTTTTTAATCACATCAGTTATAATTTAGCTTAACTAGCTTGGCTTCTCCAGGACACGGACACTGTTATTCATAGGATGGTAAGTTGGCACATTTAAATTTAATAACTGAGGTTAATTCAACCTCAGTTTAGGGAAGAGCACCTTTCTCCCTGCTCTTCTTCCTACAACTGGTTCTTCTAAGTTGTTTATGCCTATCATGAGAAAAAGAGCAAATAGGGGCATTCAGTCAGAATGACCTCTATTTTAAAGCAGGAGCCATGAAGCAAACAGCTTGCAGAAGAGCACAGAGTATCTCTCATCTCTGAAACAGTTTGCACTGAACTGAAAAAAGTGAGTGCCTCCTTGTGCAGACAGCAGTATTTAGCATTTCAGAGGTGGGGACCTGGGAAATAAAGACATGAGAATTTTATCATAGGTTTATCATAGCAGTCAATTGAGACAATTGCTGCTAACCTACATCAAGACACTTCCCTCCTCCCCAGACAACCTCATGGAAAGAAACCAAAAGATTCTAACTTTCTTTAGGTTTTCAGGAATATGCTGGAGGTTTTTTAGTTGCTCTCAGTACAGGTAGAGAAGAAAGGAATTAAATACTGTGTTTTCTGTTGTTCTTCCTCTCCAGTTAAATGAGTGAGGAGTCAAAACTAGTGGAATGAAGTTTGTGATGCCTCAATGCTGGCAGAGTGTTGACACCTGCTTTCCCAGTCCCTGATTGTTTTCTCATTTTCTTCTCTTTTCTGATGGAATTTTACTTTCCATATTTCATTTGCTCCTATTAACTGAAGCAAAGTGAATTCTCTAAGTGCTTGTGTTATGCAGGAGGTGGGGAACAAAAATCTGGCAACACAGGATTGTTGTTACAAGGTCATAATTGTCAGTTGTTGCCACCATATATGCTACCTCACTCAAAGGCTGAATAAATTTTAGAGTTCTGTGACAAGCCATTTTCCAAATAATATGAATCAAACCTTTAAGGAGGGAGAAGTTTTTCTTCATTGTAATTCACCAGTCTTTCTGTTCATTCACTGTGCCACTGGAAAGAAACAGTGTTTGCTATGCTTTGCTTGCTTACTGCACTTGCTTTCCTGTGGTTTTAAGGGTAGTCTGTGATCTCTTCCGTATCTTCACTGAAAGTTTGCTTAACTGCTCATCAGATTGAGGAGTCTCAGTCTGCATCCAGGCTAGCTTAATTCAGCATGTCTGAGTACTGTCTTAGAGGAATATATTGTGCTCTTGCTCTGTGCCTATAGCTTTACTCATCAGACTGTGTGTCTATTGCACTTCACAAGTTTAGCAATTGATTTGGTAAACAAATGCCTTGGGAGTATAAATATTAAATTGCTGTGGTATTGATTCGGAGAGCAATAGTACACTTAAAAATTAAACTGTTAGGTATCACATCCATCCCTTTCTCTTTTGTAGAATAACAATAGCCTTGAATAATTGTAAACCACATTTTCAGAGGTGAAATAGAAAACTTGGAAAGCTAAGCTGCATTTGGTTAAACATTTCTGATGCAGGAGTTTGAAAATTTGGTCAGAATGCTTGATCCATTAACAGAGTAGTATTGGCAGAGATGTTCAGCCTTCAGTCTGGTTAGGGCCAGATTTCTCAGTCATAGTGAGCTCCCTGTGAACCTTCTAATAAGAAACTACATTTTCCCTGTTACTTCTGGTCAGATCACAGATTTCCAGTTCTTCTCAGAAGTGCTGGACTCGTTCTGTGGGGCTGATGAACTGATATGGTCTCAGTGTTCAGAATTAGTTTCTCTGGAATTGCATGTCCTTGATGTGCCTCCTGTTGTAGATGACCCACTTTAAACAGGTGTCTGAGTCCAGTTTTTCTGCATGAAACACTATGTCCTTGCTGATTGCCCACTCCTTGCTTGTGGATGTGTTCTCTGCTCTTTGTGTCCCAGCAGCTGCCTGAACTTGGATCCATTTTGTGTGCTTGGGGAAACACCTTTGGAGCAGTTGTACTTCAAAGGCATTCATAATATTCCTCTAAGCATAGGTTTTAGCTTTATGGTTAGATGGGAATGAGGTGAACTGCATCACTTGGGAGGTTATTGGGAAGTTTTTTTTTTAATCCACTACTACTTCAGTTAGCTTGTAAGCTCCCTCCTTTTTAGGGATAAGTGGGGCCCCATTTGCATTTATCCCACACCATGCACAATTGCTTGGGCTGGACAGATATTCTGCACCCCCGGGCTATTTATGTACTGTCCTGAAATAAACTGTATGTAAATAACAGGCTGGAGAGACACCGTTCACTGAAAGGTCATATAGGCTACACACTTAATTTTTCTAATAAATGGAATTATCCCAAAGAAATAGACATCCACCTTTATGCAAAAAAACAGGTGGACAGAAGATTGCTGTGCTAAAAGGTATAGAAAATGTTTTTAGTTGCTGCCATTAAATACTGCACTTGTTTGAAGATTTTGTGGAACTGTTTTCTTGCATGTCCAGGTTTCTGTATGAAAGACCATAGGAGAGAGTATTGGTTTTTTTCCTCCCATGATCTCATTTAGATTTACCACTTTTCTTCTCTTGCAAATACTCAACCTAAACTTACTTTAGCAAACAGCATGTAATAAGGTGTCTTATCTGAAAAAAAATAGGTATTCCTGTGCTCTTTAAGCAGCAGTGATGAGGTCTTTGTACACATAAATTAGACTCCTACAGAAAGTCTCTTCTAAACTGTTCTAATCAATGTCAAGAAACACTGTTCCAAAAAGAATGTTTATGCAAAATAAAAAGTCCAAAGCTTTTATGTCCTTTATTAATCTTTCTTGTAAGAAATGTCTTGGTCTAATATTTTGCTCTTCTGCAGAACAGCTTTTAAATTGAAGCTACTGAGAGAGAGATATTTTTATATTTTAAATACTTTTTAAGCACAGTTAAAACACAATAGCAGCCTGTCCCCCATTCTGCCAAAGCTGAAATTAGCAGCGAGTTTCTTGCCTGCCCAAACTTTAAAACGAGCTGAGTTGAGATCATTCCTCTCTGATCTGCAGTGTTGTTGCTTGAGCCCCCAGTCTGGGTTCCCTTCAGCTCTGTGAAGGTTTTGGATTTGAATCAAACTCTTCTTTCAAATACTGCGGTTTTAACAAGGGATCATTCCTGTCATTTTCTGTATGATTTGCCTGACATTATTTGCCTGACGTTCTCCAGCTAAAATACTCACTGAAACACTCTCTGCTTTTTGGCATTTTCTTCTCAGCATCCCAGCTGCATCCATTGCCCATGGTGAGGTGCTTCTGTCAGTCAGGTGTTCCTCAGAGTAAATGGAAGATAATGAGAGAGTTGAAATTTCATCTGTCAGGGACATCACAGGAAAGAAAGGGAGTAAAAGAAGGGAGTTTCCTGCAAAACCTGGATTGGTAACATTGACAGGCAGCTGAATGTTGTCCAAGCATAGATAACCTTTATATAGGGGAATTAATTACTAAACAACCTCTTCCTAAGGTTAGGATTGTAACTTGGTTTTGTTCATCATTATCTACTTTTTGGATGTTTTTCTCTCCTTAAGCTATAATTAATCATACTTTTTTATGGTGAATGTGAACTGGATGTTTCTTTCTGGCAAACCTGCATTTTTCCCTCTTTCTGGTCCAATGCATTTACGTACCTTTATCATTGTAAGGCTTCCTGGTGAGAATAGGAGTCAGAGAATTTTTTCAAATAAAACGTGAAATTGTCATTTAAAAAAAAACAGAGGCTCAATCTGTTGGCAGGGCTTTGTTTAATTCTCTTTCCACAGGAGTAAAAATTTCAAAGTTCAAACCCAGTTCTCAGCAAGCACTTTCAAACTCCTTGGCATTTTAGTGTGGAAGCCCCAGTTGCTCCTGTCTGTGAATGATTCTGGCATAGTCTTCTGTAGGTAGTGAATACAGGGAGTTCATTTAATTAAAGCTGGTGTTACTGGTGAACCTCCAGTCCCTAATGACAGAAATGCAAATAAATTAATGGGCTTACGACATCCAACAGGTTATAGTACCTCTGACAATCAGTCTCTAATAGGAAACTGGAATCAAAAGAAAAAGTCACCCTCAAAACTGGCTAAAACTGGAAACATCCCTTAGCCCTGCAGTGGTATTCACAAAGAGCTGAGTGGGACACTGCTAACCTGAAGCTGGTGTTATCCCAGCAGGATAGCTCATGCAGGCTGGTGGCAGGAGTTACTAACCTCTCACCCCAGAGATGCTGCTGGCTGCCTTCCTTGAGATGATGTGATTTATACTTCTCCCCTCGCTCCCTCTAGGAGTTCCCAGATGCCTGTCAGCTCTCCCCAGCTGCAGGACCAAGTCTGTCCCTGATCTGCTGCTTCAGTGTCTGCTATCTGTGTATGGGTGCCTCTTCAGTGGCTCAGTCAGGCAAATGAAATCTTGTGTGCCATCATGGACCAGGAGAACCTCAACAGTCACGTCTCAGAATGTCGGGAAGCTGGAAAATGTTGTTATCAGGACTTGCTTCTAAGGATAGAAGATGTTAACAGCAGTGTGTGTCTAAGATTTTGAAGATGTCATATTAGTATAATTCATTTTGGTGACTGACCAACCCCTTCCCTTCTTTAGGGGGGAAGCTTTCATCTGCAAGAGCTGTGCTTTAAGTGCTGATGTTTGTGGCAGAGGCACAGCAGGGTTGGGGATGAACCTAAGCCTTCGAAGGCTGTATTGCTTAGTAACATCTGATATACAAGACATTTGGCCTCAGCCAGGGACAAGGAGGCCCCTCAAAATGCTAGCATGTGCTTTTTTCTTTGAGCACACTGATGTGACTGGTATTTTAAATACAGTGGAGAAATGGAATGGAAAAAACAACAGCTGGTCCAGAGAAAGGCCAAGTGAACTCTGTTGTGTAAGCCCAGGGATAAGAAGGTTATAGCATAACCAGTATTAATGATATCATATCAAACCTTGAAAGAATAGCATTTTGCTTCAAGATTAATTCCAGACTGCCTTTCTCTTATTTTTCTTGGTAATCTAAACCAAAACCAAACTAATTAAAAGTAGTTGTTTAACTACCACTTCAACGACTATTCTGTTTGTCTGTCTATAACTGTTTCTCTCTCACATCACAGACATTATACATTAACTTAATTTGGTTACCTTACGCTTCCTGAACTGTTTGTTCAAACTGTGGTTTGATCATTTAAAATGGAGACGTCAGGTTTCTGGAATTGTGGGTGAACTATAGTAGCTATTGTTATATAATTATTATACAATATTATTATATAATGAACTTTGGTACAGGCAATGTTGACTTGATGAGGAGCTTTCTTGAGAGCATGGCCTCTGTGTCTGCAGCATACCTCAAGCATGAAGGTCTTCAGATAGGTGCAAGAGAATTGAGAGATGGAGAAAATGGAGCACAGGATTTCACTAAGCTGACACCTGTCAGTCAGTGCTATCCCCTTCCCCATCTTCCTTTCAAATTTCACCTTGTGTGATGGTGTCAAGAGGGCTGAATAGCCTACAGTATTTTATGGAAATGTGTATTTATTTTGGATGTTTCTAAGGATGACTAATGAGGCAAGGAATAGGATCCAGGCATTCTCTCCAGCCATCACTGTTGTTTATACAAAATGGCTCATGCTCATCTTGCTCCTCACAGTCCTTTCATAATGAAAATAAGTCATGATAGCTTTGAGTGATGTCTGGAAAAAGTGCTGTTCATAATTTCAGAAAACGCAAGGGGAAAAAGCAGTTGAAATTTAAGTCCTGTAAATGTAACATTACAAGTCAAACCTAAGGGCTTGTGCAGTCCATCAGAACAGCTAATTAGGTCTGTTATAAAATGAATGATGTTGCCTGTTCGTTTGCTCTGTTAGTTCAGGTAAATGATTTCTGAATATTACTATCAATTGGCATCTTAGACTAATTCGTAATTTTTAAGGTCTTTACGTAGTAAAACTCAATTGTAGCAGATGAAGTGGTTAGAGATGCTTCTCTTTTTGTCTTGGGTCTTGCTTTGAAATTGCTTTGGTACTGCCCTATTTCAAGATCCTGAGGTGAGAGCAGGACAGTGACAGTGACAGACTGGACGGGGTGAAGCAGATGTAGCTGTCAGATAAAATGTGTTTGCCAGACAGTGCTGGATTGCCCTTCACATTGAAAGCACAGGTCTGCTTTATTTCCTTTCTAATCACACTATGTGGTCCAGTGTGTTTTACTTCCCTCCTCAGCATGGAGGTTGCTTTTCTTTCTGGATCTGCAGAACTTTCTGAGCTTGCAGTTAGCTACTGGCTTGCTGCTTTGCAGAAAGAAAACAGAGAGGAGAGCTGAGCATCCTATGTGTAGAGAGGGTTGCAATGGAGGTGCAAAAGCTGCTGGGGGTGAAGGCTGCAGGGAGCACAGCTAAGATGGCTCTGGCAATATGGGAGTCTCAGAAAAGGCTATTTTTCCTTGATTCTCACATGGAAATGGCACTATGACCTGAATTCTGTTGTGTTTCAGCCTGTCTGCTGTGCCATGTCCAGCGTGTTGCAACAGGTTCTTGTTTGTCCCACATAAACTTAGCCTTAGTGAATTAATGAGCAGGTACAGTTTGTAGAATGGGATCACTGGAGAAGTCCTGAGAATGTCAATAATACATAAAATAGCTGATGTAAGTACCAAATCTCATCTTCACTTCACTAAAAGCCAAGGACACCTGTTTTTCCCATGAGTTTCAGAGCATTTGTAATACACTGATTACTGTCTTGATTTCTAGCTTTTAAAATCACTCTCAAATCCTTTTAGTGCACACTACCTATAACCGTGAAAAAATATTTTTGAGAAAACAAATGTGAAAAGGAATGTGCTTATACCAGTGAGCTAAATAAAATGTTGAAATGCAGCACTAAAATAAAATCTGGCAATTTGTAAAGGGACCCTAATGGATCTTCTGTTCAGCTACTTGGATGATCAAAATAGTTTTGTTTAAAAGTTATGGGGAGTGCTGCAAATGCTTTATATTTGGTTTTAGAGTACATTTCTTCCACTTCCTTGTCCCTCTGTGTGTTTTGCTAACAAATTGTATGATATATTTTCTTTGATATACCACAGGTGCTTCTACAGCTGATGTAGAAAATACCTTCTGGTTAGTTCTGAAAAAAACAGGAGTCTATCTACCTACTTAATAGACTTTAGATAAGATGCTGGAAAAGGGGGGAAGTTAAATCTGGATAATTTTTTTAACATTCTCCTGCCCTTTTGTGTTATAAGTCAGAATTTCAAGGCAGCTAAATGACAATTTTTAAACTATTGATTGTAAGCCCAGGAAATTCTCATTGCCAGTGCTTAGTGAAATAAGCACATGTTTATTTTGCTGGATGCTTTGTTAATTTATATAAGAAAATGCTCACTCACACATTTTTATTGAAATAATTAGAAACTGAGGTCAGATCATTTCTTAATCAGTCAAATCTGCAAGTACAAAGACAAACTTCTATCTGGAACCATTTTTTAAAGAAAAAGTTAATTTTATCTGCTTTATGCTTAGACTTGAAATGATATATTTCTATCTAGGGCTTCATAACTGGATTACCACAGTACAGTTGGAGAACTCTCTCAAATCCGTGTGTTTTAATCTGAATTCTTGACTTGTTTTTGCATCTGAGGGAGTTACAGTAGATACATCTGTCTTATTGAAATCTGCCCAATGTTTTTGTGGTGGCAATTCCAAAAAATAACAGTAGGGATAGTTTCAACTAGGCTCCCCAATTCCTTTGCATATTCAGTAACCTTTCTGTTAACATCTGGAAAGAGATTGTTTGACATATGTCACAGCCAAAGCAGTACTTTCTGAAGGCTGAGCTAGAAACTATTATTTCTTATAAATGTGAGTGCATTTGAGTAACTAAAGGATAAAATACTCAGAAAATACTAATCCAATGCCAGAATGTGGCAGAAATCTGACATTGTAAACACATAGAATAGCTGCAAAATCAGGCAGTTTATATGGTGAACATAAAGAGATCATCTTTAATAACTTTGCCTGAGGAATTTTATTTAAAAGATGCCTGTGCTATTCTCTACAATATGTATTGTGGTTCACCATGTAACTTTTTATATGTAAGGTAAGGGCTGAGCTGGCATTTGTTCTCATCGTGGAACACTCTGGATATTTGTGTTCACCACTGTTCCCACACAATGAGATCATGTTTGTGCTAATCACTGAAATACTCCAGTGTTCTTTGGCATGGCTGCCAAGTGGCATACAGCACTCTTTGTATGTACATTACGTTTTCTCAGTCTCTTGCTCAGAGTGGCTGGATCCTGACTGCTGAGAGGAACGGCTGGGCTGTGCCTCTGCCATGAACATTCATGCTGTCAGAGGCACAACTATCTGCTTGCTGGTTTTGACTCTTAGAGCTGTTTGGAGATTCCTGGGGGATGAGCTGAACAGCACTTTCTGAGCTGTCTTTGACCCAGAATGAGTCTGAGCACAGTGGAGGCATCAGGGCAGAGAGTGCTGACATGTGAAAGAGAGTTGGCCTGAAAATGGTGTGAGGAACTCAGATGCCTGGACTCCTGGGGGTCACAGCTGAGCTGGAACCTTGCCGGGTATTCAGTGAGGGGAGTTCTTTGGTGTTTTGGGAAAGGAAGAGGTGCAGTTAGGGAAGGAGGTGCAGAATAATGCTGTAAGATCAGGACAAGGAGCAGTTCAGTAGTGGAATGATGTGAAATAGCTTTAGTTCATCAGCCATGCCTTTCACACACAGTTTCTAATCAAACTGCTGAGATTCAGGTTTTGCGAGGATGAAGCTCTGAGCTGGAGCAGAGTCTCAGTGTGGAGGGAGGCTGCATCCTCTTCTGGGACCACTCAGCAGCCTGGGTAGTCACAGGAGTGGTAGCATCTCCCAGCTGTGCTGTGCTGCCTCTGTGTGTTTGCCTCTGACTTCCTTCCTATCCCTCCTGGAGAGCAGGCAGGAGCAGCTGGTCCCAGCTGGCTCTGTACTCATCATTCGCAAGCACAGAGAGATGCAAATGGCTGATTCTGCTTTATTAACTTGAAGGGAAATGATGAGCCAGTGAGGAGTTCCTGTGGTGCACAGGTTGGGTCTTGGGGGCCTGGAGGAGGTCCTTAAACCCACTTAAATTTGTGATTCTGCATGGGGAAGCATAAGCAGGCAAAACAGTGCTGGGCATATGTTAAGATCTGATTTGTGAGAGATGCTGCTGCCTGAATTAAGGTGCAAAGAAGACTATATGCTGAAGTTAACAATACAGATTTTATTTAACAATGAATGTGAGGTAGAGAAATAGAGAGAAGTAGAAGGGGGCGGAGGAAGGAGGGTGAGATCAAGCAGAAGATACTCACCTATGGATCAAGCACCATCCCGTTGGTCCTTCACTTGGCATCCTGAAGTACCACTTCCAGGGAGCCTTGGGATGGTCACAGATGGTATTCCCACAACTTGGAGTGATAACATGGATGAGCAGGTGCGTCCTTTTCCACTGTTTGCCACAGGAGGAATTTTTGTCTGGATGTGTTAATCAGGATGTGCTAACCAGATCCTGCCGCCAGGCCTGGAATAGCACCTTCCTGTTGCAAATTCCTCCCTTCTGTGCTTAAGTCAAGTTCTCACTGTGGTGATTTATCTTATGGCAAGTTCCATCTGTGGCCTTGACAGTGTTTGAGACAGGCACCTGTACTCCTTAAGCCCATTAAACATACTGGTTTTGGCATGATGAGGATATTGCAGGGAATATTTTGCTAAGGGTGTCTGTATGGAGGAAGACCTTCCTCGGTTGTTGCAAGACTGAAAAAGCCAATATGGGCCCCTTGGGTGTATGGAGCAGCAGTCTGTCCTCTCCATGGAGGTGCAGTGACATATTGAAGTCTTTGCAGAAGGCTGCTCTTTGATTCTGTGAGCTAAACAAGAAAGCAAGTAGGAGCAAAAGCCTATTGTTTTTCTATGTTGGGAAACCCAGGTGCTCCACTTCAGTTCTGCAACAGTTTATCCCTGGTAAAATCACAGAAAATCTCTGGCTGAAGATGGACCAGTGTGGAAGAAAGCACATTACAGTCCAGAGCAAAAAATTATGCTGTCATATCTGCCTCCTTTGCTACCCTTAAGCTTCTGGTTCTGATGGGAACAGAACAAAATGGTTCTTCATATTAGGATTTGATAGGTATCAGTACTGTATGGACTTTGGTGTCTGATAAAAGTGGAGCTGCCCGTTTCTGAAGTAAAATATTATCACAAGGAAATGCACATGTTTACTTAGAATCCATTAATCAAATGTGATTATTCTCAGTTATTCTCTCATGGGGAGATGACTGCTAATATTTATCTGGCTTAGATTCAGTTGGTCTTGTGAACTTCCCTCTGTGAGCATAAATAAGAGGCCCAAGTTGCTTTTGTGGAAGAGGAATGACTCCCCCCAGTCCCTGTGGCACAGCACCCAGCCTGCTGCTGCACTCACAAACTTAATAAAGCCAGTAGGTGGAGGCCCATTTGAGCTGCCTCTGGTCCCCTTAGAGGCTGGTTGCAGTCTTAACAGCTTGAAAACCACATTCTCCCTTGTCCAAGCCACCTGCAAAGAGCAAACCTAAATTGTAAAGCATTCACAGTGCACAAGTCCTTGGAATTACAATCCTTAGCAGTCCTTTCTTGTCCTTTGCTTCTTTCAGCGTAATTGTTTTGGTTTTTTTTCTGGCACCTTTCCTTGCTTTGGTGCTCTGTCCACCATTCCTATAGTTGCCAGCTCTTGGAGCTTGGCATTAGGGCAGCCTGCAATGAGTGCCTTTGTGAAAATCACTTAAATGACTTTAAAGAGACCTATGCTGCCAATTTCTGAATCCTGCTGGTTCATAACTCACTTCCTGTCCACGAAGCCCCATGAAACATGTACCCTTTGAACATTTCAGCACTTTGTTCACCACTGAGTTCCATAGTGCCACCACAAACTTACCTGCAGCATACAAGCTAAGGGAATAGAGTCACAGAATCATTCAGGGTGGAAGAGACTTCTAAGACCATTGAGTCCAACTGTTATCCCAACACTACCAAGTCCACCAGGAAACTATGTCCCTAAGTGCCACATCTGCCCATTTTTAAATACCTCTAGGAATTCTGATTCCACCGCTGCCCTGGGTGTCTTTCAGTGCTTGGCATGCCTTTTGGAGAACCTGTCCCTAATACCCAACCTGAACCTCTGCTGGCTCAACTTAAGGCCATTTCCTCTCATCCTGTCCCTAATAACCTGGGAGAAGAGACCACCTCCCCCCTGGCTACGCCCTCCTTTCCTGGAGTTGTAAAGAGTGATACGGTTCCCCCTGAGCCTTCTTTTCTTCAGGATAAACACCCCCAGCTCCCTCAGCTGCTCCTCATCAGATTTGTGCTCCATACCCTTTCCCAGCCCCATTGCCCTTCTCTGGACACTCTCCAGCATGTCCATGTCTTTGTTGTTATGAATAAGACGTTGTAGCCTTTCAGTTCTTGGTCCTGACTGCAGCTCGTTGGTGACCTCTGATTGCCAGCATGTAACCAGTTTGGGTTGTTTCATTATTATGTGAATTAAATTTATGGTATATAAATTTTTGGAACAAAAATATGGAGCAGAAATTCTTGAAGTCTGATTCAAGAGCTTCTGGATACTATTTGGAAAATCAGACTGCAAATCAGATCAAACCTGAAAATGCAGACAGCTGCTTCAAGAGTGTCACTCTAAGGTTTTTGCATAAATTTTGTGTGAATGAATTTTCAGAGAGACATAAAAAGAGAAAGATTATTAATAAAGCCCGTGTGTTTTAATTCTCATTTTCATCATAATGGTACCCCAAAACTGCATTTCTCTATTATTTTTAGGTTAGCAGTTCTAAAGTTATTTGGTAAGAGACATTATTACATAGACATAATTCTTTGGGAATTTGTAATCTGCAAATTTGTTTCACAGTGAATGTATTCTGTTTTAGATAATACTTGTTTTTCTTTAAATGTTAATAGAATTGTGCTGCAAGTTAAATTGTATTCAGATGCCATTTTACCAAGAGCTAGATTAATTCATAGAAATGTCATTTTCTTCTTCTAATCCTTTTCATTAATGTTTTCACCAAAATAAGAGGCACCAGACACTAAAATTGCCACATGAACGAGCATGGAAAGTTCAAATTACATGGAATAATGTACTCCTAGGAAAATATCTGACACTGCTATAATTTTTAATTGTCCCTTATTGACTCGAGTTTAATTCCTGGGTAAAAAAATAAGAACATTCAGGCAGAAGGACAATCATTGATGAAAAATATTGGCAACTTCAGGCATATGTCTCCCATGACATTGTTCTCTGTGTACCTCCTGATGCCCAGCACAGCATCTATCATGGAATGATAGATGGAATGAATGGTAATGAGCAGCAGACACTCAGCAGCAGTATTTGATTAAGTGCATCAGTCAAGACAGGTCCAATTTTAGCTTCATTCTACTTCAGAGTGGTGTGACTTCACTGTTTGATATGCCTTGTTTTTGACAGCAGGAATGTCAAAGTTAAACAAACCTTGCCGAGTTGTAAGCTTTCTTTCTCTGTGCTTGTTTTTGGTGGGACTTGGGGGTTGTCAGCATGGGCTTGTACGTGATTAAGTAGTTGTAATAGTTTCCTGTGTGAGCACTTCTTCACACTCAGAAAGCATTTGTGTGACTTAGCCTGGCCTGTTTTAGAAATGCTTATAAAAATACCTGGTTTGGTTATCTGTTCAGTTTTAAATTCACACACTCGCTTCCTTTTATACAACGGTTTTCCCATTATAGCATGTGAGTCTTTACTCTCACATTGTCATCATCCAGACTTAGTTTTGTCTTGTTTGTAAGCAGATCCTATGTAGAGAAAACCACCTTGCTTATTTCAGGAGGGGTACTTAGGGCAAGAGGATTGCTTACTGCATTTGATTTGTAAGCAATTAGTAAGTTCTTGTAGTAGATCAGCTATGAAAGTTGCTCATTTTCTTACGAGTGAGAGTATCGTTTGTACAGTGACTGTGTTTCAACACAGTTTATTGGCCTCTTGAAAAACTCACCCCTAAACTGTGTCATTTTGTTAATACTTAAATTAAAGGCATGTCTTAGAACAAAGTGAAGGGTTTTGGAAGAGTCATAATGCAGCAAGTTATGAACAGTGTGGAATTTATTTGTCTAGCATCATTCACACCTCCTGTCTGGGGTTGTAGTATTTTGACTGTGAGCAGCATAGAGTGACAAAAATGACAGAGCTCTTGCGCAAAGAGAAGGGAGCTGAGAGTAGAAAGTGAAGACACAAATCAGTGCTACTTTATTCTGTGTGACAGTCTTCAGTTGTAGAGTTCTCCTCTACAACTCAGTCATTCTCCTCTTCTGGGAACTTCCAGACTTTTTCACCTTGCTTCTGCAAAGCCCTGTGTACCTCCAAATATGTTGAAGGCTGGCTATGTGTAGTTAGCACCTGGGGGTCTCCTTGTGTTGAACTGTATGCTGCACTCTTCCTTGAGCAACACCAGCAGGAAACAAAAGCCTTTTTTGTGGAAATCTCAGATAATGCCTTTAAGTGAGGTGAGTCATGTTTGCTCTTTCAGGGAGTTTGGAGTGGTGGAAGGCAAGCAGAAATTAACTGCTTAGCAATCAAACTAATTTTGAATGGATGAGTTGTTCTAAGTGAAGAAGAACTTAAATGTTTGTTGTTTTTGTTTTTTTTTTTAAGAGAGATCATTGATAGTTAAAGATTAGAAAGCTTTTTCTTACAAAGGACTGGCAAAGAATGTTGTCAGCTGATGAAAAATTAAATTGATTTGTTAGAGGTTAGATATTTTTTTTCATATACAGAAACCATGTAGGTTTAAACTGTCCTGAAGAAGTTTGTGCAATACTGGTTTTTTTCGTATATGGCTGAATCTTACAGATAACTTTCAGCTACTAGGAAAGATTTTAAGTTAAGGGTCTTTTATGTTGTTAGTCAAGTAGGATTTGTAGGGTAGTTTCAAGGGGCGTTTTTATTTTCACTAAAAACAATTTGGAATTTGATATTAAAACCCAGCCATTTTGCTGAAGTTTATCAGCCATTTCTATCTAGAAGCTGATGAAATGTTGCACACCATTTCTTCTGATTATGCAGTCAAATGACTGGATATCACATATCCGTGTTGGGACATGGTATGTTACTTGTTGGGCTCAATCAGTTTTTCTGATGAAAGCTTCATATCTGCAAAATTATCTCCCACAACAGCTAGAAACTTCTGAATATTGCTGCTTGAATTTCATGCAGTTTGTTACCTGAATCTCTTACTAACCATGTTTTTGTTTAGTCTTAGACTGTCCTGACTACACTTTCAGCACTACATTTTTCTATTCCTAAAGACTCTAGCACTAATCCTATCTGTGTTATACCTGTTCTTCAGAAATCCATAGAAACCCTCAGGGGCTTCAGGGGGAAAGGAGTACCCCCCTTCTCTCTTCTGTTTCTTGTGGAATGAGCTGTGCTCAGCAGTTATGATGGAAGAGAGGCTTTCCTCAGGCAGCACCATTCTTAGTCACAGGCCATTCCTAATTTCTTGGATAATCCTGAACTGATGGGCTCCCAGTCAAGACTTCCAGGCCTGGACAAGAGGGTGCCTGTGATTTCTCAGTAAATCTGAAATCACGTGTAACACTTTATGCACTGAAGGTAAAAGCAAGGTAAAATTATTTAACTTCACAGTTAGATGGTTAAAAGAGAGACAAATGGCAGAAGTAGAACTGTACTTTGTAGCTGCCTGTATTTTAGTGTGGCTCCAAGAGGTTATCCTCTCTGCTTTGTCAAACTAAAAAGCTGCCAGGAGACTTTGTGCAGTGGGGATCCAGTCCTTTGATGTCACCTGCCCAGGTGACATACCCTGCACAGGAGGTTGTCCATCACTCAGGAGCATTCTTTCTGTAGAATCCTCTGGCTATCTGGCATTCATTTTCACCTCTTCTCAGATTTTCATACAATACAGAGCCTCATGCTTAACCAGGACTCCAAACTTTTCCCTGAGGGTTGTTCACCACTGCAGTCTCTGTGACTTTATACATTTTACCTCCAGTGCTATCAACTGCCCAGACAATTAGCAATACTTTTTGCTAGCTGTAAACAGAAAACCTGACAGCTGGCCTGAGGTTTTATTTGGCCATAAACAAAGCACTTAACCAGCAGTCTGAACGGAGTTTTTTGTTCAGATAGCTGTGGGGAAGGTTTTTCTCAGCACAAAACCCTTAAAAATGTAGATAATGAGAACTGTGCTTCATAGAAATAAGAATGCTGAAAACTGTGCAAATGTGCAAGGGAGGTTAATGAATACCAGCTCATAAAGAGCCCCTCATTGAGGAGATGATTGCTGTAACTGAACAAAGATTGAGGGAGACAGCTGGAGTGGTGCTGCAGTGTGGGTTAGTGGGGTTAGGGTGCAGCTTATAGCAGTGATAGCTCATTGCTGTTGTGTACAGCACTCTTGTGCACGGTGGCTCTGTTCTAAATGTGGCCGGCGTTATTTTGTTTATTAACGTGGCATATTTCAATTGCAGACATTATGTGTTATCAGGATCGAGGCATCTTTCAGGCTTACGTCAGAGAACACATTTCTGAAAACCTGAGTATATAAATCAAGATACTTACCATCTTTTACACCAAGAGATACACGCATCCGCTGGTGCCGCGTTTTGTTAGGTACACGAGATGCTGTGATTATTCTGTCTGCACTTGGGTCTAAAGGGCAAACAGCTCATTCATGACAAAGGTGTAGCTGGTGTGAAGGGACCCAGCTGCCAGGTCATTCGTTCTTCAAGGGCAGTGTCTGGGTAACTGCTCCTCAGCACTGGGAACTGCTGGACATGGAAGTAGTGTTGGATAACTGTCCCCTGCCACAGAGTCATGGAGGTGATGCTGGAAAGGCTGTAAGCACTTGGAGTTGCCCTTCTGGCCTGTGGATGTGCCCCATCTGGAAACAGCTTTCATGAGTGAGATGACAAGGGACTACTGCAGTACATGTAACAGAAATGCTCCTGATCCTTTGTAGGACTTGGAAAATCCCACCACTGTAGAAGCATTTCTCAGGGTCATGGGTTGGAAAAATGCCAGCAGTTACTGTAAAACTTGCATCTCATTTACTTTTTAGACCCTGCATTATTTAAGTTGCTGATATTTTCCTGGTAATGTGGACAGCTGGCACTCAAAGCTAGAGTGAGTGGAGAGGCATTAGTCCCACTGAACACAGTGCAAGGTTGCTAGCAACCCTACAGAGCAAAGACTTCTTCCTGAAAAGCATTAGATGCACAGATCCCAAAAATTTCAGTGGAAGCAATGTCTGTCCTGTCATCAGGCAGGATGGCAGCAGGTGAGGATCCTGTGGCTGCCCTGCTGGTATTTAGATGACACCTGCTAGTCAAGTGTCCCCACTTGTTAAGGATATTCTCCATGCACAGAACAAAGCATTTTTGGATGTGCCAAGAATGTATTGGACTTAACATGCCATCCTGATGGGAAAATGAGCTGCCTGAGAAGAAAACATATCCCTTACCTTAAACTATCAGCTGGTGTCATTGGAGAGGTTAGAGCCAAACCACAGGAGTGAAACTCCTTGAAAAGGGCATCCCCAATTCAATTTTTTTTAGCTTGGCTCTGTCTCACAATGTTGATCCCTTGTGTTTGAGTGGAATGACTTTTTGATGTGTGTTTAATCCATCTCAGGAAATTCAGAACTTCACTGGACAGTGCCCTTAGCAGTCTGGTGTCACTTTGGAGTTGCCTCTGGAGTGGGTCAGGTGGGTGGCAGCCAGAAGAGT
The DNA here is from genome assembly GCA_013400575.1 of Peucedramus taeniatus. Classification (NCBI taxonomy): domain Eukaryota; kingdom Metazoa; phylum Chordata; class Aves; order Passeriformes; family Fringillidae; genus Peucedramus; species Peucedramus taeniatus. The sequence goes on along the minus strand of WBNO01026688.1, from coordinate 33,774 downwards.
CACTTCCAGCTAATATCATCCTGTAAGTGTTACAGCCATACAGCCCAAGCTTGAAAGTATTTTCAAGACAGCATTGCTTTTTACTCTTCCAGATACCCACAGCTTTTTCAAGCATCAGCAGCATCGGAGGGAGAGATGGGAAGAGAATCTGGCAGCTGTCAGGAGGGTTTCTCGGCGCTCTGTCAGCAGGGAGCGATGGGTGGAGACGCTTGTGGTGGCAGACAGTAAAATGGTTGAATATCATGGAAGTGACCATGTGGAGTCATATATCCTCACTATAATGAACATGGTATGTACAGTGTTCTGGGGTTTTTAGATAGGCGAATGAAGCAAATCTGAATTTGATTATGCTGCTGATCTTCTAACAGGCCTGCAGTGTTGCTCATGGAAAAAATGTAAGATCATTAATATATATGGATTGAAACTGTATTTATAAGTATTTTTTACCTTGCATTTTGTGTAGGCACAATTTTTCTCTGGATTTATGCAAGATACGTCTCATAGCTATAAATGCTAGCACTAGCTTTCTTTCCACTGAAATTCTCTGTCTCCTTTGGAACCTGTTACTCAGTGGTGATTTCAGATTTTTGGCTATGGCAGAGAAAGCCTACAAGTTTTAAGTATATAAACTCTTTCACATATTTGTGGATGAGACGGGCACACAGGAGCCTGCTGGAAATTGTAGTAACTTTGCAAAAGCTAAAATACCATTTTAGCTTTTTTTAACCAGCTTGTTACTGCTTTGGTAACAAATCCAAACAGCTATACATGAAGTATTATGAAGCAAGTTAACTGTGCCAGTTGAAGCCAATACATCTGTTTTTCCAGAGAGGTATCCTTGTTGGAGTACAAAGTTTACATTGTAATAAAGAAATATTAAATATTAAAGAATAAAAAGTTGAACTTTATTATTTATTATGATGCTTTCCTTTGTGGCAAGTTTCAAAATGCAAGTTGTTCTGGGAAAAGCCATAGCATCTGCTCATAGATTCTGTTATTAATACCTGTTATCAATATTATGTGTATCATGGTAGATATTGAGCTTGAGAGTACATTGAGGATGTGTTCTGTCTGGTTATCATGGAAATGAGGAATATATGTGGAGGTAATCAGAGTGTAATTCTAGCCATGGTGACTGATCTGTGCTGTGAGTTTATACAGTATGTTCCCAGCTGTGCCCCAAGCAGTCTGACTTGCTGCTGAGGCAATGAGCCTGAGTAAACAGGTACAAAGGTTGTTCAAGCACGTGAGGTTTTGTCCACACATGGAAAAATGCTTGGAATAAAACCCAGTCATTATCAGGTTCAGGAACAAACAAGACTCAACATTTTCTCTGCAGTCTGACCTTAGATATTAGGGTTATTTAAAATGTTTCAATTTTCAATAGAGTACCTTGAAAAAGATCCATACCCAAACCCGACCTCTGTAAACACAATTTCTACTTCATTTTGATATTTCTCCTTTAGTGGTCTTCTCCATAACAGGAGGCATAACAGAAGGCAATCCATTTTGTTCATTCGTATTTCCTGTGATAGATGGCATAGGTCACACATATAGATATGTGTAGATAAGTTGTGATTATCTTTTGCTCTGATTCCTTTTCCTCCTGCCTAATTCAACATTGTGATGATGTTTATAACAATTGGGTCACATTTTTGCAGAGTTCAGTTCTTGTTCTTTTTTATGTGGAGTCTTTTTTGAATGGAGTTATCTTTGCTTTTGTACTTATCATCCTCTCCTGTACTTTGAAAACTCAAGAGCAGTCATTATTCAACCAATTTCTCTTTGTCTAGTACTGACTAAATTTGCTTTTTTGTGACAGAATCCTGTTTGTTTAAAACAGGACGATTTGAAATGCTGGTTTATTTGCACCCTGAGTGGACCTTTCCATCACTGTTGTATGACTGTAGATGTTGTGTTCCTTTCTGCTAATATTTTTTATGAACTCAAAAATTTTTGAAAGGGCAATGGACATAATGTAATCTTGTTTGGGCTTTTGCTCTTTAGCTTAGTAACTCTTCCCAAAGGCTGTATCATCATTCATTAGGCAGAGTTAGCCTTTGCCATACTTGTGATATTTATCGGATTTCAGTAAACTTTCAATGATTTGATAATTTAAAAAGCAAAACAATCCCCAGATCAACAGTATGCTGAAGTAAACATATTTTCTCTCTGAAGTTGTGTTCTGCTATAGAGGAATCAGTTAGTCTCATATCTCCTGCTCTGGCACAGGTCACAGGGTTGTTCCATGATCCAAGCATTGGCAATGCAATTCACATTGTGCTGGTCCGGCTCATCCTCTTTGAGGAGGTGGAGGTAAGTTTTTTTATTTACCTCAAAATATCACTTACAAAACTTCTGGGTTCAATGCATTGAGCTGCAATTATATTTGCTTAAAATAGTGTTTTAAATTTACTCTGTTATTAACCTATAGTATGTCTGGTTTTTGGAAGAAATGCTGCCCTGGATAGTAAAGTATTTTAGCTGGTGACTTCAGGTATTCCTGCATAAAATTACATGGAAAATGTAATTAAAACAGGCAGCTTAAGAATGGGGAAATGGAATCTCCCAATGTCAGAAGAGCATGGGATGCAAAGAGGACTAGATAAGAAATAGAAACTACACATCAACATTCAGGATCTAATTAGCTAGCATTGCCTAAAATGTATTATCAAGTGTAGTCCTATGGTATTTGCAGATCTCTGAAGAGCTAAATCTCTTGTGCAGTTCAAACACATATTTTTCTTTTAAAATCTCTTTTGAAACAAAGAAAAATGAGGACAAAGTTGATGTTAATTACTGTAACTAGCTGTATATTGATAGTTTCCATTGTCTCTGTCTCACAAATATGCTACTATGTTCTTAAATACATGCTGATTGTTGTGATTTTATAGTTACTTTTCAAGTGCTGTGCACAATATAGCTAGCTCTGACCAGAGGTAAACCTTAAAGGGATTTTCTCAGTGGCTTAGAGTTTATAACCACAAGCCAGATTGTCCCAGTGCTGTTGAAGGCAGTGAACCAAACCTCATGGCTATGAAATATTTATTGGGATAGAATCTGTCCTTATAGCTCTCAGCATAAGTGGGACAAAAACTTGAGGTTGCAACTAAACAGGACATTTAGGACCTGAGATCCATGATGATCTCCAATTAACTGTATTTGCTAAAGTTCTGTGATTGTTTGAATAAAAAATGTGGATTCCTATTGAGGAATGGCAACGATGGAAGTGTTAAATACCTTTCAAAATTTGTTTTTAAGTTCCTCAGAAATTACTGTCTGGTAACAGTTAATCACATACTTTGATGCTTGTTAAAAACAAAGCAAACTGCGGCAAGATAAAGTGAATGTCCAAGACCAGAAATTAAAAAATTCAATTTTGGATGAATTTATTTTACATACGTTTTATTTAAGGTTTTCAGTAATTTGCATGTAAACTGTATAATAATAAGTTGAGGAAGAAACATTTATGACTGCATTGTTTCTCTTTGGAATTGAAAAATATTGTAAAATAAATACTCTGTTAGAAGCATAATTGTTGTCTGAATATGACAGTGTTCACATAACATTGAGTGACAAATTGGATCACAAGGTCCCACAATAAGTAATCTTCACCTTCTCTTCAGAGGAAAATTTAATTTCAAGAGAATATAAAATGTTTGAAAGTTTCAGTTCAGTATTGGATCTTATGACGCTTATTTATCAAAATGGATGTAGAGTTCTGCATTCTGTAATTTTTCCTTTAGCTGCACCAATTACAGAAATGTCAGCATTTTAACTTAATATTCAATGTTAGATAAATAGGTGTCATTGCTCCTAATGATTGCTCTAACTTTAGGCAAAAGCATAATCGATTACATTTAGATTACCCATCTTCACAGCTTGCTGACTTCACTGAAGTGTTGCTGCAATGCAGTGTGGTCTTTACAGTAATATATTCCTTCATTTCCCATTAGCAAGGCTTGAAGATAGTGCACCATGCTGATAAGACATTAGCCAGCTTCTGCAAGTGGCAGAAGAGTGTCAATCCCAAGAGTGATGTCAACCCCACACACCATGATGTGGCTGTCCTTCTTACCAGGTATGACAGCAGTGACTGATTGCTGTTCAGTTGCATTTCTTTGGTGATGATATTTCCTTTATAGGCTCATGCCATCACTTAGTTCATCCTGCACAGAGCTCAGAAACGTGGTCGAAATATTTATGACACTAAGAGTGCATGGCGGGTAGAGATGCATCTTAGTCATAAAATAGAGATTTGTAGGTCCCAAGAGGTAGCAATTTCCACAGCTCAGGTCATTTCCGCCACTTGAACTCATTTTGTAGTCAGTGACTGCTCTATTCTTCTTTGAGACAATATACCAAAACAAGGTAGCATGTAGATGAACAATTCCTGAAGAAATGTGCAGGTGCAGCTCAGAAAGGAAGAGTGTTATGCAAACAGGGTGCCATACATTTTTAAGATTTAAAGCATATGATTTTTAAATATCTCCATATTTAAGGAGACACAAAATAATTTTTAATGCCCAAGCAAGGGTGGAACAGAAAACTTGAAAGCAAGGTTGTCTGAGGTTATGCAGGGAGTTTATGTCATAACATGAAATGGGACTTTTTCAGGTCTGTAAAAATTGATTCGGTCTGCACACAGGTGGCAGAAAAGATTGAGTGTGTGGTCTAAAAAAAACAGCCCTTGGCTAAAGTCTGTCAGGCAAAAAAACCCAACCTAAAAGCCCACTCAAGAAGCTCAGTAAAAGAGTCACAGAATCATTAGGTTGGAAAAGACCTCCAAGATCATGAAGTGCACCCTTTCACCATTCCCTACCTTCTCAACCTTTTCTCGGTCAAAAATCTTAAAATAAGAATGTGAGCTAAAGTCTCTCAATGATGTGAGATTTCACTGTCCAAATATAAAATGCTCAAGCAATTCACTTGAATGAAGCTGATCTGTGGTGACTTTAGTAAACCGTGCTTTGAAATGCTGCCAGACATGGAGGCTCTAAAACTTTGACTTATGGCATTTGACAATAAGTGTATGTATCTAGGCACTACAGCCAAGTAAATACTGGCTACAAGTTATAGCAGTATAATACAGTAGTAGAACAAGTGCATGTTGTTCCACACGTGTTTGTAAAAGACTTACCACTACAATTTACTTAAAATGCAAATTAGCACATTATAAGATGGAAGCTTGCTACCCAGTGTCAGTGACACTCCACAGTTGGTTTTAAGCTCTTTAAATGGCACATCTCTTTTGTGATTCTAGAAAGGACATTTGTGCTGGCATGAACCGTCCCTGTGAAACCTTAGGCTTGTCTCACCTGTCAGGCATGTGCCAGCCTCACAGGAGCTGCAACATCAATGAGGACTCTGGCCTCCCCTTGGCTTTCACTATTGCTCATGAACTTGGACACAGGTACAGTTGACAGGGGAGGGGGAACCTCTCTGATTTGAATGTGTTACTTGCATGTTAATACTCAAATTGTGAGACAGAAGCAAAACAAAAAGTGGGTTAATGTCTATTATTAAAATTAAAGCTTATTTCAAAGCAAAAAAAAAAAATTCTTTAGCCTTTGACCTGTGTTTTACATATACAACTATTCAGTACATCAGAATGAAATAATTAAACTACAAAGAAGCATTACTCAGTTGTGCTAATTTTTCCAAACATGTGCTAGATTTTTATGCAATTTCTTCAGATAATCTTCAGGTCGATCCAAAACATTTAGAGAAAACAAATCTGTCTCACTATGTCAAGGTGTTTCAGTAGTGCAGATTAGCTAGAAAACATTTTTAACTCATATAGTGAAACTCATATAGAAAAACAAATATTAATCTTATAATATATTATATTTAATATTTATTCCTTTTTTTGGATGAACAAGTAAAGTCTTTTTAGAACATTTTTAGTAAGTGGTATTTTCTATATAATAATGCTATTCTGGGTACACTTAGGCTAACATAAATAAAGTTCCTGCATATTTGGTTTTAGATATGGTTGATTTTTTTATGATTGGGTATTTTTTTTTGAACTAAATTTCTCAGAATTTTAGATTTTTGGAGGTGTTTTGGTTGGTTAGATGGTTTATTAACTCACTTGAAAAAAAAATTGATTTTTGAAACTGTTTTGACACAGCTGTTTTCCACAGGGCAGAGCATTATCTCATGGATACTCTGGTTTGACTGTAATGCCTGCACTTTTCAACTGGACTGTGTTGCTTGTCTAAGTCACACTCATTGCTTTATCTACAATCACATTAATTTCACTGTGCACCCAGCTGCCAACCAGGATGGAGTCTCTATTTCTTCATAGGATATAATGATGATGGTGATGATGATAACCCTGTCAGCAATTAATTGGCCTCTATTTATTCAATCTCTCCATTGTCAGAAAGGAAATAGTATAAATAAATAATGCTGAAATCACTCCAATTGGATCTGGGTGCTGTAGGTTTAAGTTCCTTGGTCCCCATAGCCTGTTGCTGGCAGGGAGCTGTTTTCATTCACACTAAGGATCTGAGGAGACTTCTTCCCCATAGACTGATCCATCTGTGACCTTCTCCTTGTCTAGCCTGGCTGGCTGGTGACTCTGTGTCCTTTGGAGGCTTTGGGGCTCTGTACTGCTGTGCTTGCCCTTGCAGGAGTGGTGCAGGGCCTTCCCTTAAGGACTGTCTCCATAAGGAATATCAAATACTCTAGGGTTTGTTGTCACCCTGTTAACCTCAAGCCAGATTAGTGTGCACATGTTGAGAATTTCAGGTATAGACAAGTTTGTAAGAACAGATGAACATAAAATAACAAGACAGACATGCTCCCATGCCTTAGATGAATGGCAAAAGTCAGCTCTTTCCCACACTGTCTCTCTAGGTGTTTGCAGCCTTAGGATTCTACAGACCCTGTTTGTGGAAGAGAGCTTGTCAGAAAGGGGAGATCCTTGCATTTATGCTTCTGACTCATTACTGGAATTGGTTCTGACTGAAATTAGCTCTGCTTTCGGAACTTTTGAGTCATGATATGATTACATTTTTGAGAGACGTAGTCTTAAGTATTTTGAACACATTTTATCTGATTCGTGACTAAATCATGTCCTGAGTAAGCTCTCACTGCTCTCAGGACTTAACACACCTCCAGATGTTAACAATGTAGGTGTCAACATCTTCATATATCAATATCTTTGTATGTTATTACTTCAGATAATCCTCACTCTGAGGTGATGAAGTGGCATGTGTGTTTACTCAGTTGAATACCATCCAAACTTTTGTGTTTATGGCTTCTGCAAGCTGTTGAATAAAAAAAATCTCAGCAAGTCAGAAATGCTGGAGGGAACCTGCTGGGGAGATCTGTTTGCATAGATTGAGAAAATTAAATAGGATGAAGGAATAGAGGTTGGAGGAAAATTCACTAAATATTCAATACTTTTGTAAACAGTGTCTCTGGTGCAGTCTATCAAAAGTTTTAAAAATAAAAAAAGCAGTAGAGACATAATTATGAGAGTCTAAGACAGAATGTAACAAATCCTCATCTTACTTAAAGTGGTGCAAGTTTGGGTTCAAGAGTTAGGGAGCAGTCTTAGCTGTAACAATTGTAACCTAATTTTTAGGTTTAAACTGTGACTTCTGCCACAACGGTGCACTAGTGTTTGGACTCCCTTAAAAGTACACAAGTATAGTTTGTGACAGTCTGTTCTTTATTTTGGGCAATACTGTTGTGCATAACAGACATATGGGGGTGTAGATTTTTCATAGATTTTGGATCTGTGTGTGCATTTTCTTTTAGCAAACGGGTAACTACAGCTCTGCAGGGGAGGAAGCAACATAAGTGTCTTTTTAAGCACAGAGTGGAACCTCTGTGCTAGGTAGGTGTTGTGGTACAGCCAGTCAGCTGGAATGATTAGATGTTGTTTTTTATCTGCAGTTTTGGAATCCAGCACGATGGAAAGGAGAATGACTGCGAGCCTGCTGGAAAGCGCCCGTATATTATGTCCCGACAGCTGCAGTATGATCCTACTCCCCTCACCTGGTCACAGTGCAGCAAGGAGTACATCACACGCTTCCTAGAGTGAGTGGTCAGGTTGTAGCACTCGCCTAAGTTGAGCACAACTGTGCTGGAGTTCAAAGTACATTTTGTATTATTGTACGGATTATTGTAGGAGGTTTTAGTGTGCTTGAGTAATTTCCATGGGGGACATACCACTGTCCTGTTGCTTACTTATTTGGGAATAGCTCTGTGTAGTCTTGCAGTCTGGAAGTGAATTTAAGTCTTGTCATATTGGCTCAGGTTTGGTGCAATCTGCAGCTTTTTGCATTTACCAGGAAGGAAGAAGCCTTTCCATCAAAGGCACTGACAGAACTTCATAGGCTTTGCCTTTGGCCACAGTGCCAGTGTGCTTGGCTTCAGTGACTTGTTCAAATCTGTTCCATCCTTTTTAAGACCAGCAATGTGGTATAACTTTAACCAGAGACTATGGGGTTTTCTGAAGCCACTCTGCAAACCATACTGAGCTCATGATATTTCCTCTTTGACAGGCTGTATTTTGCCATTTTAAAACCATCTCTTGCTAGACAGAGTAACTATTTGCAGCGTTTCAGCTTAACTTGGCTGGAATCTGGAAGTAATATTTACATGGGCCATAATCAAAATTACCCCTAAGAAATAGACCCCTATTTCTAGAAGCATTCAAAAAAATGTGGTGGTAGACACTTCTTCAATATGGAATTTTTGTCTTTTAGTCGTGGGTGGGGATTCTGTCTGGATGACATCCCCCAAAAAGAAGTTCTGAAGTCCCCAATCATTGCTCCTGGGGTGATTTATGATGTGCACCACCAATGCCAACTTCAGTATGGTTCCAATGCTACATTCTGTGAAGATGTGGATGTAAGTGCTGAATGTTTTTCTTCATTCACCTAGTAAGAATTCAAAATTCTTGAGCAGCATGGAAATGTATTCAGTGCACCTCATTTACAAATGTAGTGTGTTTAGAGTCTCACAGGCCAGATGTGCAGTGCAGGCATTGCCTAACACACTTAATTCTGCATATTCTGGGTGTGAGTTGTTATGCTGTTTGCCTTGTAGTTCACAAGATCTTTGCTGGATCTCACCGTATCTATGGTTAAGTACCTGTCCTTCTGCAGTGGAGTCATTTTCATTTGAAATTTCTAATACTAAATCTTAGGTAAATTATTAATGCAACTTAAGTCCAATTTTAAAATTTTCTTCAGCCTTGTGGCTTTCAATTGATCAAATAATTTTTTCTGGGAACAAATCTTCAGTTCCAGGAAGAGTTTTCTGAAGAAATTAGGGTTGTGTTCACTTCCTGTACATCCTGGATTTTCACACTCTTTATGATCTAACAAATAAAAGAATATTTCAGTCCCTGTGGAAAGTATTTATTTTGAAAAACCAATATTTTTGCATGGAACATTAGATATTTATGCAAAAGTGTATAATAATAGAGTACCCTGGGGTCTGTTTCACAGCATAGCAAAACAGTATTGTGAGGAGATGCAAGGGAGCAGTGTAGTCACAGCAACTCTCACAAGATCTTGGAGCCCTGCAGAGTAACTGGTTGTGTTAGCTAATGTACAGTGGTGTGGAATTTTACTAGAATAATGGTACCTAGAATGTTCAGAGGTCTTTGGGTCTTCACAGCATGGTTGAGGTTATCGTGAGTCTTGGGTCTTCAAAGAGACAGGAGCAGTTGTTGGTTGTAGTAAAGTTTTTTATTGCATGAACACATCAGTCTCGAAGGCAAGGAGTTCAGAGTATTAAAGCCCATGCTAAAAGCTTTTGGCACAAAGTCCTGATGTTGTGAGGAAAAACAGCAGCAGCAGCAGCTCCCACACCTTTTTTCTTCTTCTTCCTTCTTCTTTCTCACCCCAGTACAGGGGATTTTATTCATGAATCATCCAATCAGCTAAAAGCATGATTCTAAAACATTTTTCTTACACCAATCTGAGCTTAATTCTAATGTGTGAAAGTAGTGTCAGTTCTTACCCAAAATCTATGTACATAATTTTATATATTTACGCAAAAGGTACTATCTGTTTTCTTACCCAAAATCTACATATATAGTTTTATTTATTTACACGAATAGTTTTATCTATTCTATCTAGAAAGACAAGCCATGTTCTGCTATGTTCTTGTTATGTCTGGAGCTAAGTTAAACTAGGCTTTAGGGCCTTTTACTAGCTAACACAGTCTCTTAAGTCACTTAAAATATATTTCTACTTACTTAAAACTGAAACTTACACTTCTGTTTCATGTCTGTGTGGCATAATATTTTTCAGCTTCTCTAGAGGTTCTAATTCAAGCTCTGCATTTCTTTTTCTCTCTGGGGGACTCAGAGAGGCTTCTATTTCCTGCATTCCAACACAACATATTTATACATAGAATAGCTCAGCAGCAATGTTTCCAAGTGCTAGCCTAGCTAAGTGATCACTGATTTTTCTTTATTTTGAGCAGCAGTGTTCAGTATATACTGGAGACAGCACCCAGCCTACTGGCCCTGTCAAACACAGATGTGTTTTGGCTATTGGCAGTACTGGTATGAGCACAGCTGTGGACTGGGCACTGCTGATGTTGACTGTTTATTCCATTCAGATAATTGTGTGTATCTCCATCTACCCTTCTCTTAGAGAAATTATTTCTGATTAATCTTTTCAACCTTGATAGATAACATGATTACCAATGTTGAACTACAACTGCTGAATCTGAAGAAGGTATTGAAAGATTGCTTTCATTACCTGCTGTTACAGCTTCCTTAGTTACTGTAATTTGTCTGTTGGTACAGATAGAAAATTAGAATGTAATTTTGCAGTATTGGCTCAGTCTGTCTCTCCTTGAATTTGAACCTAATAAGCCTTTACATTCACATCTCCTGATTAGCCAATTTTACAGCTGGACATATGTCAGAACATTAATTGGTATCCTCTCATTTTGCATTTTACTGAAAGGTCTGTATTTTGCTGGTAGTTGCACTGGCAGGAGATGGAATTAGGAACAGTAGAGTCAACCTGGAATGTTGAATCATCTGTCTTTTTGTCATTTTGTCTAAGAGGTCTGACTCTTTTTTGCCTTTCCTCTATTTACTTAGCCTTGCTCACTGACAAGCTGCTTTTGTTTTGTACATTTTAATGTCTGACTGAATCTGATCCACAGATCCTTTTTGAGAGAACAATCTGCATTTAGCTGAAGATGCCCTGGGGTTCAGTGATTCCACTTAGCAAAAACTAATATTTATAATTCAGATAGTGGTTTCCATGAAGCACTTAGGCAGCACAGTGTCCTATGAAGTGTATAAATATTGTCCCTCTAACAAGGTAAAGAAAAGCAAAATATGTATTAGATGGAGGAATTTTCCAAGTCATAGCTGGACTCATAGCTTCCTATGGAACAGCCTGTAGGAGATGAGAGCTCTCATCTTATTGCCTTTTTCTCCAAGACTTCCACTGGCTTCCGTGAAAGTGAGTTTTTTTCGATTCAGCTTTCTTTAAGGCACAGACCCTATTCTCATTGACTGGGTAGAAAGTGTATATCATACTACTGATTACAAGAAAACCCACTTGCTTTGCAGTGAGTTCAGAGCAGTCATGAATTTCTGCATGTTACCTCCAAAGGCATGCAGTACACAGTGCATCCTCTCATATTGTTGTTTCTCATATTGTAGTGCATCTCCTCTGCTGTTTTTCAGTATTCTTAGAGATGAAAACCAGTTTTGGGACATAGAGATCAATATGGAAAAATCCTTTCAAAGCTAAAGAATTCCTTTTGTGAATTCTTGACATTGAAATCTATGGGTGCACCTAATAATAAAAGTAACTGCCAATGAAAAGCTGTGTTGATTTTCTATGCCAATTTCTCTGATGTTGTCTGAGTCATGGTGCAAGAGTACCCTTTATAAACTAAGACTACAAAATATATTCTGTGTGCAAGTGTTAAAGGATGACTTTCATAACGAGAGGAAATTCATCAGCCAGAATACTCGGGTAGCTCTGCCTTAAGAACCTGGCAATGATGGCTTCAAAAGGCCTTCATAAGGAATGCTACCCTTCAGCTATAAACAGAGAACTGCAAAACAAATTTTGTCTTGTGTACATTGCCCAAAAACAGTGAGCCAAGATGCAGCCACCCAGACATTTTATTCCAGCTGGAATAAAATGGTTTGAAGTGCTTTGAGATGTTCCACGCCATCAGCTTTTTTCTGGTGCTCTTGTTGACAAACCAAGGTAAACTCAATGGAGAAAGTGAATGAAAGCAAGCTCTCTCAAAGCTTGTGCCCACACTTAGCCATTTTAAACAGAAGCAGGTCTGAAATGGGTAGCCAAGCTCTGGATTTCCCTCTTAGGTGAACATTGCTGCCAGCTTGATGGGGCTGCATTTCTGGAAGTGCAGTTTATATGTTGACTTCCAAACCTGGTATGTGACTTGCTCTCAGAATCCCAGCGGGAGCTGCTAGTGGGATCCTTCTTACAGACTCTTTTCTCTGATGGTGCTTGGAGCCACCCCTTCCTCACAGGTTGGTGATGCCAGCTCTGTTCCCTTTTCCAGAACTGGACTATGGCATCCAAACAGCCTCAGTCAAGACCTGGCCTTTTGCTTCTGCTGTTCCCGTTGGCAGTGTGCAGTCCCTTGGAGAGGCCTGCTTTCTCCACTTTGGAAGTGGTGTTCCATGCAGAGCCCTGATCAGTCAGGAGATCCCAAGCATGCAGGGCTCCTGCATGCCAAAGAAAAGCTGGTGTGCATGTGAACTGAAGAGGGAGAAATGGCCCTCCAACTCTGTCCTCCCTTTCTAGAGAATAGTTCTGAGTGAGTGAAGTGGGTTTGCTAAAAGGTAGCTGGAATGTTTCTTGCCCTGCTTTCTTTGTTGCCTCTCAGGAGTTTCTGTCTGTTCTGTGTAGTTGAGCCACTGCATAGGGAATAGCACCTGGAATTTTTATTGGCAACCTACTCCTTTAAACTGGCACCATTTTCTGAGTTACTTAAAATGCAAACATTCATTAACCAAAGCCTTTACTCTTCCCAGCCCACTATGCTTTTTTCTCTGCCAACTAGCTGATTTTTTTTTTCAAATTGTTTCCTTGCCATCTGCTAAGCTGATATTTTAAGAAGCCTGATCACTTTTTCCTCATCTAGTTTTGGGACCTCCATTAATATTGTTGGAGAGATGATGTTGTGTGTATTTGTCTGCATGGCTTCTGTAACCTGGCTTCTTTGATTTCACTGTATGTTTTCAGGCAGAGAGCAATGCAGAATTGAAGATTGTATTGGTTAGTACTCTTCAAATGAAAATGGCTCAATTTTCTGTGCACCTTCTAACAGTAGTGACCAAAGTTTTTTAAGCCATTTTTTTTGTGTTTATCTAGGAGCTGAGCAGCCACTTAGGAGACTATTTGAAGTCACATAGTGCAGGGAATTCACTGATAGTATTTGCCATTTTTTAATTTTTTAAAATAGTCCGTTTTTGCACAGTGATGACGTGTACCTAAATTTGGACCCTTGGTAGTTCCTATCTTGTGAAAAACCCTGATCCCTCTGGAAATACAACCCTTACAAGACTTTTCAAGTGGCTGTACAAAACCGTGGGAGGCTTTTGAAAATCTTGGCCGTAGGAATTCCACCCTGCCTCAGACTGCTGCAGTTTTCTTCCTTTTTCAGAACCTTTGCCAGACCCTCTGGTGCTCGGTGAAAGGCTCCTGCCGCTCCAAACTGGATGCAGCTGCGGACGGCACTCGGTGTGGTGAAAACAAGGTGACTGTGAGCCATGCTGTTTCAAGCTGTGCTGCCTGGCAAAGCCCAGAGAGCAGCCATGAGTAGCTCTGCCGTTGTTGGGTGTGAAGGAGGGTCATCCTGTGACATCTCCATTTATATTTCCACTTAAGTGTTCGACTCTCATGAGCTGAAATAACAAATAATTCACAGAAATGTCTCCCTGTGATAATGATCTAAAGCTCTTTGGGCTTTCTGTTCTCTCCTCAGTGGTGCTTCTCTGGTGAGTGCATTACAGTGGGGAAGACTCCTGAAGCGATCCATGGCGAATGGGGCGTTTGGTCATCCTGGTCCCATTGCACAAGGACATGTGGGGCAGGAGTTCAAAGCGCAGAGAGGCTGTGTGATAATCCAGAGTAAGTAGAGTGCACTATATTTCCCTACCTTTTAAGATTTTTGAGGTTCTTAGGACATTGGAAACTCTCTCTTATGAGACTGTTATCAGCAGGTGCCACATCAACACATGTCACAGATACTGACACCTCTCTCCCCAGTTAGGCATACCTGGGTGAAATTCAGCTGGCTCATCTTTTACAGTAATCATTTTGTCCTTTATTTCTTACCCTCCACGGAGCTTATTTCAATGCAAAATTAATAAAAAAAAACATACTTAATATTTAGGCTTTGCAGAAATAGTGTAAATATTGCTTTATTAATACTGCAATGAGTAAATAAATGTCCTCAAACACCAGGTGAGAACAGTTTCTAGCAATCTGATCCTGAGGACTCACTTTTCATGTTTCCTTCTAGTCATCAGCTTTGTTTGAGCTTCAGACACAGGAGTTGTCAGGTACGGAACATGAAAGGGAGAATTCCCCGCTACATATCTGAGTTCATGAGGACTCCACATCTCATTTTCACAAATCACTAATGGCAGGCGTAATTTGTCTTTTCAGAGAGAATTGGCAACTGCAAAGTATGGTATTTAAAGCAGTCTATTTGATAGGTTAATTTGTTGTGAGCTTAGCCAGGTAGTGCCAAGCACTTTTCTGGGATACAGGAGTTGTCTGGATTTCTGTGCTTCATATTGAGTACTGAAACACGTGATGTGAACAGTATCTCTACCCTATCAAGGACTCTAACAGAGTCACCTTGTTATGCTACTGGGGCCTAAAATACATTGTTGGTTTAAACCTATTTTTTTTTACCTGTGGTCTCATGTCCCAGTCTCAACTTTTCTTTTCTAGACCCCAGTTTGGAGGAGACTACTGCACTGGAGAGAGGAAACGCTATCGCATGTGTAACATCAGCCCCTGTCACAAGGACTTGCCAACCTTCCGTCAGATGCAGTGCAGTGAATTTGATACAGTTGCCTACCAGAACGAATTCTACCACTGGGTTCCTGTTTATAACACAGGTATGAAGCTACACATTTTTTTAATATCTTGTATAAAAAGTCAAAGTTACGCGCCCATGAGAAAGGTCTTTGAGGGTGAGAAATCACTGAATTACAAGTTTTCTAATGAATTAGAGAGAAAAATCTGGTCTGCTCTGTGGCAGCAGCTCTCTGGCTACGGAGAGAGGCACAACTTTCCCAGCCATTGTCCTGGGGAAGGCTGTGAGAAGATCAGAGAAAAGAATGATAAACAATTCTTATCTTCACTTGCTACACCTGTTGTTGTGTACATGTGGAATGTGTTACGGAAATTTTTTTACCAAAGGGTGGTTTCTTAATTAGCCACTGGTGATGGTGTTTGGATTGGAGGAACCAATTAGGTCCATCTGTGTCGTAACTTTCTATAAAGGCAGTGGGTTTCTTAATAAGGATAGAATAATAAAGTGATTGATCAGCCTTCTGGAATCATGGAGTCAATGCTAATTATTATACCCTGCTACCACAGTGCTCCCGTACGCTCATGTGCCTTTGTGTGACCAAAAAGGCAGTGGTTCTTCTCTACACATAAGTGTTTTTTCAGAGCTCTGGTGATAATGGCTGTGATTGTGACTAGTTAGTTCCTGAAAAGGTATTACATTAAGAAAGGCTGTTGAAGTCATGTATTTACTATTTTTTTAGAATAGTATAGAATAATTACTATTATTACTAAGTATTAGAATAATAATAGAAAAACCATCTTTTCCAATGTCAACCACAGAACAAGAAGTAGAGTAGTGTGGCATAGAGCTGTCTTTGGGCCTGCAGGCATCACTGCACCCAGTAGGCAGAGCTCTTCCACTGCACCAATATGATTTTACTGCTTCCAAACTCAGAGCTGAATGGTAGGTGTACTTGACGTTACAGAGAAGAAGTAATATCTGAACTGGTTCAGTATCATGCTGCCCTGTATTGTAGAGGCAGAGTCAATGACTGCTTTATAGCTTGCTTTGGAACAGCTAGTTATTAAATACAAGGACAAACATTATTAGTATGCAGTTTGATTCTTGGATGTAGATAAATGTAAGGTGTAGATTATACAATAGAATCACAAAATTGTTAGGGTTGAAAGTAGTCTCTGGAGATCATCCAGTCCAAGCCCCCTGCCCAAAGCAGGGTCACCTGGAGCAGATGGTGCAGGAACACATCCAGGTGGGTTTGAATGTCTCCAGAGAGGGAAACTCCACCAACTCCTTGGGCAGCTGTTCCAGTGCTCTCCCACCCTCTATGGAGGAGCCCTCTTCCACGTGTTGAAGTAGCATTTCCTGTGTTTTAGTTTATGGCCATTGCTCCTAGTCCTGTCACTGAGCACCACTAAAAGGAGTCTGGCGTCATCCCCTTGGCACTGACTTTGAGATATTTATATGCATTGGTGAGACCCATTCTCAGTCTCGTCTTCTCCAGACTGAACAGGCCCAGTCCCCACAGTCTGTCCTCGTAACAGAGATGCTCCAGTCCTTTAATCATCTTTGTGGCCTCTGCTGGACCCTCTCCAGTACCTCCTTGCTTTTCTTGTACTGAGTAAACCAGAAGTGCCAAACTCTTTCCGATGGACCCCAGGAGCCCATTGGCCCTCCTGGCTGCCAGGGAACACTGCCAGCTCAAGGGCAACCTGTCACCCACCAAAACTCCCAAGTCCTTCTCACCAGAGCTGCTCTCCAGCAGGTTAGACCCCAACCTGTGCTTGGAGTTCTTCCTCCCCAGGTGCAGGACCCTACACTTGGCCTTTTTGAACCCCATTAAGTTTCTCCCTGCCCAACTCTCCCCCCATCAAGGTCCCACTGAATGGCAGCACAGCCTTCAGGTGGATCAGCCACTCCCCACAGTTCCATAACAGCAGCAAATTTGGTAGCAGTGTGCTTTTTAATGAAAAAAAAGAAGACAGGATAGGGAAAAACAGGATTAAACTTCCAGTTTAGTTTGCCAGTAGTATTTTTCAGCATGTTAATTGTTTTTTTCAGTTATTGGCAGTTCAGAATTGGTTTCCTAAATTTCAGCTGCTGTTTCCATTTCAAGTAACAAATACACCATTGAAGATTAACGTAGAGCAGGCAGACTTCCAGTAAAATTTCTGATGGAAGAAAATATGGTTGATAGAGACTTTTTGGGAAAAAATCCCAGCAAAGCTAACAAAGTTAAAAAATGCTAACAGCCTAATGTTTAGGCCAAAACCAAACTGAAAAACCATTTTCTGCAGTCGCCTGTCATTGAAATTAAGATTCCAGACCTCTGTTACTGAGGGTGTGCTACTGCAGGGTACAGCGTTCATTCTGTTCATGTCCTGTCTGTGACACTGCAACAGAACAGGTAGTTCTGCATGTGCATTTCTTACAGAAGGTCTGTTTTTAACGGGCTTTGAAAATCACGAGTCAAATGCCTGCTGCACACTGGAAGGCAGGGCTGTGCTCTGTCCATGCTGTATTTCAAATAGAACTGTTCATAACTGTGCAGACAAACCAGCTCTATTTAAAACACTGTGCTGCTGAGCCTGATATATTTCATCTGGAAAATCATTTGCAAAATCCTTCAAATATCAAGGAGTTTTTTTTTTTCTGTGGCTTGAAAACGTCTTGACTGTTTTCACCCATTTTCTCAGCAGCCAGAATTTCAGCATAGATTTCCATGTCTTTCCCATTACCTTGGAGGCCCTTAATGTTTTCACATTCCACTAATAACATTTAAAGTGTTTCCTTGCTGCTAAACTCTTAAAGTAAAACTGGCTTCCTCAGATAGACAGGCTCTCCTGGTAACACTCAAATAAGCAGGGAGCTGGCCAAATACTGTGCTGATTCTGCATCTGACATCATTGTATCACTGAGGGTGGGTGGCTCTCATGGGCACACTGCTTCCAGTTTTGTCCAGCCAGCATTACCTGAAATACATCTGAAAGTTTGCCTCCCATCTCAGTTTCAAATACTTCTTTCACCTTCTATCAGTGGCTAAAGATGTCCTGGGCAAAATAACTGCAAATAAGGTCATGAAATAGTGCTGTTCCTCTCACGTAATTATATCCTCTCTTCCAGCTGCAGTTGTGCAGATTTTTTTCCTTTTCTTAAATACATTATCCCCGTGGCACTGCCACTGTCACTGGTGGTTTGGTCTCTACTGGCAGCAGGTCCTTCTTGGATCTGTTGGATCTGGGCTCTGTCAGTCATAGGGGAAGCTTCTAGCAGCTTCTTACAGAGCCACTGTGACAGCTACAACTGGTTTGAAGCTGCACAGATAAAATTGGCCACAACAGAAACTAATTTGGCTAGCTTAGTTCATTAAAGAGTAGAAGTAAACAAGTCCCTAGGTAAGACAATGATAAGTTGGACTTGAATTCTAACAGGGGACCCCTGCCAAGCCCATTCAACCCTGAATGCAGACATATCATTGGCCAGTGAGCTGGGCAGTGTTGGAACCTTGACCAGTCAGTTGTTCAAGCACAGGAATTTTGAACCCCCTATAGAAGGGGGCATCCATCAATGAACTTTGGCTGTTGTCTCATGACCTTCAGTGTGTTCAGTTGTGTGCCTGTCTCCAGAAATGCAACCAAATGTGGTGACCTCTGATGTGACCCAACAGCTTCTGCTCCCCCTGTAGCCCCCCTGCTACCAAAGCCTGGCCACACAAACCCCATGCAGCTCTTGTTTTAGTATCAGGCATTTTTGGTCCCTCTCATGCTGCACTTGGGATATAAAGGGGAAAGAAAACATAATTAAGCTTACCCAAGCCCTGAGTGCACATACAGTTTTTATGTGGAAGTGTCTAGCTGAGGAAATGGATTCCTGAGCCAGATATTCTGTGACATTTTTAACATTCTCTGTTCCTTCATCCCAGTGGAAAAACCAGAAGATTATCTGGATGGTCACAATTCTCTCTCTTGACTTTAATTTCATAGTTTGTGTAAGGCAGTTATAGCAAATGTCACATATCTAAAGAGTCTTTTCTCTTGTGTAAATTGTAACTTCACAAGAGAACAAAAACATTTTTGAATAGCTTATGATTTAATAAAACAATCAGCTTTATGAAGCAGTATCACATAAAAGCAGTAAGTCACATCTTGCTGTTTCCTAGCCTGTTGTTTGAGGTTTCAGTTGAAAATTTTCTGGTTCAAAAATGAACTTTATGCCTGTTGGGGAACTTGCATAGTCCTGTTATGGAATTGCTCTGGATCTCAGAAACCCATATGTTCAAGCTGGAGCATCAGACTACCCCTGGGAATCTTAAAATGATTGAGACCTCCAAGTTCAAGGGTGATAAACTATCCAGCAGCCTGAGCAGGATATTTTCCGAATTTTTCTCATGACCCAGGCCCCTATTTTGACACTTTGGTCAGACTTCAGTACATATCCACTTCTCTTTTCATCAGACTGACTCCATGTTTATTTATTTCGTACCATTTGACAAATTCCATTTATATGAGTCTAATAGCTTCTCAGGGCTTAACTTCCATTTATAAGTCCTACATTAAATCATTACCTTTATTTTCTGTATCAGTGCCAGGATCATTTAGTCGGTTGTTAGGTCAGATAGAGGTTGTGTTAAAAATGTTTTAAATTTCATATTTCTTCCAAAATGTTTCTGTGCATCAAATAAGATACGTTCTGATACAGTCACAGGGGCTGAGCTAATAGGATGAAATGTCCCTGTTTCAAAATCAAACTTTGTTTTGGAGCTCCAGGCTTGGCTAAAGTGATAAGTAGCTTCACCTCAGCTTTTTTTCCCATTTTGTCTGTTTGGTAATTGTCTTTTCTAATTTTCTTTGTTTGGGATTTCCTCAGCCAATTCTGAGTTCTCACAGAGATGAGGGGTTGAAGAGAAGAGGCTTACCTCTTTTCTTCCTTGTGAAGTTGGGAAAGATACTGAAGCCTTATCTTCTTCTGGCAGACACGTTAATCACATCCTTCTTAGTCAGGTTAAGCTGGATCCCTCCTGCATGTGAACTCATGGGAATCAGCTGTAAGGTAAACAAATTTAAACTGGGAAGGAAATATGTTCCTTTCTACTTATCTTCATGTTGTTCTGTTTACACTTGGTGAATCTGAACTTTTTAATAATATACAGAGGAGAAAAATACCACATTTCCAAATTTCAGGACTTTTACTCAGCTTTGCTGATTTGCTTCTTCAGTCTCTTTCTGATTACAGATAAGTCACTAGGCCCTCAAGGGAGCTCTGTGGCTTGGGATTCCATTACATCTGTGTTTCTTCTATATATTAGGGGATTGATCATGTCTCTGGTCGAACCAGCAGCAGGTGTAAGATGTGGACACCACATAAAAAACCAGGTTGTAATTCTTTTGGGCTGCTGAGTGTTCGTGGCACTTCAGCTGAACTCTCATGTCCAGCTAGGAGCAAGGCACCGGCAGAGGGATGCAGCCAGACTGAAGAAGGTTTACAGGAGAGCAGCATGGAAGTCAGAAAGTCACTGAGAGGGTCTTTTTACAAGGGCTAGGGGAGATAGGACATAGGGAATGGCTTTAAACTGACAGAGGGCAGGTTTAAATTAGATACAAGGAAGAAAAATCCTTGCAGTGAGGGGGGGAGGCACTGGCACAAGTTGCCCAGAGAAGCAGTGGGTGCCCCATCCCTGGAAGTTTTCAAGACCAGGTTGGACACAGCTTTGGGCACTGTAGTCTAATGGAAGATGTCACTGCCCATGGCAGGGGGGTTGGATGATCCTTAAGACTTCATCCAGTCCAGAACATTCTATAATTCTGTGATTTGAAAAAACACAGATTGAGCAAAGCAAGTTTTGCTCTAGAAGGAAAACAAAGAGTGGGTTAAATGCCAGCTACTCAATGGAACATTTAAGGAGTGTTTAGCAGGTTTACTGAGTTGGTAGAGATACATGGTCATTACTGAGTGCTCACAGGTTGGATCTAGTATTTCATGCACATGTTGGATTGCAGGAATTTATGTTTATTTTGGCCTAAAAGTTACAAAGATTACAGCCTTTTGGTTAAAATCTCATAATGATTTAATCAAATTTGCTGAAGTAACTGAAACTGAACCAGCTGCTTTAATGAGCTCCTTCTGAACTACCCAAGTGTTCCTATTCATATGAGTTTAATATTTTTAGGTTTTTGGGTCTGAAATAAGAAAAAAGGCTGAACTCAATGCAAGTCTTTCACCATTTCAGGAAATGTATTTGTTTTCCTTGTGTGTGAGTTTGGTATCTGTTCTATGTTTAAAATATTAGGTATCTGTTCTGTGTAGATAATATTAAAATATTATTTTGGGAAGTCATTGGCTGATTCTGATGCAGTTTATTTACAGTCCTAGAAAAACAGAGCCAAGGTCCCTGAGCTCAACCATAATAAATAATAATGATCGGTAGATAAATAAATTTACATAGTGAATGCCAAATACAGTGCTAGTATAATTTCCTCAGTGGTGGCCTAACCAGCCTTTCTGCAGTTGAAAAATCAAATACATATCAGATAGAATTGAGTTTTGGGTGGAGAAATAGATACCCTATAATTTCCAGAGAGGCATCATGAAAAACATGTAGAATGAAAAACAGTAAAAAATTGTGGATTGGGTCTAATTTTAGATCAGTCAAGACAATCAGGAAAACCAGGAAAGCTTTCATCCATAGAAAGTTTGTATGGTTTTGGCTTTTTTTTTTTT
>WBNO01026688.1:0-11997 GCA_013400575.1 Peucedramus taeniatus | reverse complement strand
TTTGACTTAGTAAGGGAGTTGTTTTTCTTTACAAACTGATCCTGAGTTACAGATTTACAGCTTCATAGTTATGGCAGGAGTATGTCAGCACTGCCTGCTTCTTCTTGTTCGGTGATTTCTGAAATGAAATTGCTTGTTCTGTCAACACACAGCTACAAGGAGGTACAGATATCAAACTTCTGTTCTATATATTTCGTTAGAAACAGTGCAAAAGCTGAAATGGCTTTCTGTAAAACCTGTCTATCTGAGCAGGTAACAGAGTACCTGGAATTGTAGGATTCTCCTTGTCATAAACGTGTTGTGCTGTGTATAGAAAAGTGCTACATTGAGAAAGTAGGCAAGGTGAAGCAAAATTTAGAGCACTAAAGTAAGCAGTTTAATCACACGTCCATAAGAAGAATTCTGCAGACAGAAGTAAAATCACTTGTATCACTCACCATGACAGCTCTTATCAAGATAGCTGGTGGGTGTTATGGCTGGCAGCTTTCAGAGGGGCTGAGGGTTGATGAGGATTACGAACCTCATGTTCTTGCCTGAAAAACTTTTTTAACTCCATCTCCATTGATATTCTTGAACACAATTCATGTCAGCTGGAATTCCACCAGTTGTATGATCATGGTCCATGCCTGCACTCTGGGTCTCATCACTGTTGCACTTTACAAAGGTAATTTTGTTAGAGAAGACAGAAGCATAACATTGGTGACAGACCTAAAATGTCATTTTAGCTCTACTGACAAGAGGGGAAATAAAAGCCTTCATTAATAAGGTTTTGAATTTCCTTTACTGTTCTGATTTTTTTGTTTTGTTTTGTTTTTTTGTGGTTTTTGTTTTTGTTTTGTTTTGTTTTGTTTTGTTCCCAGTTCTGCAGTGTTTCTGTTTATACAAATGAGATTCACAGTACCAAAGCTCGGGCTTTGCAGGATTCAGTTCTTAATCTGCAAGAGCTTTGAGGGGAAGAGTTGCAGTCACCTTTGTACACTGTGTGGTGTTGTACCAGGGTAATAAGAGCAAATTTTCCTCCTTCAAAAGGATAAATCCTTTTGTTGGAAATTAATTAGTTTATTTGCATTATCAGAAGTTTGCATTTCTCTTTTTACCAAAAATTTCTTTAAACACAGTCCTTTCTATGGCACAAACAAAGCGAACAAAGGAGGAAAAGATAAAAATAAATTCATAAACTGGGATGTGGAAGGCTTATAGTTACCCTGCATCCCTCTGAGACCAAGGGAGCAGCTTCTGTCAACTCTGTGAGGAACAGGATAAAACTCACTCAGCATTAGCACCTCTGCAGCACAAAGGGAGATAGTTTTAAAATTATATAATGTAGCCTTGAAGCCACTACTGACTGGTGGGTTTAAGGCCCACTGCTTTTCTCAGGAAAGCATTTCAGATTGCTGAGCATGAACTAATTGCTTTAGTGCTGGGCGAGACTGGGGTCTTTGAATAGACCAAAACCTGAAGACAAGTCTTGTGTTGATGTCCTTCATTAATATGATAGTGGATGATTTTTAATTCAGGTCTGGTCCCACTGGAGAGTTTTCAGAGTGTTACAAAGGCAGGGATTATGTCTGTCCTTGCTTTGACCCTAATTTCAGCTCTAACTCATCTTCCGTGCACACAATTTATTTATCAGACTTGTGTCCTTTGTCTTTCTGATGTCTCAGTTCCAGAATTTCCTATTCACAAAGGCCAGTGTCTGTGGGACAGGCTCTTCTTACTCCATAGATGGAAGAGATTAAGGCCCTGATCCATCACAGAAAATCTTGTTTCAGAGGCCACTTGTTGCTCTTGCTACAGCTTTTCTCTTCCCTGTTGCTTCTGTGGGACATCTGTTTGAAAATAGCCTGAGTCTGTCAGACTTGAAATATTATATCTATTTCATAAGTTGTCAAGCAGGAAAAAAATAGTCTGAAATTATTTATTAAGTGCCAACAGGTAGATGGAAATGATGAACAACATATAAGATCAGAAGCAGGCAGCTGACTGCTCTCTGAGAGAGGCTGACAGCAGTGATGAACAATTTAAATGACCTCTGAAATTACTCAGTAACCAGCTGATGGAAAACTTTTTTGTCAGTGTCCTTGGTAATCCCACCCCTTCACGAATGACAGCTGGATTTGCTGGTTTCCCATCCCTTCCTCCATCACAAGCTGATGGCCTCCCTACAGCCTCACTCAGCAGTGGCTGCTGATGTACCAGTGACAGAGAGCACTCAGGTGTGAGGGCACCAGCCTCCAGCTGCTTCCCTCAAATCCACAAGTGCTGTTTATCAGGCCTGTGTCACCCTGGCTCTGCTCAAGTCTTCTAATTCTGCCAGTTCTGGCCAATGGCAGGGAAAGTGAGCAAACGGTTCAGCAAAGACCCTGTGCATTGCACTCCAGTGTCCTGCTGCTGTGTTGTCTGAGTGAATGTTCTTGTTTTCCTTTCAGCAAACCCCTGTGAGCTCCACTGCCGCCCAGTAGATGGCCATTTTTCAGAGAAGATGCTTGATGCAGTCACTGATGGCACTCCCTGCTTTGAAGGAAGGCACAGCCGAGATATCTGTATTAATGGCATGTGTAAGGTATTGGGTATGTTTGCATGTTTCTTTCTCTACAATTTAATTTTGGAAAGTTACAGGAAAATTCTTAACCTTTTTTTTTTGTAGGATCAAGGCCACGTATTCCATTTTATCACATTTTTATAGCAAGTTGATAGCAAAAGCTTTCCAAGTAGACATAACAGTAATTTATACTCTTTTTAATGAGTCTCTTTGACTGCTGATTACTTTTGGTGCCTTTAAAGTCCTCTGGGTTTTTCCCACTATTTTAAAACATCAGCGCAAGAAAATCTGTTTTTGATGAGAAGTTTTCACTAAGTATTGTATCTTTAGGGTTGTAATTGGTGTCATCACTGTCCGTGGGGTTTTTTATGAAAGTACAATTTAGCCATACATATGTAGCTGTTCTGAGCTGTCTTTTAATAGGATCAGACTTTGCAGTTGAGGGCAGTAAAAATTATTTTAGTTTACAATATTGAATTGAATAATGATATACAATGAGATAATGGGCAAACACAGTATATGGCTCAATAATATTGAGCATTGAAGAATAAGTATAATGGTCTCTGCATATTCTGTGTGTTGGTAGCAGATTTCCAGGATGATGTGTGTGTCTGTATGGCATTTGAAGGAGTGTTCTGTAAATTCTGTAACCTCCACAATCTTAGCATTGCTTTTAGTCACTTTCTTAGAAATAAAATGCATACTTTTCTTGTAGAGAATATATTTACATCTGTGGTTTATTTCTTCACATTGAGGGTTTGTCCTGTACCTCCTTGAAGCCTAATAGATTTTTTGCTTTTAGCATCCTTGGAAACAAAAGCAGGACTTGGTGACTTGTGGAAACTAAATTAGCTTATCCAGTATGGGAGCTGTATGCCCCAAGCCACTTAATTGTATAAAAATGCAACTGGAAGGGACTTCAAGAAGTTGTCTGTTTCATCCCTTTACAAATTATATTCATTTTTTGACATTTTTCACATTCTTTTCTGAAAGACTTCCAGTGATGGAAACTTCACATTTTTAATAGGTGATTGGTGCACCCTCTTTTTAAACTTCTTATTTTATTAGAATAACAGTGCCTCAGAGATCAGTAAAAAAAGATGTATTTTAAGCTTTCCTTGCAATATTTGCATTTATGAAAGGGAGTTACCAAAACCCTGCTCAGGTTCACAGAGTTCCTGCTTAACTTTGCTAAGGGCCCAGATGGGCTTTTGAACTATGATGGCTTTGAATGGTTCAAGCCAGAATTAATCATATCTTTACCATATTGAAACATATAGTAGATGTTGCACACCATAGCAGTGCTTTTGACCTTCACTTGGAAGAGACCAATTACTAAATTCTGAAAGGCTGTCCTTGTGAAACATTCATTTTCTGATTTCCAGCCTAGCTGGACTGGGATCACTATGATGAATTTTAGTTTCCACATGCTTTCTGTATTGAAACCTTACCTGTGGCAGTTCAGATTTATAACTGTTTTAGAGATAGCAAGACTCAGTTAATCCAAATTGGGAGATCAGAGGTGAAAGGGAGGCTAATCTAATTGCAGTTTGTAGAGGCCAGATACACTTCAGCATTAACAGTTCTGTGGACCCAAAGTGTTTCTGAGAAATTCCCTACAAGGTGCTGTCAGTGTTGCACATGCTGACTGCTGCTTCACATCTCCTGACAAACAGATTCATTTGGAGTCAGGATCACAGAATGAACAATATAGCCATGCAAAATGGGAGAAAGTGATGAATAGGTAACCCAAATAGCTCACAGTATTGAAAGATAGCATGCTTTCATCTGAAATAGGTACCCAGCACAACCCCTGAGGAGAAGCTTTTTCATATATCTTCATCTAATTTACTAGTATTTGAGTCCAGCTAGCTAAACACAATAGATACATTACAGGTCCTGGAGAATAAATCTGGAAATGCATTTGGTATAATTAGTCTGGCACATCATTGTTGTAGTTTGATTGCAGCATGTTGCTAATGATATGGAAAAGACATTCACAAGTGTTAAAGCGCTGTTCTGGTTTTCAGATCTGTATCTCACAAGAGTACTTTACATTTGTCCTGAGTACTAAAATAACACTTCACTTTGGCCTGAAATTGAGAAAAAAAATTAAATTAGTAAGATATTAGATCCACTATCTAAATTGCTCACATGTGATTGGTGTGTAGAGTAGCTGTTTTTTTATCAAGTGAGTTCAGAGTTTTCCCACTGGGTATGTCAAAACAAGATAGAAAGATCCAATAAAGAATTTTATCTTCTAAATTCATCTGATTTTAGTCTGATTTTGCAGTTTGTCATAAATTTATTCAGAGCAATCAGAGAAACTGGTCTTTCTTTGATGGCTAAATGTGGATTGAGATGCTTCATTTTAGCTACCTGAGGTATACTGGATGCTTTCCTAGCTGGCCTGACAAAGTCACAATGTGCATCCTCAAGTGAGAGGTAAATACAGGCAGACCACTGATTCACTTGGTCCTTTTAATTTATCCAGTATCTCCTAATTTGTGGGAAGTGCTGCCCATGCATCAGTACTGAAGGAAGGTTTACAGTGAGGTGTTGTTTGCATGGTATTCCTTTAGAACTTGTCGATTCAAAGACAAGCTAAAATTGTTAATTCATTTGAAGGCCTGGCCTATAAAGTAGCTGGGTCATCTCTCAACACTGACCTTACACAGAAGAAGAGTTCTGTTGGGAGATCTGACAAGATCTGTCAGTAACTTAATTTCAAATCATCAAGCTATAACTAGTTTGGTTTTTTTAACTGTATGCCTGTATGCACTCATTTTTCAATTGTCGTTTTCCCCCTTTTATTTAGAAGATCTTTAAAAGCACATAGCCTATATTCCTGTGTTTAAATTGTACATCACAACTGCACTCTTAATTCTCACTAGGTGAGTCAGTTGTTCCCCCAGTGTTAGTGAGTGAAGATACTGCCACCAGAGTATGGTTGTTTAGCACTGATAATGGGGATTTTTGATGAAGTACAAGCCATCACATCATCTAAAAGTGAAGGCTTACGTGTTCTTTGCACTGGAGTGGGCAGATGCTGAGGGTGGAGGATCTGGCATCTCTGGTGTTTCTAGCAGCCATTCATCTCCTGCACAGAATTTTGATAGGCTTAAGTGACCTTCAGTCATGCAAATCTGTGGTAATTCACAATTGTGATTTTGAGAGACTGACATTGTACTGGAGAATTACACAGCTGTGTAGTAGGGAAGGAACCATTTTTTCTCTTACTGAAAAGCAGACTACACAGCTTGGATTTTTATGCAGTAACTTCACTGCTTTTCACTATGATTCAGCTTCCTCCTCCCACTGCTAGTCCAACAGGACATTTGATTCAGACCCATATAGACAAATTACAAGATAAGTTACTGACATCAGGACACATTTCTCTTCATTCAAGACAATGTCATGGCCAACATGAAGTAAACATGATTTCTTTATTTCAAGAAAGTGAAAGTGGGGAGACAAAAGGAAAGGAAGACCTTAAAGTTCCATGTAGCATTCACATAATGGATATTCAAGCAGTACATCCAGGCCATACCCTTCAGTGACAGCAAGGACTTTTTGTATCTGCCCCCCACTGCCATTCTGACTCAACAGCCTCTCCATCTGTAAATGAAAGAAGGGCAATATCTCTGGCTGTTTTCCCTTTAGTCACTGAGCAGCAGGAAATAAATTGTTTCTCCTTCCTGTAATTCAGCTGGGGCAGTTCAGGTCATTACATCTGCCTCTGCACTGCGTGCTGTGACCAGAAACAAAGTTGATCTCAACTGCATTAAAAAAGGCTCTTGGTGACTGGGACAATGGCAAATGGCTGCAGGGAGGGATGCTAAGTTGTGTTGCCCATGCCATGGCACACAGTGGTTGCTGTAGCACAGCATGGTTCATGGGCAAAGGGTGCACAAGGACATATGTGTGTAAAAATATCAGAGCCTAATTGCTGCTGATATTATTTCCTGCTTTATAACCTGCATTAGTCTCCAGAACCCCTTTAGCAACTGCTTGTCAGAAGTTCTCAGAGTCGTAGCATGGTTCAGGTTGGAATGGACCTTAAATATCATCTAGTTCTGGACTGCAAGTGCACGTTAATGGATCATAAGGTCTTCTGGAAACTTTGAGGCATGTTTAGGAAATGCATCCACTAGAATAAGAATAATGAGGAAAGCAAGTAAAAAGAAGAATGAAGCATCTTGAAATTATTCTAATGGATGGCAAAAATAATGTGGTATTCACTGGAGTGATAAAGGAAAACATGGTCTGGAAATTGAAGTTCATGGAAATGTATCTGGAGTAAATGAATGTTGTTTATTCTGAGACATGAGAATATTGCTTTGTGGTTTTTAATGTCTTTGTAAGATGAGGTCCTGCTGTTAGATGTGAAGGTCATGGCAACACCAGCAGCACCCCAGGGCTGGGGAATAAAGCAAAGGCTTTATTTACTGTAGCAGAGTAAATTGTCTGCCCTGCCTCATTCTTGGGTTTTCCAAAACCGCATAAATGTGTAGGAATGTTGCATGTATAGGTGAGGCTCATATCTAATCAGATACAAACTGTTTCATATATCAGAAGAACACTGAAATACAAACTTCTGCTTGCTGTTATTGGAAAGGACAGAGGTATTCCCTTCACATCACAGTGATGGCATATTCTGATGCCACAGACCTGTTGCTAAAGGAAATGGTCAAGTGGGAGATCTGAGAGATCTGAGCTGATTGTGACCAGGCTGATGGAGTAAGCCCATGCAGAAGCACTGATTTGCCAACCCCAAAGGCAGGAAAGTGATGATACTGTGTTGCTGCCATCTCAGTTAGAGCCAGAGCTGCAGCTGTTCTAATCAGAACTAATTAGTTGAACCCTTGGGGGTTTTTACACCACACAGTACTTGGAAGGGAAATATGCTCAGTGATGTTCATTTCAAAATATCTGATTGACAGTGTGAACTAGACAAATTAATTCTGTATGCAGCTTCTCAAACAAGAATGCACAGTAAATAAAGATGGACAGAAACCTTTTCCAGAACGTGAATTTTCTACCAGAAAATGATTATTTGGCAAAAAAAAATACAATTTGAAGACAAGTTTTAGAGAAGTTTAAAATAGAAGCTCCCAGCAGTCATTAATCAAATTTTCTAACAGCAAAACACAAGGCACAAGAATTCCATCTTCATACTTTCTGTTCAAGTATGTATGTGCATAGTATAGAAAATAAACTTCAACTTCCATGACTCTACAGAGTGTCTTATTATTTCTCTTTTCTAATAATAAACCAGATAACTATGACTTCACTGTTTGCAGATGATTAACAGATGTACTAATAGTACAGTAGATGTACTGTGGAATGCATCACTGAGAAAACAGCAACACTGTAGCCTCTCTAAATTATTAGGAAGTGTTAAAGATAAACGGGTGAAGAGACAGATCTGAACTCCTGGAAAGATAAACATCCTGTTCATGTATCAGTGGTGCCTATGTATTCTGAATAATTGATTAAATCCATCCTTGGTCAAATTGCTACATACATGGAGGCAAAAAGTCAGTCACCTTGCTAACATTTCGTTATCTCTGTAACCTTCTGTACTGGTTATATGTGTGGCCCTTGGTGCCAGGATCTGTCTATGTGCAAGACATTACAAAACCTTTCATTTTTTGAAAGTGGCCTTCACTGAAAGGAGGGAGAAGCTGAGGCTGCTGCAGAACCTTTTGACATGGCTGTGACTTTTCAGAGCTGGTGTGA
Source organism: Peucedramus taeniatus (assembly GCA_013400575.1). Lineage (NCBI taxonomy): Eukaryota > Metazoa > Chordata > Aves > Passeriformes > Fringillidae > Peucedramus > Peucedramus taeniatus. Next base: position 3,713 of record WBNO01026688.1, on the reverse strand, counting down.
AAGGTGCTGGGTATGAATTGGCAGTAAGTGATGGATGCATCTTTTTATTGAATCTTCTTTTAAGCAATGCAGTTTGGCACCATCTGTAGCTTGAGGCCTTTCCTTCCTTCTGTTTCTCACAGTTTCTGTAATTGTTCATTAAAACATTGGCACTTAGACAAATATTCAGGCATTTCTTAAGCTGAAAATGATAGAAAAATACTGGAGAATGCTGGACCCTGTATACCTAGGTTAGGCTAATAGATGGATTTTCCTGTCAGAATCTTGCAGAAAAATACAGTAGCTGATGTACTGAAGGTAAAATTAGATCAACATCAAAAGTGGTTCATGCATCAGATTTCCATACATCAAGAGGGTGTTAGGCAAGTTGGTAGGTATAGCACCTGAAAGCTTATTTTGAGGAAAATCAGCTGAGAAAACTTGTCTTGGGGTGACTTTATGATACTATATTCTCTACCTCAAACCAAGACAAAACCTTTACATACTGCCAGACTTCTGGCTATTCGTCTGTATCACAGGCCTCCAGATACCTTAGATGCTATTAACAACCACTAAGTGTTGGACTTCATGCTGTGTTCTGCAATCTTGCTTGTTTTTGAAGAGAGGCAGAAAAAAAATCCTGAAACCAAATGAAAATTCTGTTGAAATTTGAAGATATTAGAGCACAGAATTTTAGGGTTGGGCAAGGAAGAAGTTTTTTCCTGACTCAGGATGAATACATTTTTCTCTGACTTTCTTCCTGTAGCAAGCATAAACTGGAAAAGCAGGTTTTAGTAGAACTTGACCCACTTGACCCACTGTGTCTGGACCCATGCCCCTGTGCTGACAAGCTGGAGAGTCATTGCTGTAAAACTTCATGCCTGCTGAAGAGTGTCTCTTTGCCAGCAGGGTTGACTGTAGTAGAGGTTCTGTGCTGTGAGATGGTCACAAAAAGCTGACAGAGATTTCAGTTCTGTTACTGCATTGTATTCCCAGGAACCTGCGGATGGCTCTATGACATAAGAAAGCAGACACAAATCCTAGATGTAGTGGCCAGTCCCAGATAATGAGGCCATTTGGGTGGCACATTTCTGTCTCAAGTGACTGCTCACTGCTGTATGTTGTGTGACATTGTGGTGGTTATTGTTCGTTCATTTGCTTTTCACCTTGGTGTAATACGCTATACAGGACATATACTACTCCCCTGCTCAGCAGTGCAGTGATAGATGAGCTCTCAGTAATTCATTGTGGAGACTGCATTTATTCTGACACTCTTTTTCCCTCTAGGCTGTTGGCTGTGATTATGAGATAAATTCCAACGCAACAGAAGACCAGTGTGGAGTTTGCCTGGGAGACGGCTCTGCTTGTCGCACAGTGAAGATGATGTTTAATCAAAGTGAAGGATTTGGTAATATGGGTTCTTCCTTTAAATTCTTCCATTGGTAAAGTAATTTCTCTATGTAAAAATTATTAAAGAGCTTCTCATTGAAAACTGAGTGATGATCTGTGTGGGAAATTGTAAGTGGGTGTTTCAGTGAATCATGCTTCTGCTAGAAAAAAATCCATGCTCTGTGCATGGTCAGATCTGGTCATCATTTGATCTGCAGTGCTGTGCTAATGGCCTGAGTAAAACTGTTCTTTTCTCACTGAAGCTGGAAAAGAGAAACAAGTTCTTCAGTCCTTGTAGAGTTGTGCATATAGCAAGGATTTCATTAATTTGTTCATGTCTGTTTTGGGAGCATATAGATTTAACTTTAATTAAAAAGGGAAGGATTAATAGCATCTGAGGGTTGTCAATTCACAGGTGTGCAGAAGCACCCACAATAGGGTTGCTCCAGGATTTAATGAGCCCAGTGTGTAGGTAAGACTGCTGACAGTTTGACTGTTATTGAATCTTGGATCTCTAGATCCTTATCAAATGAAACCACACAACCAGGAACAATTACATAAACACCATCTACAGAATTTTAAAACAAAAATTTATTATGTTGAGTGACAAGCTTGAAAGCTGGCTGCTGATTAGCTTTCTTTTCAAAATCAGATAATGTTTATTGGGAATCAGCGAGAGGCTCTGGGAAATCAGGAAGTAATTTAGCTGGTGGGGAGGCCAGGGAGAAGGCAGAAGATGATACACTGAACAAATGGTAACTTCCCTTACCAGGCAGTTGGAATACATTTAAAATAAGGTTTATGAGCAGCAGCGGGTGATTTAGACAAAAATAACTGTGCAAAATCTTGAAAGGATATACAGATTTTTGTGTTGCAATAGAACACAAATTGTTCAATAGTTTTTATGCTTCATGTTTTGAACAAATGTTATTCTAAATAAATAGGGAAAAAAAATCCCAACCATACTGTAAAAGGACACCAGCATTGCAAAGCCAAGCTGTCAGGATGTGACATAATTAAGATTTTCCATGCTGTGTTAATTTGTCCTGGTTGTAAGTATGCCTTCTAATCAAGCCTTTAGTAAAATAATCACACACTGTGTTTGTAACATGTCTTCTCTTCACTGAATGAATAGAACATTTGGGAGAATCAGTAGGCTTGGTTACTTACAATACACCTAGACCACTGATTTCCTGAATAATAGAAGTCATTCAGTGAGCTTCCAGATTTTGTTACTTCAGTCACTTAGAAAAAACTGATTCACTTAGGAAAAAATGTTTGGATTTCCATAGTCAGTCAAGGAGACTTGCAGAAGGAACATTCAGAAAATGCTTCTTCTTAAACATCAATCACTGGAAATCCATATATATAATTATATATTATCAATGTAATTGGGAAAGACCTGGAGTAGACAGACTCTATTTTGTACCATGAGCAGCATTTTAACATTTTAACCAATATTTATTACACCACAAAAGAGCTGCAAAGAAAAATCAGACGTTAACAACTCTCGGGCCCTCACTTACAGCAGCAGGTTGTTGTACAGCACATAAATAGTTCTGGTAGGTGAAGAACATTGATACTGAAGATTGCTTAGCATGCCCAGTGTGGTTTATCTCACTCATGTGAGTGAGTAATCAAAGGTGATAAGCTCATTTCACAAGAAAGGTGAACAGGATGTGACTCTCAGAATTTAATTCATGACCTCAGAAAGGTGTGATGAGAACTGGGGAACTCATGTTCCAGTCTTGAAAACCAGCACAAAACTGGTTCACAGCTCACACTCTGAGTGCACCAGGTTGTAACAATGTCATCCATCTAATTTCAAGAGCTCAGCTACGGGCAATAACAAGAAAGCTACCTGTGTTTGTGTTCAAGTACCTATGTGAACTTCCTATTTTTACAATTTAGTAGCAACAACAATAGCAGCTTCCTGTAAGGTGAGAAGCACAGAGTCTGATGTCACATATTGCCTGTGATGTGAACAAAATTCTGTAATAGATGCTTTGGGTCATTCTTAACACAGGCCAAAAATTCCCAAACAGATAAGTATCCATGAAGAGCCCTTGAACTTTGTTATGGAGATCAGTAGTTTACAAAAATGTGCTGAATTTATAGTAGTATTTTGAGGCATTTGAGTAACATTCTTTTGTTGTTGTTGTTGTAAGGCAGACAGTCACAGAGAAGTTAAATGCTTTAAGAGAAGGTACATGGAATTCCATACATACCTGTACATTGGGTACAGATGAAAATGTTCTCTGCAAATTGAAAAAAACCTTTCCCACAGCAGGCTGTTAACTTGCTTGAACTCTCTGGCATTTCTCCAGATTACAGTATGCCAGAGC
>WBNO01026687.1:14237-33939 GCA_013400575.1 Peucedramus taeniatus | reverse complement strand
ATATAAACTCTTTTTTTTTTTTTAAAGTAAGTTTAGTGTTTCAGAGCCTTCTTTCACTTTTGCCACTGTTCTATTCACAGGATACAGGTCTTTGTAGTAGCTTCTGTTCTTGCATGGAAGGAAGCACATTAATTCCATTTGTGCTAAGGGACCTCCTTGGAAACATCCCTTGAAAGTTTGCTTTTGTACTACCTGTTGCAATACCACCAGACTGCACCTTCTTCTATTCTTTCATTTTCTAAAACTTCCAGTGGGAATTTGATCAGCAGTAGTCTGGTAGGCTGAGCACAAATGTACCTGTACATCTGGCTGCAGAAGGCTTTCCATTGCTTTATTTTCTTGTTCAGATAACCATTTCCTTTGAGCCAGAGCTCCCTTTTCTATCGTCTTTGTGTAACTCCTGTGTCTGGGAAACTGCTGTAAAGGAGTTGCCCATTGAAATTCTGGCAATTTTTTTTCCAAATACAAGACATCACCTTTGTCTGTGTAGTTATATACTCTGTCAACGCCTTAGTAGTTAAGGTTGGTAACATCACAGATTCTGTGCTATGTTAATAGGCAGGCATACAGTGAGGGACATGAATGATATGGAAAAGGTGGAAAACACAAAACATGGAAATCCCACTTCATACTCAATAAGCCCACAGTTCTTCTAATAAAGCAAGTCACTTCTTTCAGAAATGTGGGGTTTTCGTCAGATCCATAAACATTTTACATCTTTTCGTGCTTAACTGCATTTTGGATTTATAACCTATATAAACCACATCTGTTGCAGAGATGAGATGGACTTGAATTGCAGCAAAGAACTTCTGTTGCATTACAGCAGAAAAGGAGTACACAAACTCCTAATTTAAATATGCATTGACACTGGATATTATGAAGAGGTTTGGTTTTGAAGATTTTTACAAAGGCAAATTTGACAAAAGAAAGGACCCCAGAAAAAAATTTTAGGTACTTCAAAATGAAGAAAAACCTTTTCAATTAGAAAATAATGAGTGGCATAAAGAAATAGTGCATTACATATCATTTCCATAATGGAAAAAGTCAGGTGATATTTTCCTTGCCCTCATTTTTTTCAGTAAATCTGGGTGCCTGAAGCTCTGTCTCCCTGTGTGAGCATTTGTGCAGTTAGCAATTAAGGCTGAATCGATTACATACATTAGACTTCAGCTGAGCATCTGTGTAACATGAGAGTTCAGCATAGGCATTTTTGGCCAGTTNCTTTGTGCAATTTCACAATTACACACCAAAGATTAATTAACCTGTTCTCATATTAAATTAACTTCATTTAATTTTAATGTTGTTGGAAGAATTACTTGATATTATGTCAAAAGCACTATAGATTTCCTTACCAAATTATTATCAGTTTTGTTTTTTAATAACTTATGTTTTGTCAGGACAGGTGCTATTACATTTCCATACCACAAAAATGTTGGATACTCCCAAGAAATAGTCAATGATATAAGTTAATAATTATAATAAAATTATTATTTATTTTCTCAGAGGTTATCAGGAACATTTGGCATGGTTTATGTTAATGAGGTGTTCAAAACCTTTCCATCAAATGAACTGCACAGAACTATAGAATCATTTATGTTCGAAAAGACCCTTCAGATCAGGTCCAGCTGTACACTTGACACCTCCAAGTCTACCACTAAACCATATCCTTAAGTCCCAGGTCCACGTAGCTTTTAAATACCTTCAGGGCTGGTGACTCAATCACTTCCCTGGGAAATCTCTTCCAATGGTTGACAACATGTTTGGTGAAGAAATTTTTCCTAGTATCCAAACTAAACCTCCCCTAGCACAAACTAGATTGTTTCCTCTTGTCTTATCGCCTGTTACTTGTGCAGAGCCTGACACCTGCTTGGCCACAAACTCCTTTTAGGCAGTTGTAGAGAGTGATAAGGTCTCCCCTCTGAGCCTCCTTTTCTCCAGGTTAAACAACCCCAGCTCTCTCAGCTGCCCTTCAGAAGTACTGTTTTCTATGTTTTATATTAATGAAGAATTAGCTGATTTCAAATAAATATATTTATACTGTAGGTGAGATAAATGTGGAGCCACAGGACATCAAGTATATTGGCTTAAGTGAAGGCATAACAAAATCAATTAATAGTTTTGAGTACGTTGAATTTTGTTGTAATTAAGTCTCTTTTAAAATAGCACCAAGAAAGATACTATTTCCTGTTCTAAAACAGATATTGCATCCATAATAATGATAGATTTGAATAAATATTGACTAGTTTTTTTACAAATTGATCTGCTAAGGTTTAAGGTGAGAAAGGAGAGACTTCAAATTTTTGAATCATTTCATCTTGGCATAAGTCCAGGAAAATATGGATGCTAATTTCATAAGAAGTGTAATGTACTGCTGCTCCTAATTATTTCTTTGACATTCTCTTGTCTTGGCTTCTCAAGTTTCTAACTTCTATCAGTCTTGACCTTTACTACACCCTAATAATTTTCTGTATCTAAAATTTTTACTATACTTATCGAGTGAGTCGGCACAGGCAAGCAGCTGGGACAACCACAAACCCATGGCTAAAGCATAAGGAGTAAATTTATTTCCTTTACCTCACTACTGGGGTATGCCTGAAGCAAAACCAGGGCAGAGGCACACAAGCAGAGATGCACATGCTGTTGAACTCAGTCCACGCCAGAGGATTACCAGCCTGCTGTTCACACTTGTTTATCAAAGGTTATTTCCAACTACAAAATCACTTGAGCATATTTACAGTCCTCCTTGCCAGTCACTCCTAATACTAAACTCCACCTCATAATCCTGTAACCAGGATATTTAGATCTGAGGGACGCTCTGGAGGTCACCTAGTTCAAAATCCTGCTCAAAGCAGGTCTATCTCAATTAGATTGCTAAGTATTTGTAAGTTATTTGTTAAGTATCTCTAAGGATATATAGAGTCCCTATCACCTCTCATAGTAAAATAAATACATAAACCTAAAAGGATAGCAATACCATACCTTTTTAAAAGTTTATTTATTTCTTATTTTGTAGTTTTTCTAGTTTCATCCCATAGACTTAATAAGCGGCAGGAGATTTTATGTCTGCCTGCAGAGAATCTTTTCTGGCTTATCTTTAGCTAAAGAAATCATCTTCACAATGTGCAGTTCATCCTGTGAACCAAGCAGAGACAATGACTTCAGAAGAGCTCTTCTGAGCTCAACTGAAGTGCTTATGCTGTCACACAAGGAAGACCTGTCATGACCACCTGGTGATTCATTAAAGTTTCTTCATCTTCTCTGTTGACTGCTTTAATGAAAAACACATCTGATTTTGTGTTATAACCTGGTAGCAGTGATAACTCCTTCAAGTTTGTGGTCATTTCTAGCAAACCTACACAGAAATTTGAGCTTCCTTTATAGGAAATTTGACATCTTCTGGATTAAGGAGGCGATACAGATCTGCTTCGTACCGTTATCTGTTAGGAAGGAGTATCCTTGATTCTCTCTGAAACAGGAAGAAAATTCTGGGATAGGGTAAGATGCCAGGTAAATATAGGCTTACATCAAACAGATATATGTTTTGAATTTAGGCACAAATTAGAGTTGGGCTAGTTTTTTTTGTTTTGTTGTTGTTGTTGTTGTTGTTGATTTATTCAACAAAAGAAATTTTGTTGAACAGCGGAATTTAGATTATATATTCTTATCCCCAAAAATATCAGCGAGAGAGGCAGCTTTTGCTTCAGTAATGTGAGCTGTGCTAGGGCTCTGAAGAGTCAAGACACAAGAGTTTTTCAGGAAATAAAGTTTTTCTCTACCTCGTTTTGATTCTGAAGAAAATCCTTATAATGTAGTCCTTTAAAAAAGTTCCTAATAGAAGTTGAACATTTTGACTGTTAATTGAAACTTTCAAATTAGAGCCAGTGAACAAATTATGCACTTGGTTATGTTGTATAGCCAAGCAGTCACTGAGGGCTGTTATATTTCTCACAGCTGGAGAACACAGTAGTTTTCAATCTAAACTCAATTTAAGGGAAAATAGCAAGACTGAGAACAAACCTGAAACTTTTATGACAACAGAACATGAATTTTCTGTAACATAGTATAAAATTCTCCTTCAAAAATGACCTTTGCCCCTGCAGAAATGGATTTGTGAGGATTTATAGATCTGGTACCAAAGCAATCTTTACAAATATGTAGCTACATACACTCTGGTTACACTGTGGTAATTTAAACCTCACAGGCATATTTGTACACTGTTCTTTTTTTCCTGCAGTCTTGTAAGAAGGCTCAAAAGTTTTGGTGGCTTGGCAGTATGTTACTTTGATGCTGAGCTCCCTTTCTTCCCATTTAAGTACACAGATGCAGAGGTAAAACTGAGAGGTAAATCTTAATAGATAAAACTATAATACCCTGAAAATAATACAACCCCTCCTCAACTCTTTCCTGTTTTATTGTTGCGATTTTTTTTCCTGAGTCTTCATTCCAGGTCAAACAGGCCCCAGCTCCTGTGATAATCAGCATACAAGATATAGTGAAAATAATACTAGTGCATGAGGTCTGTTATCCTTTCTTACCTGAACACAACTCTACATTGTGTTTATATGCTGAAGAAAATGCTATTGATGGTTCTCCCTAGGTTCTTCCTACCTTGTGTGACTACTTGCGGCCTCTCACCAGAAATGGTAAGAGTGAGATGAACAGAAACAAACAAAACAGGATGGGTGCACATAAGCAGGAATGGGAAGGAACATTAGAACACTAAACTTCCTCCATTATTTGGTGCTCTCTGAGGCACTGTTCCATGTTTGCATGAGCTGCTTTTCACAAGCACTTCAAGCAGTCCACAGGACCTCCACCGAGGGGTGCTTTGGGACACATTTTATATGAATACATATATCTATCACAAAAATATATAATTTAAGAAGACAAGCAATGTACAACATGTGAATGAGAAAAAATGTAATTCATTAAATTAATAGTGGTGCAATAGGACTGCTATTAGTTTCACTTTTTAAACATGAAGTTTTACAAAGGTATAGGATGGTTTTACTTTGCCCTGTTTTTCTGCTGACTTCAGTGCAATACCCTGGGGGATAAATCCAGTTGCAATCCTCAAACAACAAGCAACCTTTCTTCATTAAAAATGAAACATCCCATTTAATATATGACATCCATTATCTAATGCTTTGTGTCAGAGGTAAATCTGGGGTGACATAATGGAATCAACAGAGTAGTACTGGGGTTAAACTGTTTGGAAATTACATTTTGCCAAATCAGATTCTTCCCAGAATTTCTCATTATTAACACATTTTAATGATTCTTCAGTTGAAATTAAGCTGGCACAGAAACTGAGTAGGCTATATCATGTCCTTTAGACTCTATGTAAACAAAGCAAAGCATTTTCTAGGCATCATCTGTCTTGTTTATTTGACTGAGGAAATTATATTTCCTTTCTTTATCTTCCTTTACCTTCATTTGAGTAAGGCTGGTTTTGTGTGTTTGTATGACATTTTGTCAAATAAGAGAAACACTTTGCACATCTTTAGAACCACTAATATTGACTGATCTGGAGACCTCATGCAAAACAGTGCCATCTCAATGACACATCTTATTTCAGGACAGTTCTTAAGGATGTGGACTTACCAAATGAGACTTCTTGATGTCAAAGGCTATGACTCAGTATTAATGCACACAGTTATTTTTGCCTTGACTGATATCTAGTGGTTAACATGAATGATAGTCCAGGACTTGAAATTATTTCTACATTTTCTCAAAAATAATGTACTATTCAAAGGCCTCAAGTTGTTCCTCTCAATAGCCAGTGGTCAATAAATCTGACAATAAATCTGAGGTGCAGGAGAGGATATGCAGGTGAACAATTTACCTAGTTTTTTCATATGAGGGAAAATTTTCATACACAAATGCCTTAATGCAGACATAATTTGGTTGTATGTTTAGGATCACATTATAGAAGAAGAAAGAACAGGACATATAGGGCCCCTTACACTTTCTAACCTTATCCTCAGTGATACATTTTCTCTCTCAGTTTGAAATGATATTTCTTTCAAGCTTCATCTCTGATCCCCTGATCACCCATTCTAAATTCTATTTTTTCATCTGTGAGACTGTGGAAGAACTAGGTGTGTTTCTGGAGTATGGATACATAGTATGTGAAATTAAAGTCTTTCAGCATTTCCCGAGAATGTATTTTGTGCAGGGCAGCCCCAAATATGCCTTGAACCACCCACAAAAGGAAGCTCAAGTCTCACCTTTCACAAAGAACCTGTTTTAGAATTTGTTAATTCTCTTTATTTTGTGTTTGTCTAGTTCCCTTCAGCAACAGAGGAGGCTTTTACCTAAGACAACCAAAAAAGCAATCAGAAAAAAAACAGTAGAGGGTTCCCTATAAGCCTGGTGCTAACATGGCTGAGCATCTTGCTGCTTCTCAACATAACAGATACACAGGACAGTGTAAGCTCGCAACCAAAATAAAAGCCAGTGATCTGCATGAAAATCCCTGACAAGAGAAAGCAGTTATTTCTTTAGCATGGCAAGTTTTGACCACAATGACACCTTGGTATCACTCACTGTCCTAAGATTTCTGGGCATGAGGCCAGGTGTGATTGGGCAATGATGTCTTTATGCCCTGTATCCGTCACACCAGTTTGTTTCAAAGTTGTTTAATAATGGTGTTATAAACTTTTGTACTTTTCTCATATAGGAGCATTTGATTAGGTTTCCTAGATGATAATGAGTACAATAAATAAATGCCCATGCTATTGCTGTGTGTATTCAAAAGCAGTAAATTGCTCATCATTATTCTATTGCAGGAATGAAATTAAAAGACTATGCCATTAGCCAAATGATGATGGCTATAACTTTTTAATCAAAACATATAATTTTATGGCTTATAAGTTAACTAATGGTTGTGGAGCCTGACATGTGGTTGATACATGATCATAACACAGGTCTCAGGGAGGATCTTGGCTGATATGAACAAAAAAAGCAGTTCAAAAATATGGCCAGTGCCTTGTTTCGCATCAGTAGTTGTCACCTTCTGCTATTTCTAGAGCAAACATGAAGACTGATACATCTAGATTTGTACTGTGATGGTGTTTCTACTGAATGTAACCTCCTCTGTCTGCAGTTTTCTTTGTAACAAACTGGGTGTGAGACCTTCAGCTGTCAACGTTTCAAGAACTGACAGCCCACCTCTGATATGTTTTGGGTGCACAGCCTTGACTCAGACTGCTGAGAAAGTTGCTAAGTTGAGACAAAATTATGACAAAATCTGCCAAGTCTTTAAAAATTTCTGAGACATGGCTAATGAGGAGGCCAACATTTTGATGAGAAAAATATTGGCCCAACAGGATATAAAATCTTCAAGGGAAGAAGGTGATGAGGATTCATCCAACTGTCAGTGCTATTGGTGTGTCAGTATTGATGGAACTGGTGTATGACAGTAGCTTAGCATCAGTCAGGGGCTCGTTTCCAGCTCCCTGATTCTCTTCCCCTACTGATTGATCGTCTCCTCACTGGCAAAATATCTTTTGAGTATCTTGTTGGGATGGAGAATGTGCTAATATCTAGCCTAGAAGCCTATGAACATCCAGCCACCACCTTCTGTGTGAGTTGACCAATAAATCACTGCTTTATACTTTTAAGTGTACTGTTTACAGATCACCTTTGCACAGGCCAGGACACCTAAACAAAATGGCCCCAGAACATTTAAAAGTATATAGATTTGTATATCCTTTTTCAGGAAGAAAACATGCTACATTTGCCAAGAAAAAACTTAAGAAAACATACTCTTTTGGGTACAGTTTGATAAACCATCTATTTTTCTAGAGGCACAGAACTGAGTTAGACAAGCACAACAGCTTGTAAAGAGAGGGAAGTTTGTTAGCTTTTGTTAAATGCTAACATGTAAATGTAAATGTAAATGTCAGCAAATATATGGAACTAGAGTCTCAGGTTATCAGCAAATCATAGAATCACAGAATATCCTGAGCTGGGAGGGACCCAAAGGATCATCAAAGTCCAGCTCTGGCCATGCACAGGACAGCCGCAAGAATCACACCATGGGCTTAAGAATGTTGTCCAAAATCTTAAACTCTGGCAAGTTTTGTGATCCCTTCCCTGGGAAATCTGTTCCAGTTCCCAACCATACTCTGGGTGAAGAACTTTGTCCTAATATCCAACCTAAACCTCTTCTGATATAGCTTCAGACCACTCCCTTGAGCCCTGTCACTGGTCACAGGAGAGAAATCACTGTCTGCCTCTCCTCTTCCTCTCATGAGAAAGTCTTATTCTGCAATGAGATCTCCCCTCAGTCTCCTCTTCTCCAGGCTGAACAGGCTAAGTGACCTCAACCACTCCTTGTATGGCTTCCTCTATACCCTTTACCATCTCTGTAACCCTGCTTTTCATGCTTCTAATAGCATGCAAAAAGCTTTAGATCTTTCTTACACTGTGGTGAACAAAACTTGGGTAAGCAAAAGAGTGTGAAAATCCATTTGCTAGCTTAAAGGTCCAGATATTACCTAACTGAGACCAGACAATGTTTCAGTTCCTTCACTTGAAAATCAGAGAAAACACAAAGCTGAGAAAGTGGAAGATTGCCCTTAGTTTTCAGTAGTGGAAGTGGGAGTCAATAGGTTGATCTATGCCTTTAAATCCATGTTCGCTTCTTTCCAAGCTTGGATTACATTTTCTGATTTGGAATGATTTTTAACTTGTTTGAAAGTTGAGTAGTGGTGTAAAAAGAATGAATTGCCTATAATACAGGATCAATGTAGGTATTGAATTGAAGTAATGGAAAAGATTTTGCACTTTGGTAAATGTCAGATGAGTTCAAAGAGAGCTTGACTGTAAATACCCAGAAAAGGATTTTACCTTGTTTACAGAGGTGTGTGTGGTATAAGCAGTTTAACTGTTCAATGTGATAAGTGGAGAAATGGTTTCTTCTTTTCTTTTCTTTTCTTTTTCTTTTCTTTTTCTTTTCTTTTCTTTTCTTTTCTTTTCTTTTCTTTTCTTTTCTTTTCTTTTCTTTTCTTTTCTTTTCTTTTCTTTTCTTTTCTTTTCTTTTCTTTTCTTTTCTTTTCTTTTCTTTTCTTTTCTTTTCTTTTCTTTTCTTTTCTTTTCTTTTCTTTTCTNCCTCCCTTCCTCCCTCCCTCCCTTCCTTCCTTCCTTCCTTCCTTCCTTCCTTCCTTCCTTCCTTCTCTCTTTCCATAACTTGAAAAATTTGATTCTGTATTTTCAAGTAAGCTGTACTGTTGCTGAGGTCTCTTCTTGTATTTAAATCTGTTATTAAAATAGTGTTGTAGCAGTGCTGGCTAATGAGATTTCTGCTTGCGTCTCTGGGGGCTTCTTGCTGGAGGGTGAGGGCTCTGGGACACTTACACTCCAGGGGACAGTGAGTGGCTGCTGAGCTGGCTGGAACACCAGATTTTACCCTGGGGGTAAATTCTCACATTCTGTAGTGTTTTCATTCTAAATAATAAAATTTTAAGTTTCTCTCAGGAGATAGCACTTTTTCCAGAGAATTTTGATATAGAAATACAAAAATCATCATGCTAAAATGCTTTTTTTTCTTTCAATTTATGTCCAAATACTTAATCTGGATAACGCATGCTGTAACAACACCAGTTCCAAATTTCCTTCTATGGAATAAAATTTAAGATTCTAGATGGAACTTTAGAGAGGAAACACTGTTTTTTGAGTTTGAAAAAGTCTAATAATTTTCCATCAGAAAATATTCAAAATGAGCACTTTGTTTTTTAACCAAACAACATTTTGCAATAGCTGTGCTGTAAAATAAACATTTAAACAGTTATGTTTGTTATTTCTTAATTTCAGCCTCATATTGCTCAAGTCAGCACTATAAAAAGCTCTAGTATTTCAGCATGTAGGGGTCAGTACTAGATGTTGTCTTTGCTTGATATTAAGCTTTTAAAAAAAAAAAAAAAGAAACTCAACCCTAAATATAATCACAACTCAGTGTCCTTAAAATACTAGAGTGATTATAAATGTCATCTAAGTGATGCACCAAAACAGGATAAAGTTCACTGTAGGTCACACTTGCCATCAAGCTTAGTATCTGCATCATAATGCTTTTCTGCTCCCAAGACTCACTTCTGTGGTAACTTTTTTTTATGTTGAGGCTGGTTCATCATAAAAAGAACAGCTGCTCTTTGTCACCCTTAATCTTCCCAAGGTGATTTAGATTGTTGAAGTTTTTTTTTAAAAAACTCAACATATAAGAAGCAACTGTCCAACGTACCCAGGGACCTGAGATTTTTTTCTGTCCCTTCTGTTCCTTATTGGATATTTTCCAAGCAACCCTGGTGAGTAATTTTTGCCCTTTCAGAAATGAGCAGGTAAATCAGCCAGTTACCAAAGCTCTGATGATATTTATAACATAGACTGTAACTGCTGGAAGATTAAATAAAACCAAAGAAGCACAAAATAGCATAAGTACATGTTTTATCAGCTTGAAGATCAGGGAGTTGGTGATGAACATTTCATTAATGCTAATAAGAGTGCAAATGCATTGCCATGTTGTGTTGAAAGTCTATGTTTTGGAGGCTAATAACCTTAATTTCAAAACTGATAGATACACTACAAGACTCGGATTGAAATAACAAAAAAATTGTTTCATTTCTTAAATTTTCTTATACCAATTATTTTGGGCTTGTTAAAAATTTGGGTAGAAATTGAAAGGGAAAAACACATTGGAAGGCTAAAATGGTTAGATAAGAGAGAAATTTAGTTCAGTTTTTTTTCCTTAATGAGAAAGGAACGTAGTTCAGTCTTTTTCTTACATGTTGAAATGCAAGAAACCTTAACATTACTGGCATTATGCAAATAATGGTAAATGCAAACTCTTGGTGAATTTCAGCTGCAATTTCTCATGTGAAAAGGCTGTAAAATCAGAATCAGTAGTACAATACCAAGTGCACAGATTATTATTAGTTTTAAATTATACTAAGCAGTATGAATACAGAAAGCAAATTCTACAGTATTAGAGTGACCTTACACTGAATAATGATGGCAGTGAACAGCAGCCCTGGGCTAACATTTTGTGCATCTGCTTGTGATGACCCTGCCACTACAGAGGCAGGACAGGATGCTGCCTCTCCCTGAAAGAGAGATGCCAGTGTTTGGTAAATTTCTGTGTGGGGCACAATGAGGACAAGACAGAAAAGACTATGGCAGGCACAGAAGCCTTTATGTGGCATTAAATTTTTAAATAAGCATGGGCTGGTACTTAAGGGAGTAATAACTTACCTTTTATAAGATCCACAGACTCAGATCCTCCATATGGATGTAGTAAGGGATCAACGCCCTTTTCTGTTAAGTTTATCTAAAAAGTAGATAACATGAAACCATTAATTAATCTGGTAATGAAATGTATTGATTCCCTATTTTAAACCAGTACATCAATTACAAAACTTTATTAATCAGCTTATTACCCAAGAGCACTTACAGTAATAAAAATTGTCAGCATTATTTAATTTTGTTAAAACATTATAAAAGCAGAAAGTATCTGTTGAAATTAATGCACCATACATTCTGGAAAATGTCCAGTTGGGAAAAGGAACTGTAGTACTTGAAGACCAGACATTCATTCAGAGCAACATCTAAGTAAATTGCCTGATTGGTGGGTCCTAGGAGTATGCCTGTGTCTTTCTTTGTGTTTGTACATGGACAAGTAAATGGGGAGATAAAGCTCATAGCAGATATTGCAGAATGAAAGCGTTTGTTCTTCTGTTAATTCTGTTTCTGTCCCTTAGGTACACATCCTACCATGGTATTGGTATGAATTCAGAGGGAGTGCTTTCCATGAGGGAAAATGATAGCAGTAGAGTTGCTTTTGTCACTATGGTCAAGATATAGCCCCTTCTTTACATGCTGTGAGCACATAATTTTTGATGACTTTTAGGATTTGCGCCTTGTATAGAAACTGATTCCGTAACTATTCCAGTTAATGACACAAAGCAAAGAAACTAGCTCAAGAATCATCACATAATTGCAGCATGTTGCTGAAACAAATAAAAATTTGTTAGCATGCTTCCTGGCAAAGCTTCAGTTCAGGGCAAGTCATCTTTTCCACTCAATTCTTGTGGGAGTGTGGTGTTAAGGCTGACATAGACGAGGGTTTCTGTCCACAGGTCAGTGTGAGGCAGACCGGTCTGGAAAACAGAAAGTTAGTCCACATGCCATGGTTAGAGAGCACGCTATGACCTTTCCCAGAAACCAGACCCAGTTCTGTGTGTTTATAGCTGTGCAGGCGGTGATCTCACTCCACTTGCCAGCTCACCTTAAATGACATGCCCTCTTTAACAGGTCATGCATATGAAACAGGCTCTCCCTTTTCTCCCACTGACATCAAGTGTCATGAGCCTTTGAGAAGAGGAGCTGAGGACCTGATACAAACTTGGGCAGGAGAAGGAGCAAGAGCAAACAGTAATGAACATGCTCTGGCTCTAATTTTCTTTGGTCTGCAGTAGGAGAGAGGTGGTAGGGAATGATTGTTCCTAACCTCAGCAGCTCCACTCTATATCAAGGAAAAGAAAATGAAAAGGTCTCATTACAGATTATGAGAGATTACATTACATTACATTACAGATTACAGATTAATGAGATATCTCATTATCAGATGAGATAATGGGGAAAAAGGTAAAGAAATAGTATTTTGGTAAGGACTGAAGTTAATAACTCAGCTAGTGCTATGAATCATTACACACCAATTAGCCCAACTCTGCCCCCTTTCCAGGATTTTCAAGAAGAAAAGCATAACAAAAGACTTTCCTAAATTCTGAGCATACATATGCACATGCATATACACCTATTTTAATAATATAAATACTGGGGAGGAATACACTAGATGTTTCATAAGCAGTTGGTACTAGTGGGTCACAATTACTGTTAAAATAATATTCCTAGTATGTTCTCCTATGAAATAGCTCACAGATCATCTGCATGCATTAAAAAAAACATTTGGGACTGGCTTATGGTGAAGAATTGCTTACTTGGTTATGTGTCTTAATAGGAAGTATGTAAAGATAATTTATGTGCATGGCAGTGACGAGATTTTGAGCAGAAAGCCCTCTTATAGAGTCATCAATTAATTTATCAGCATGTTAGAACTATTTCAATGGCACAAGAAGAATCTGCCAGGATATCCTGTTTACAAAATAGCACCTGCATAGCATGCAAAATCTGATTCTTACTGGTTTTTCAAAAGATGTTCTGCATAACATAAAGGAGAATGTATTAAATGTCTAACACAAGCTAATTTGTGAACAAAGGAGAAAAGCTGAGACTGGATTATTAATCAGCCAATAGAAACTGATAATTTCCATTAAAAAACCCTTTGAAGAAGGTAATGAATTGGACATGGTGCCTAAGGCACTATGCATTAATACAGAATTTATTTTTGCTTTCAAGATATCTTTGACAACATTAGACATTACTAGCTTGAAATAATCTGCCTTTGCCTATCTCACTGTGCAGTTCGGGCAAACAATTTAAGATGACCTATTGAATCACTGGGCTCTACATGGCTGTGGATGAGAAAAACAGGGTGATCACCAAAGATGCCGCACTCCATTATGTGGCAGTGATCAGCCAGCCATTACAGAAAGCTGCTTGTGCATTGCTTTTTTCTTGTTTGCCTGTGCCTCAGCTTTTTCTTATATTACAGCCTGGCTTTAACTGTCTGCTTCAAATAAAAACATGTAAACAATCATCTTTGTAGATATCAGCTCTATCCTTCACCTTTACGGTTTGGACAGATTTGGTCAGAGTCCTAATCCTAGACTCTGTCAGAACTGTGAACTTCAGATTAAAGGGAAAGCTAAAGGTGACTAAGTTCCAGTACTTCAGAGTTACAGATGAATTTTTATATATATATATATGAATACTGTAAATATAGGATGAATAAATGTGCATTAAACTGTAATTACAGCTAATGAAATGGAATTGGTTTCAGGAAATAGATAAATTATAAGAGGTAAGGGTTGCTCCCCCTGCGTACTAAAGAAATACGATGTGTAAAAGCATACTTCATATCTACACAAGCATCTTAGCATGGGGAATAACACAAAACTGGTCTGGAAGGGATCCAAAAAGGTTGGTCAGACTATGCCCTGCTCCAAGGCAGAATAAGCTCTATATAAATCATCTCTGACAGATGGCTGTGTTATGTCCTGCTCAAAAAAACCCCAGTGAGCCAGACACTATAGCTCCCTGAGTCTTCATTACTCAATGATCTTTCCATTAGAGAGTTTATCTGTGGCTGCAGTGCAAGACCTTGCTTCTTTTCCTGTTGCTGCTTGATCGAGATTAAAAAAAAGAGGTTTATTCCCTTTCTCTTTGCAACAAGCATGTGCTGCAGAAGAGCAGAACACTCTTAGGATAGAACTCTACATATAGAGACTGTGACATGGGTCACACTGTTTTCCCAAATCCAGCAAAGTTGGGAGGCCTGCCCAGTTAAACTCACGTAATGAGTTATCTGTCTTTACAAGTTCCTGAACAAAAAGCTAAAGTGTTCATTTAAACCTTGCTGGTATGTCCCCACCACCTTTCCCTGTGGTTACTTTTAGCTATAATGCCTCACACAAGCACACAAATGCTCTGTACTCCCTCTGCCCTGGCCACGGAGTGGGCATTCAGTAGCCGCATGCGATGGATCACGTTAGCAGGACAGGGTCATTGAGCCTGCTGGTCTGTGTGTTGACTCATAACCCAACCAGAGCAAGCTCACACCCTTCCAGAGCTGCCTTTTTTAGTACTAAAGGACTGCTTGTATGGGGAGGTTAGTGTGAGCCAAGTCAGAAGACAGGCATGGCGGTGATGAGCTGCTCCATAAGAACTGTCTGTGCAGGAGGCACAGAACATCAGGAATGAAGAAACAGCAGGCTGACTAATTAAAATACTTCTCCCTGTTTTCCTGACCCAGTTATGGAGCCCTGTGGGTAACAGCATGGAAATCAGACCGCCATGTACCTTGGGCGACCTGGCAGGCGCTCAGACGCAATATGACACAGAAAAGACACAGCACCAGCACAAGGCTGTACATGGAGACAGCCTGCTGCCTAGAGGGGCCTGTTAGCTGCAGAGCCCTGCACAGAGGTAACTCCTAAGGAGAAGCTCTAGATCTTGGGTATGTGGGTCTTTTAGTTAGTGAGTCCAGGCACAAGTGGGTTCATAAAGGAACAAGGCCTCCAGGAGAAAGACGAGTGCGGGTCTCTGTGCAGGAAAGGTAATGCCCTCTAATTTCATACTCTGCATCACTTCTCAAAAATGTGATTTCATATGTTAGCCCTAGAAATACTTTTGTGTAATGCAGCTGACTTGACATTAAGTATGGAGCAAATTATTTGTCTTAATGTACAGTATGGAGAAAGAGGAACATGACACATCGTAGCACACGGATGTCCCCATGTAGATGTACCCACATAGGTAAAAGCTGAATTTAGTTCAAACATGTTTCTCTTTCACCTGACATTTTATCTTTCCACTTTTCTGCTTTTTTCAATGTGTTTCTAACCAATCTCAGTTTCCTCAGTGGAGGGTAATGGTTCAATATTTTTCACATGTGACTGAAATCTGACTTCACCCTTCCTTAATATTAAAGGTAAATTAAAAAATTAGAAAAGTACACAAATATAGGCTTAATACCTTCTCTAATCTAATCTTAATCTTAACCTTCATTCTTTATAGTTTATATGAGTCATAAAACTATGTGCTGATACAAGATAATTGTAAGAACAAGAAATACTTCTGAGTGGTTGAGTCAGCAGGTTTTGTCCTAACAATTAATTTTCTAGCTTTTAAGCTTGCATCCACATTAAAACAGCGAACACATTCTGCCAAAGAATCCCCATCCCCACCAATCGAATAAAATAAAAAACAAGTAATGAGCTAGGTAGAACTGTGAGACATGCACAGACATACACATTTCTTTCAGAACCCTTACAGCATCTCTTTTACTTCTATGCATACATTAATATTTTGAATACATGACATGATAATGGAAACAAGACTCATGGTTTGCAGTAGGATTCTAAAGCTTCTTAAGGAAATTGAAGAAATTGGAGATAACACTTAAGTATATAGTGTCTTTAGCCTATGGATTCTGTTTTGTTCTTGAACAAGTCTAAAAACAACTCTGTATTGATAGACATGTAACAGATATCAGAAAAATGCCTGCTGTACACAGAAGCAGTCCATCTCTGCTTTAAACATAACCATTCAAATGTTTGCAAATTTTACTATTCTATCAGTCAAAGAGTAGATAATTTTTTCCTCAGAACATATATATTTTATGAATGTAGAAGATTGGCATCTCTATATGTAAGAAAAGCACTCCTTATGAAAATTTGGCTTTAAATACATCTTTCTTCTCTTTGACATCTGGGCAGAAAGCTGAGGAAGGAAGAGTGAGGTTTTCTTTTCATTTTCTGTAAAGTACGTTGCTTTCCTCTGGCAACTTGCTGATTTCAGTCTTATGGTAAATTTCTTACATGTCACTTGTATTTATGAATAATTAAATTATATATATGTATATATGTGACTTTTCAGCATTTAGTTTTAAGGTGGATTGTATGTGTTAGAATACAGAAATACAGAGAGACTACATTAAAGAAAATGTTGTGGCTATAATAAGGTATTTTAAAAAGACTTACACAGGCACCTAGGGATAATCCAAATGGGAGAATTTTCGTACCACAGAAAATAATTTAAGGACAGAACTCTTCCAGTGTTTCCAGCAGCAATGTGCTCTTTCTCAGCTTTAAATCCACTATCAACAAACTTGGTTAAGCCATTAAAATCCACAGAGGTTTGGTATTCTTCATGTTGCTAGGAATCCCAGAATGTACACATTCTTAAAACAATATTTTTTCGAGACATATCCCATTGGTTTCCTGTGAAAAACATGTTAAGGAGCCTAAAATAGAAAAAAAAGCCTAAACTGTGGCTTCCAGCCACAGAGACAAAGAGCCTTGCATGAGGCAGAATGTAATTAGGAATTTGCCATACAATGATGTTTAATTCCTTCCCAATTTACAGGCTAATCAGGATGGTGCAGATCATTTATTCTGCAGCCTGATGTAGCCTATAATTGCTACCTTTGGGCAACCTTGTCCAGTCTGCTATGACTCCTTTTCTTACTGGTCTATCGGGACATGGTTGTTGAGTCAGGGAATAGTCCTGAATTCTGAAACTGTGACTGTGACCTTGACTCTGTGTTTGAGGGTAAATACTCCTTTTAGTCAAGACTACAATGATGTATTGTGTTCTGGCTTTTAATATTTATAAAACCCTTAGACAAAAGGTGCTGCATATTGCAAATTACAGTTATAAGGCTTTTCCCTGAAGCTTTTTTTTTTCACTTAACCTGATCAAGAGGATTTTAGTTGAATTAGCATTTGATCTGTATATTATTATTAATATGTACCAAGAAAAATATCCTAGCTTGTTTAGCCTATTTTCAGGAGGATTTAAACTGTTCTATGTGCATTAAAGAAGGCAAAATAAGAATAATTCATTTTCCTCATAGTTGTGGTGAGGTCCTGAAGCATGTTAGCTTAATACATGTTAAAATTCCTTGCTTATACATTAAATCAGAATATAGAGAGTTTGTAGCAAAAAAAAAAAAAAAAAGAGATTGGATAGAAAATGCTTTAGATATTACTCATGATCATGAGTGTTCAGTTCAGAAATCTGAACTTGAGTTTGCCTAAATGTCAGAGGATGTTGCTTGCACATAGGATTCAGCTTTCGATGTTTTCCTCTTGCTGTTTTCACTGTATTCCTTTGGGTTACCTTTGCCCTACAAAAGGCTCTTGGTTACTACATGCTGTAGTATACGTGAACAGCAAATTAAAAGCAGAGGAACACATCTACAGCACAACAGTCTATTTTAGTACCCAGTGAAACTGGGGTAAAGGTCACAGCTGGTTAGCAAATATTTTGGCAGCGCATATAAAGGAGCAAAAGGAAATCCAGAGTGCTGAGCTTTGCATTATCAAAGGCTTTTCAATCTGTATTCATTTTTAAACACCATAAATTGCTTGGCTTGAACATACAGGCATAAAGTAACATTCATCATGTTTTTTAATATGAAGGCTTGAAACAAGGAGCTGCTGACACAGATCTTTTGAATGTAACTCCATTGTTGCATATCTTAAATGGAGAAAATTTACTTTTGAGCTATTTCATAACAAGGCAGCTGAATACCTTGGCTGGAAATATAAAATAGGATGAACCAATTTATTCCTGTTACCCCTTGTACATGTGATTCAGCAGAAACAGACAATATTCTTTCAGGGCTTTACTTTAGTGACTGGTTGTCTTAAATTATCCTACTTGAATAATACTGAATTAAACTACTACTGAATTAAACAGGGTTTAATTCAAAGGAATATAAATTAAAAAAAGCCAAGAGATGGGCAGACATTGTTTGGAGTGCAGAAAATGGCAGTTCTAGTAGAGGGATCACATGAGCTCCCCTCTCCAGATGAGCATCACCAGCATCCAAGTTGAAAATTGTCCCCTAATCTGAGAGCATAAGTACAACCTTGTGTATGACTCAGCCTGAATGTACAAAGCTTTCCCAGTATGGAAAAGTATTCAGAGAGGCCATGAGCTGGCCTTGCACTCTGGGCCAACACTCCTGCTTAGGCAGGACTTTAGTCCTGAGTGTGTCCCACAGAACGGGAAGGCCATCCTGCCTGCCTTGCAAAGCCAAGCTTGATGCACCTCTAAGCCTGTCAGCCCATCCCATGCTTACTTTATGGGGTGGAGCATTTCACTGCCAGTGAATTACATAAGAATTTACAATAGCTCATGGAACATGTATTCATTATTAGTTTGATATTCACTGGACACTGTGTTTTAGTCAAGTTTTCCTTAAAGAGCACTATGTAGAGATGACTCACAGAAGGCTGGGCAGATAGTAGAACTTTATTTATGTCTGAAAAACAGGGATTTTCAGGGTAAAGTTAGTGCTGTTTCCTGTTTCTCAGAATTCCAGTGGACTTTGAGCAGCGTAGTATGTAACTTGGCATGCTGTGTTTCCAGACGCTCTAATGCATGTTTGCTCTGGTTCTTCCAGCAATCCTCTGTATCTCATTCACCTGATGCTGGGAAGAGAGGCAGGAGAGGTTACAGCTGAAAAGTACACGATGTTGTTTTGAACACATTTTTGAAAGATGGAGCAATATTCTGAACTTCCTCACCAGTTCTGTCTCTCTCCAATGGAATAGATGCCAGGGACTGACAGCAGCAGTCCTTGATGCAAGAGAACCAGCATTCAAGGTTTGGCTCAAAATAAAATAAAAGTATTTTACACAAAAAGTTATAAGCTATTTAAAATATAGGTCCTTTCACCTTCCAAACAGATTTTCCCATAATTAAAATCATATACTTTTCAGCCACTCCATAAAACATAAGGCAACTGCAGAAGGGATTGCAGTGAGACTCTGAATAAATAGGATCTATAGGTCAAACTACACAAAAGATGTATGCTACAACATGAATTCAGCAAGTATTTTCTTCCCCATGTGTCTTTGCAAGTGTCTTGGTTGAAAAGACAGGTACCTGCCAGCAAAAGCTGGAATCTCCCTTTGAATAGAGAATGTAAACCCCCTCCCTCAGATTATTGTAATTTTGCAATTGGAGGCTCTCAGGCAAAGATTTGGGAGTGGGAATAACAGTTCTTTACTAG
>WBNO01026687.1:0-14187 GCA_013400575.1 Peucedramus taeniatus | reverse complement strand
CCGGAGAAACCTGCTGCCTCCTTTGTTTAAGTCAAGTATCCATAAAGTACCCAGCAATTAGTTACCTAGCAAACCACCAGGAAAAAATTCTACAAACACAAAAGAAACACATCCAACCCCCAACAGCAAGTTACTTCCTTAAAGAGGCTCAGCAGAGAGTCTGTACCTAGTTTTATCATCACCATGTTTTTTACCGTGTTTCCTGACTTACGTAAGCATGAGCAGTGAAAAATACTTTTCAACAGCACCTCAGGAGGTTTCAAACCAAGGCATGGCAACAAATGGTTTCCCCTGAAGTTCTATCTGCTTGTGGCAGCAGGTCATACAATTGTTTTTTCTATCCTTTGTATAGTTTTAAATTAATTTAGCAGGAGATTTATGGATTTTGAGAGATGAAACTATGTTCCAGGACTTTCTTCTGAATGAGGTGCAAAAACAATAACTAAAGAAATCCAAACATTGGTATAAAAACATATTTCCCATCAAAACTGGTAGAAAATGCCAGCCTTTCCCTAGTATCTGTGGCAAAAATAAATATGCTTATCAGAAAAAATGGTGCATAAATAATTGAACAGAAAATTATCTAAAACATCAGATACTGTAGGGTGGACCTAGCAAGGGATTTCAACTTTTGAGGATGAAAACAAAGTCTTGCTTTTTATCTCCCAGTAGTAAAACCAGTACCAAGTAGGTACAAAGGATCAAATTTCAAAATACGTAGTTTTGAGGGTTCAAAACCTTTGTGAGGACAGTGTAAGTTTTAAACTTCCAATACAGAGGCTAACTTGGAGTTACAGTGGTACAGAGGGATTGCCACACAGAATTTAAGTTCACACGAATCCTTTATGAGATGAATCAAATGGCACAAAAGATGCCTTGCTGTGCTGAGCATTAGGGGTATAGAAAAAATGTACAACCTAAAGTCCTTCCTGTCCTTGTGGAGCCCTACAGTCCTGTCCCAGCAGAGAAGTCAATGGTGAAGCCCATAATTCTCAGAGTGTAGAGCCTGCAGTGGTACTGGGCTTACAGTGGAGGAAGAACACTGGTGAATTTCCTATGAAAGTAGCTAAGAGATTCTAGCCCTTGGAAAGTTTTTCTCATGAAAGCTGACCATGCTTATTCTGCTGTATCAGAAGTCAGCCAGAAAATTTTGCTCTTTTAAAGTAAATAAATTCTGTTAAAATCAGCTGCTGCTCTAGTTGATGTGATTGCTAGAATAAGAAAGGCTCCTTTCTTGTGTATCAGCTTTACTAGAACTCTTCATGTGCTTAACAATTAACAGTGACCAAAACTAACAAAATATACCATTCTGGATGCCATTGTCTATAAATCGGAAAACTGAGATTACAGGAAAATACAGGCAAACTGCCATAGAAGTGGCAGGGTCTCCCTCTTTTGCTGCCTTCAAAATGAGATCGGGTGTTTCCTGGAAGATATTCAGCCAGAGGGAAGTCTTTGGGCTCAGCAGAGGACAATATCCTGTGGCTGATGTTGTACAGAAGCTTGAATGGATTTATTTACTAGTCCTTAAATTCAATGCGAAGCTGAAAAAAGGCACGGGAAAGCAAAGACAGCAATGAGAGGAGGAAAGAGATAGAACATTTCCAGTCTTATAAATCAGAAATGAATCCTTTGTCAGCAACAGTTTTGCATCAATGAAACAGCAGAACACGACCTATAGACAGCTGTGTTAAAAAAGCCTTGCACGGAGAAGTATAGCATTTCTCACACCTGAGGCTCTGCAGAGGCTTTCAGGAAGAAAAAAAGGAAAAAAATTTAGAAGTTATAAAACACAGCTATAAAGGATTTTTTAGCTTTCATAGTAGGTGAGGCAACTTAGTGTATATTTGGATGTGTACAGGTAACTGCGCTGCATTTCTATGTTCTTCCCAGTATCACATGCTCTGCGAGTAAATTTTTTTTCCTGCTGCTGGTAGCTTATAACACATTGATAGTAAAACATGTGAATAGTGCTGTAAATACTGCAAAAGGAATTCTAGTGCATGTTGCAGAGAACCAATAAACAGCCAACAATGTATGGGTAATGTGAAATGACTGGCTGCTCTTCAACAGTGCTCTAGGAAAATTGTGATTTTCAGTTACGATTTGTTCAGTCAAATTAAAGTCTGATGACTGCCTCAAGATGTTCATTTATCACCCAAAATAAATCAAACTGAGAGAACAGGCAACAATATGTGATTGTATTCAAAGGCAACGCATCAGTACCTATGGGTAGAATTTCCAGCAGCAGTCAGATAAAAGTGGCTGGAAATAAGAGTACAACAATAGATCACATCAGGACAGGGTATTATAGAATCTCAGCTTGGTTCATAAATATAAAATAATGAGCTACTGCTTTCATAGTCTTACCTGTCAAACTGTATTAAAAAACTTGAAAAAATGCTATTGTCACATGTTACAGATGAAGATTTGGTCAAAAGAATTTAATACATTATACTAAATGGGTACACTGGCTTTTTTATTTAATGTATGCAGACCTGAAAACAATAAAAATAAAGACAATAGAGTATGTAATGCTCATTTTCAGATTTTGTGCCTGTAGCAGATGTGTGCATGGCTCAGTCTTGTGTGCATGCATTGCCTTTGGGTTCTCAGCCCACAAGTGTGTGTTAAGCACTGGCCTTGCCCAGGGAACACTGAGCAGGCAAAAATGTCATCATAACATCCTACATAGCACAGCTGAGTGTGCTATCCCCTCTGAATACAGAAAAGATATCCAGGATGGTGTAGACTTTCACCAGACAGGAAAATAGCAGTTGGTGGTGGCCTGCAGACTTTCATTACATCCCCAGCCACAACAGATTTACCAGACTGCTGTGCCATGGATCTAAAGGAGTCTGGCAGAAATGGCTTTCAAGAAAAAATGCCCATACATTTCTAGACTTGGAAAATGGAAAGAGAAGCAGGTGTGATACCTCTCCAGCACTGAGCAGTTTCTGAGATGGAACCAAAAATTAGCACCAGGAGGGACTCATGATGCATATCCAGAGCTATTAAGACTTGGCAAAATTGAGTTTGATGGTGCATCTGGCATGCTTTTAGTGCATCAGAAAATCAGACATTCATTTGGTGTTGGCACAACTTTTGAAGAGCACAGTGAAGGAGATCCAGAAGCCAAATGGCCTCCAGAAACCATCTGGGGAGATGGGTTTTGCTGTTCTTGAATCTGGAGACACCTGGAGCTTTTTGCCACCTTGTCCTTTGGCAATGTCACAAGCTGTAGATTGCTGTAATAGAGTGATCACAGCGTAGATGCTGTAAAGAAGCAGCAGGCAGTGATCTTACAGGTCCTGTAGTTCTGTGCAGGAGCAAGAGACATCTTTCAAAGGAGACAGAAGAGCTTTCATGACTGCAGTCACGGCCTTGAGGACTTCATCCTTGGCAAAGCAGAACATGCCTGTGGCAAACTAAGGGAACTGCAGACACAGACAATGTGCTGCAGCCCAGGCCTCCTTCCTGTGCTCCTGGGAACGCTGCTGATGGGGGTTAATTCTGCCTGCTTGTCTTTCAGCACAGCAAATCCACGAAAGAAACAGCTGAACAGGTAAATATCTACCTTTGTCAGATTTCCACATAGCTCAGATATGTGCATATATAAAAGGCCAGTGCAAATGGTGCATTTCCAAACTTTATTACAGATTTCATAAGGTTCAAATACTTGCTTTCAGGTCTTTCATTCAGTAAAAAATAATGATAATAAAAAGTTAAAAAGTGAGTTTTTTTAGGCACATATTAAGAATGTGCCTTTCTCCTCTTACAAACCAAAAATGAAAAAAAAAGTACTTTAATGATCCTTTGGCAAGATGCAAATTTACAGAGGTGGAATTTGGAGCCCTAAGGCAGCCAAGAGATGCGCCTTTCCAAGCTGAGCCTGCTGCCAGTGCAAAGAACAAGATGAGCCAAATTTCATTTACTACCTGGAATAGTACAGCAGGGAAACCACAGGGAGAGGTGTTCACTCTCTGGTAACACAGCTGCTCCACAGGCGCTCTTGTGCTTCTCAGGTGCTGCTGCCAGGGCCACCCTGGTGATTCCTGTGAGCCCCGCTCCTTGGGCAGACACTTGCACCAGTTCAATCTCCTGGTTTTGAGCTCCAGTGTTTGAAGTGAGAGGGTGACAGGGCCAAACTACACTATTTACTTCTAATTTCTAAGCTTACTTAACTATGACATAAATGAAAGTGTTGACGTGGAATAGGTGCTTGAGTTTAAACAATTCATTTGAGAAACCCTAAATAAATAAGTCAAGGAAAAGGAGAGAGTGCTTTAAAATTTACAAAACACTATCCATGACAGAACTATCGAAGTTCCCATCAATTTCAAAACCATAAAATCAGTCACACTTGAATACAAATTTTTATTAGAACAATATTTTGCAACTATATTTTATGAGAAAACTGTGAAATTCTGCAGTAAGATTTTCTGTTCTTCCTTTTTAATAATTTTTTGTGCTTCTGGCAAATTAATGAAGTTATTATGGTATAATAAAAAGGATATAATTTTGGACTGGGTAACAATTAAAATGAATGAGGTTAATGAATTTTATCTGAAACACTGCTTTTCTATTCAGAAATTTTGTTTGGTTCAGATGCCATTTTATGCCTCTATATATGTACTACACTTTCAGACAAATAAAAAAATAGAAGACTCTATGTGTGATATACAGACAAAAACACAGTAATTATGTGCAAAATGTGAATGTTTGAGGATAGGACTTGTTCTTGTTGGCTTTTAATTTATTGCTGACTGCCCCTGCTCTATTTGCCTGTTTTGATTAATGCAGAAGCATCTTGTCCACATGTGCCTGAAATTCTTAATATTGCTAATTGTGTATAAAATAATATGCCTAAAGATTTAAACTATTGAATCTGAACTGTACTTATTTGTGAATATTTTGTTTAACAAGATAGGAGAAAACAATCCATTATAAAAAAGTTTCAAGATTTTACGGAATAAATTTTTTAAAAGGGTGGGGTTTTGAGAATGAATCTCTCCGATAATATTCATAAAAATAACTTCAGGTATTTGGCATCCCTGGGTCACCCAGATGAAATTACAGGGATAGATCTCTGCTGTTAAACCAAACAGTACCTGAATCCAGATCCTCAGAAGTATTTAGAAACAGTTGTCTTGTATTCTGTTCAGGCACTGGTCCTTCCAAAGGCTGACAGCACCAAGCTGGTGAATTACAGAGCAGATGTGTGAGAGTTGAAGCCAATGCTGAGCAAAATGACTTTGTTCTGGCAGCTTGCCTGACTTTAACCTTGCTGTGCATGACCCAGCTCCGATACCAAAGCTCTTTCAGGCACACAGAACTACTTTTTCCCAAAAGTGACTTATAAGAAAACTCTAGGTAGAATGGAAAACTCTTCATTTCAACAATTATTTCTCAAACTGCAGGCCAGTACCTTTTTGGCAGTCCTGAAAGGGCCTAAAGTGGGTTGGTCAAATATCATGTGGCAGCAGTTCTCTCTCAGGGTAGCAGCAGCTGCTGCAGTAACAAGTGAGGACAGCCTAAGACCGTGGTTGCAGGATTGATAACCACCTTAAGTTGCTGACAGCAGTTTATTTTCTCCAAGGCAAAGGAGTGAATATGAACACTTGTACCCAATTATAAACTCTTCTCTCTTGACTGATATGGAGGTTCTAAGTTGCTGGAAAGTCTAACTGAAGGTAAATGAGATGAATTAAATGGAGGTGACATTTTCAGATTTGCATAAACCAGTCCTAGATATTTCAAGATTCTCTTGCTGAGTTCAAAACATCTATTCTCTGCATTTGTTCTGACAGTGATATGTGAAATTAATCCAGCACTTCTCACAGCTTCTTTTACTCTTGCAAAACACAGATACAGGTCTTATATCCTCTAGAACATTTTGAAGTATTAACCAACAACTAATCGTTTGCAGTTTTATTGGAGTAACTGTTTCACCTTCTTGCTCTGTTTCATTATAAAGCTTCATGTGTTCTACAATACCTTTTGTAGCTTTGGTGTATAAGCAGTTTTGGTGATCTCCTTTAATTTCACAGTCTTCTATAACTTGCTTTTCTCAGCAAAATTCTTCAAAGGGACTAGACTGCATGGTCAGAGATGCATGACAGGAAACAAGAGGAGGAATGGAGGGAAAAAATTAGCAGTAATCATAACCTGTGATCACATACATAGTTTTTTAGTGTACCTTTCAATTACAGCTAATTCCTGTATTCTGCCAAAAGTCAACTTGCACACAGTGTGAAGTACTTTCCATTCAAAATGTATAAAGGATCTGCCTGACTTGAATTCACTTGAGAAAATTGCACTTAACTGCAATACAAGCAAAAGGGAGGACAAAAATTAATTTAAGCAGGATGAGGAAGATGGGCTATGCACTTTCTACATGATCAGACTTCTCATACCTGAGACTGACCCTTTTAAAACTATTTTGTTGTACTTCAGTAGGATGAAGATAAATTAAAAACTGCCTATCACTATTTTCACTGGTAAATCAAAAAGTAGATAAACTCAACCCTTGACAACAGATCTAGTGATAAGAAGCAGACAGAACACTGACCAAATGAAAATAATGTGAAAAATTCATTAAACTGTATCAAACTTTGACTGCACTATCAACTCTAATCTTTAGATCCTTGTCTAAGTTTGGTTTTTCAATATTGGCATTTGCTAGGAAAACCTACTATGAACCTAGCCAATAAAATCATACTACAGGTATACTTGTGCTCCTGAAATTGCAAGGCTGCATGTAGGCCTCAGTCCTCATTTGTCAGAAAAAAATGGACTAAACTTCTGCATTTAAAGTATAAGAAAAGTGAAAGTCAAGGAAGTAGGTAGGTGTTTTTTGTTTAGCAGCTGTATTTAGAGTCAAGTGTAGTCACTCTGAGGAGAGGTACTTGTAGCATCACCAGCAGCATCACTTGTAGCATCACCAGCGTGGTCAGACTCCCATTTACCTGAAGGAGATCCCCCCCATCAGCAGCACATTGGTGGCAATTCCTCTGATTCTTCATCAATTTTGGTATGATTCAGCATCACAGGAAGCAGACAAACACTTGTCAGTGCAGATCATGTCATAAGATGCAGAAGATTGGAGCAACACATCTCAACTGAGTTGGTCTTATTTAGAGTAAATTAGTGTCTCTTTGATGCACTCATTACAGAGAGTAACTATGTGGTGAGAATGGTTTGTTGAGGTCTTCCTGCTAGTGCCTTGGCAAAATACATCCTACAGATTACGAAACTCTGGATTAAAGGACCCCTTCCCATATTTAATTTAATTTAATTTAATTTAATTTGATTTCATTTCATTTCATTTCATTTCATTTCATTTCCTCTTCTGTGTTTCTTGGACTGTATTAATACTGATTCAAACCTGTACTTCTTTTCAGTAGCAGTGAATGTGATCTCAAAATCCCAAGACTTGTGGCATGTAAACAGTATAACCTGACACAGACCCACCACTTGCTTTGATGGGATGAAGAAGCTCCTTACTGTCTTTCCTTAGCTTCAGGAAATGCTTCCAACTATGTCTTCATTGCCAGTGAGATGAGATCATAGTTGGAACAAATTCTGCTGGGATGCTGGGCACTTTTACCTTGTGAAGTTCTCAGCTTGGCCACCTTTCCTTTTTCACAGGGCAACTTGAAGTGTAGTGTCAGTATGTCATGCTTACAGGATCAGTAATGGTGTCAGTTAGGATTGAGACTGGGAAGAATGGTCTCCCAAAGAAGCTGCATCTCCCGGTTTTTTTTTGTTTTTTTTTTTTGCTCCTAAATGGTAACAGAAACAGTGATTGGCAGCGCCTGTTCTCCTCTTTTTTTCTTTATTGCTGGTAGGTTGCACATTTAAGGCAGAAGGCCCTCCCTGGTTGTGTGAATGGGACTGTGCTCTAGCCCTTGCTGTGCTAAGACTTGGCACTGTGTGGAGACAGCTTTGCAGAAGCCTCAGAGAAAGACTTCCTGCCAGCAGCATCTGTGGAGATGGAAACAGCCACTGCATTAGATCCATTAGGAGCTAAAGAAATGTAATAACTGGACCCTAATTAGCCATCTACACCCAAATATTAAATATGGTAGGTTTTTAAATGGATGCCTAGCAGAGTCATTTGTCTGCCAGCTTATTGGACTCTGGATCTTACACTAGGCACTGGTGACGTCACATTAAATTAACTAACCCTTGAATTAATGCCAGGGAACCTTGACAGGAGACAGAACATGATTGTCCATTCTATTAAGGTATTAGAAATGTTCTGGAATGGCTTCCAGGGCTTTCCCTGGATTTTTCCCAAAAGACTGCCAAGCAGTTTGGGTTTTAACACAAGCAAGAGAATTCTTCACCATTTTGGTTGTAAACATCTTATTTTGCAGTATAAAAGAGTGTGGCTGTTGGCCATTTTATAACAGTTGTCTTCAGGGCCAAAGAAGGATACTAAGCATATTTAAACTATGATTTCAGATGAAATTTAATGTGTGGGAGTCTAGAAAAAATGGCAGAGTCCCTGATCAGTCCTAATGGCGTTTACACTTCTGAGGTCAACTGGTTAAATTTTGAGAGAAGAAGGAAACAACAAGCATGATGAACTGAGGATCTGACTGATGTCCTGGTGTGATAAGTCCTATACAGTCAACCTTCCTCCTCTGCAGGGATCTCTGGAGGGATTTGTGAATGAATTAAGGCTTTCATATTTCTTCAAGTGTTGCTGTCACAACTTCATCATGTTGAGGTAAGTCCGCCACACCTTCAGGACGTACAGTTTGCTCTAACACAGCTGTACAAGTACACTTTGGCTTCTTAATTTTGGAACAGTTCTGCTCTGTGATGTCCTGGGCCAGCTCTGTTGCTAGGTTAATGGGAAATTTTACAGCTGCAAAATTATGAATATGTTCTTCTCATTCACAAGTTCCCTGATTCCTTCTTGTTGCTCATGCTGCTCCATTCTGAGCATCTGTCCTGGTGACAGAACAACTAGTCAAGAAATGAGGATGCCAGCATGTCTCAGTGCTGAGGAATAGTGTCTATGCACTGTAAGGCATGATGGGCTACTACAAACTTCTAGGATGCCTTTGCAGAGGTATCAGCTGTCTTCAGACTGGTGAGCCTGAGTCCATTCTACCTGCAAGGACAGAGAGAGAGCAGGTACACAAGTGAATGAGAGAAGAGTCTGTGTGTGTACATCAAAATGCACAGTACTCTTTACAGCAATTTGAAAAAGTGGACGCTATTCAATTAAATGTTTGTTTTAACCAAAATGGACAAGAATATTAAAGTATACAATTTGGCCCTGCATCTCAGTAATGGGTATGAAATTGAATAACCAGTCAACTTTTCTCATCTCTAAAGATCAATAAATTTCCAGGGACATATTAAAAAGGGACATATTATAAACATTCCTAAGTTTCAATATTGCTTTATTCAGTTACATTCCAATCAATTACATACTCTGTTTTGTAGGAATACAATTTATAATCCCTATATTTGGTCATACTTGGAGCTTAAGTCTTATTCTTTAGAATACTTGAGAAACAAAAGTAACATAAAGTCCAAGTATTCATAATCCTTCTGAGAAAGATGTAAAAGATGTAGCTTGCTGTAAGAAGTTTGTGCAGCTTGTTGCATATGCATCCAACAAAAATGGGTTTCAGTTAAGTGCTAAGATAAAACTAAAATGACAAATGCTAACATGTCTTTGTTTTTGTGTGAGTGTAGTGCTGCATTGCACATGAATCAGACTTGTAATTTTGAACTTTTAGCTTTTGAAAACTGTCATTTAACAGTAAATGCACAAAGATGTACTAATGATTTAGAAATGCACAGTCTTTCTCTGTGTTTTTGCCATGCAGTTTGTATGTGAAAGTATGTGTTTTCCCTGCTTTTGCTGACATTTCTGGCAACATGCATCACTCAGAGGTGTACTCCATGCACTCTAGAGATCAGCAGTTACCCTTTGCTTTCAGTATTCTCTCATTTAGTATCTTAAATGGTGAGGAAAAAGAACTATTTTTCTCTTCATCAAATGTATTGTTTAATTTTGTTTTTTTCCCCAAGTTTATATTCATATTTGTAGTAAAGATTAAAAATAAAAACAATTCAAGAAAGTACCACAGTTCCCAGTAAACAACCACTTCATTACTGGGAGTGGTCACTAGTACAGAGCTGATGATTTGCAGTAGTGTCACACACTGTAGTGGCGAAGAAAAATTTTTCTTGTCCCTTCTGTGCTCAGGCAGCTCTATGGCCCCACATATCTTTTGCAGGCTACATACAACATGAATTTCCACTCCCCTGCCACCTCTCACTTTGCCATTTAATTCTTCATCAATATCTCAACTCCTCTTGTTTCTGATAGATGAGCCCTGCATTCCTGCTGAGCTGTTTGGCTTGGAGGAATGTTTGAAGAGTAAAACAAATGAATGAAAAAAAGTAAGTGATGGCACTGGCCCTTGGAAGCAGCTAACAAACTAAACAGGTTTTGATAAGTAATTTTTGCATGGTGAAGTTTTTTTACTTCACATAGTGGAACTATGAAATTTCTTTAATTAATTTCTTTAATTTCATAGCAAGCCTCTTTTATAAATGCCTTTCAAAATTAGACAGAATAGGTATGCAAAAAAGTTTGTTGAGATAAATAGTGAATAATTAGAGTTACTAACAGGTCCACAAAAGAAATATTTCTGAAAGTTCTCTAAAAATGCTAATACATCCATTACAAAATACTACTAAGGGAAGTTTGGTCTTCTCATGGAGAGCCATATGGTCAAACTGATACACACTTCCCTTAAAAAAAGAGTGATTTATACTTTCTGTAAAAAATTGGAATGAAATGTTAGCTGTGGATGGGTAATAAGATTAATTTTGAGATTAACTCAGTTGGTTAGAGCATGGTGCTAATAATGCCAAGGTTGTGGGCTCAATCCCTGTATGTGCCATTCACTTAAGAGCTAGACTCGATGATCCTTATAGGTGCCTTTAAACTCAGACTATTCTGTGGTTCTGTGATTTATGAAAAGGTGCAAAATCTGATTTTCCAGAGGCTTGTGGGGAGAGAATATTCAACCCTCATGTGCCAAAATGGTACCTTTCTGGATATGCATTCGGAAAGGTGCTTTCACTCAAATTGTTCACATCTCTCTAAACATTGTCAGAGCACCCATATAATCATACACAGGACACAGCCCTGAAGAAACACTGAAGAATTTCTAATGCCACAGTACTCTTACAGAAGGTTAAGTGGCAAGGAAAAGTAAAAAAACTTGTCTTAAAGTGCATGGAAGAAAATACCCAAAACAATTCCCCAGAAAACACCAGGCTCACAGATGTTCCAAGAAGTGAAAGAGTAGCTAAGTTTATCAGATAAACTTTTTTTAGTTAATAATTAACAGGTCAGCTTCAAAGTGTAACTCAATATAGACTGTTTGTTTGCTTTTGTTTTTGTGACAGTGAAGTTTTGCTTTTAATGTCCAATAAGGGGTTATATCAGGTAATCCTGGAACAATACAGTGGGAGATTGATCAATTTAATCAGTCATATTTATACAATTTTTAATTTCAAGTTACTTTCTGATAAGTATTCATGTTTCATGGGAACACAAATAATTCAGTACTGTGTCTACTTAATAGTTATGCATACACAAATGTTATATTAACACTGTTAAGGTCACAGTATTAGTCATTCAAGGGGTTGGAAATTTACCTTTTGTAAATGCATTTTTTCAAAATTGGGGATTATGTAATATTGATTTCATAGGGCCCCTGCCTCTTTTTGCATGAAGCATGGATATGAACTGATTTTTTTATGTTCAAGAGACTATAGCATGTGTTTAATAGGACTATCATATTCATGACAGAATTTGAGTAGTGATGCAGCCAAGGCTTCCAGAGAGAAAATAATGGGACAGTGGTTAAGGCAACTGAATGTTGTCTTGAAAGTTAAATTGTAACCTTGCCCCTGAGTTTGTCATTGATGCTATGTGAATTACTTAATCATAGGTGGCCACTAACCAAGTTTTTCATTGTTTGATTGAGAATCTGATTTATCGACACACTGAGTACTTAAATCTGGATCTGAAGTAAATGACAGCAATAAATGGGTAAATGAAGTATGGCATGAAGTAGTTATAAAAAATAAAGTCCTAAACTGATCTCATATGAGATACGTAAGATTTTTGGATAATTTTATCTTAGCTCCTTTGGATCTCAGAATTCCCTCTTGTTAGCTAAAGATAATAGCATGCCTCGGTTTTGTAGCAATACTTCAAAATAATCGTGCCAGTATTTTAGAAACAGTCTGCCAGAATGACCATAAAAAGAAAAAAAAAAACCACACAAAAAACAAAACAAAAAAAAAATNAAAAAAAAAACCACTGGGGAAACCTGTAGTTCTATATTCAGAGGATTCTGTATTCTTACTAGAAGAAAATTGTGGGCTCAATCCCTGTATGTGGATTGAGTGAGAGAATAGATAGATTCAGAACGATAGATTGAGTGGAAAATTTCTCATTGAATAAAACCTTTCTATTCCAGTGCATTAAACAGGGCTCCAAACAAAAAGGGGTAAATGACCATGTATACTAAATGATAAAGCCAAATTATACACATGCAGCAGTGAAGCAATTGAAAATTTTACAGACCTGGTGTTCCCCAGCTCCTGAGTATTTTGGCATGGCTCTGAAATGGATGGATGTTTGTGAGGTTTGCAAGAGAGAGATACTTATGTCTGTTTCCTTGTGAAATACAAAGCCATGGGCATGTTGGAGCCTAAACGGCTTTTCTGATAATGTCCTTGACAAACCAATGAGTACATTAAAACAGGATTTTAAAGCTGAAAGATAAAAGCAGATAAAATAAATGATAATGTTATTAGCTCCATCTAGGACACTACTATCACTACAAATGCCTACCCTCACAGCCCAAGAAGACCATTTCCTATGACTCTTTGGGAAGAAGCTTCCTCTTTTTCAGGAATGGATCTGACAATTCAACAGGGTGCTCAGTGTGAGGGCATTTATGGTGACAAAAACAAATGGGGTGTTGCAGAAGTTTATTGCCCTCAAATAAAACAAGACTGAAGATGGAAATTGGTTACTAAGGCAGGAAATGAGGTGACTGATACACTGAACTAATAGCTAATAGTATTAACAAGCTAATACATCTAGATATCCATAAACAAGAAGCTGCAACAGTGAGTACTACTGCTCTTACTGTGCCTTTTTACATAACAGGATAAATGAATGGGGTAACTGGTGCTAGTGCTTGGTATGAATTCATCTGCAAAGAATTTCCTGTGTCTGTCTTGCAGATTTCTCAGTGATGAGCCCTCAATCTTTGCTCAGGAGAGACCACCACATTGTCAAGACTCTGACAGCACATCAGTAAAAAAGGCCTATGAAAATACACTCTGCTTACCTGTTACAAATGATGTGTGGGTATTGCTTTAGAGGAGGTTTCCCTGCGGTGTGGTTTACACTCTTATAAATATGCTAGGAGCTATTAGGAGCTATGTCCTTATCATTTGAGATAGAATGCACTATTCAAGCAGGTGTGACAGTAACATGGTATCACACACAGTGCACGTCTGTGTTCTTATCCACAGCTCCTGCTAGGGAGAAAAAAAAAAGGACAAAAAGTTTTGTCGTGGAACAGGAGCAAACCAAATAGCCAAAGCCGTTTGCTACTTTTTCTGTCGACAATTCTGAAAGGTGAGGACACACCCTGTTGGACTAGTTTTCCATGAAATTTGATTACAACAATGAAAAGGAGCTGTGCATTTATCTTGGGAAAGTAACAGTAGTTTTGTGATCTATCTGGGACTTCATTCTAATTTTACCAAGACTACATGATCACAAGATCATTACCGTGAGAGGGGAGGTAATTCCTTTGGCTTCACTAAAGAAATGAGTGTATGCGCATAGCCATGTTCGCGTTTTCAAAGAAAAATCTCTACCCAAACAGTCTGCTTCACCCCGCTCTTCCCATTCCCCACAGGGAAGAGAATAACTAACGCAGCAGCTCCGAGTCCCGCCTGAGGCACTCCAGCGATGTGCTTGGGATGACAGGCAGGAGCAGGGACCGAGGGGGCCGCTGCGGGGGCGCGGGAATGGCCGCGGACTGTCCCGGGCCGACCCGGGCGGGCGCAGGGCGGCGGCGGCCCAGGCCTCCTTCCCCCGCCGTCACCTCA
>WBNO01026686.1:132908-175926 GCA_013400575.1 Peucedramus taeniatus | reverse complement strand
CGGGGCCGGGGCGCGGCGAGGGGCTGCGGGCGCCTCCCGGTGCGCTCCCCCTGCCCCGCGGTCCGTCTGTCCGTGCGGGAGCGGCGAGCGCGCTGTGCGCTCGCTTGGGAAGGGACGCAGAGGGTCAGCGGTCGGGGCGAGGGTCGGCCGAGCTCCCTTCGATCGGCTTTAGCCAATGCCGAGCGAGGGAGCGGCGTTTCGGAGAGAGGAGGATGGAGCTGCCAGGTGATGCCCGTTTTGGGGTGGTTTTTTTGTGTCTCCCAGACTCAGTGATTTCTAAGCACAAAGGTTTTGGGGCCCCACCTGTGGGCCCCCGTTTACCCCCATGCTCGCTGCACTACAGCCCCGACCGAGCCCTTAGCACCAGTCAGGAAATCCTCCAGCAACTTTTCTTTTTCACGGTAAATCTTGAATGTGGGAAGGGCCGAAACGGACTGAACGTACAGTCACGAATAGGGGAGACAGAAACCAGTGGCTGCAGAAATTTTGCATAAAATTGTCTCTTCCTTCGAGATAACACAACGTCCCCCCTTTTTTTTTTTCCCTTTTTTCCTTTTTTTTTTTTTTTTTTTAATTTGAATTCCGACGGGCCAGTCCCGCGGAGCTTATCTGCAAAAACAAGTCTGCAGATAAATCATGGAACTGACGAATCTATTTGTATCTAGATCTGTTGCGATCGCAATTTTAATTTTTATTGCTCTATTTGATTTTTCCAAATAACTTCAATGTTCATCTAAACACAAAAAAACCCTGTAGCCTTCCTTCCTCCTAAAATAACCCTCTCGCATATCGCTCACACTTCATTTAAAACGAACGTCAAATATAAAAAGTGTATCTTTTATTGTTATTTTTGTACTTTAAAACACATCTATGTAACAAACTTTTTTTTTTTCATAATTCTTACTGCTATTTTCTCCACAAACATATGTATTTCACCTTCTAGTATTCTGGATCGAATATTTTCTGTTCAATTTCGGTACTTGAATTTGCCACAAAAGGGATGCTGTACTTAGGTAGTTCTTTGGGGGAAAAAATCATTTACTTTGGTTTTAAAAGTTTCTTTTCTTTCTTTGAACTTTAACACATGGCGTTTACAAACTGTATAAATACGTGCCACCAAACTGTAACCAAAAAAGAAAAAAAAAAATTTACAAAAAGTGGAATGGTTGCTGTAGAATATAGAATTAACTATAGACCAGAACTGGACAGAAGGAGCTGGATGAAAAGAAAATAGTAATTTTATTGTAAATTATTTACGTCTGAAGTTTCTAGGCAACTAGTGGAAAAAATAATGAATGAATCGAGCGCTGAGCCCTTGCTACTAACTTTTGTTCTGAATGTTTTGGATATTTGGATGTTTTGTATTTATGTGGTGAGAGTGAAATATATTATATCTATATGATGACGGAATTAGGTGTATTTTCGTCTTATATTTGTAGCACCCAAATTGCCTTCATTTATACATACACTGAAAAAAAAAAAGCGACAACACCCTATCCCTACATAACCTCCCCGATCTTTCCTTTTTTTTAAAATTAATTTTAATGTTTCATTTTGAACGGGGGGCTGTGAGGTCCAGTTCCTAGAGGGTGATTTCCCTGCTGGGGCAGTTTGGGGCATTCCCAGCCCTCGCAGCGCTCCCCGTGCCCGCGGGGCCGATCCCCGCCCGTGCCCGTGCCCGTGCCCCGGAGGTGCCCACCCTGCCCGGTGCCACCCCGTGCAGGGCACTGCTCACCTCCAGACCTGCCCTGCCAGTGCCGGGCCTGGCAGGCACTTCTGGATGCACATCCGTGCGTGTGTGACAACATAAAGATGCACAGGCACCTCTAAACACACAGGCACAGCTTGTGGGCACAAATACAGATATTTTCGGTGTTTTCTGAATATCTTGCTTTCATTCTGATTGGCAGCCCAGCCCTGAGGGTTTTTACTGGGCAGCCAGTGCAGGGCAGAGCCCCTGGTTTCCAGAGCCAGGTTTCCCAATGCCCTGGGCTCCCCAGGCCAAGCCACCAGGGCAGGGTGGCACCTGCTGTCCCCAAGCCTTTGCCCTGCCCACGGGTCCCTGGTGTGGCCTCCACTGGGCTCTGCCATGAGCCTGTCCCAGCCAGGGCAGATGCACTGCTCCAGGTTAGGAGGGAAGGATGCAGTGGTGATGCTGATTTGGTTGTTTTCTTTTCTGAAGTGTGTAGAAATAATCTGGGGAAGGGCAGCCGGGGTGAAGGAGGGGATCCCAGGTGATATTTGAAGAGGTGACATTGAAACTGCTGGTCAAGACTGGAAAACTTCAAGGGGAGGGCAGGGAAAAGCGTTGTTAAAAAGAAAAAAGCTGAATGTGATAAAACAGATCTGCAGGGAGATCTGGAGGGAGAGGGTGGTTTTTGGTTTCTGCCTTGCCTGGGCTGCACAGCATCACCCTCAGCCCCAGACAAAGAGGGGAGCCCTGGCCTGGGCTGCCTTTGCCAAGGAGGGAATTATCACCACTCAAACCCTCCCTGGGCTCCCCTGCCAAATGTGGGGCTGAGCTGTGTGATGAATTTCCCTGACTTGCAGGACCTTTCTGCAGTTGAGATGGGGCCATTTCAGTGCCCAAATTTGCTGCTGCATTGTGAGCCACGGGAACAGCAGCACAAACGTGTTCTGACAGAGCTGGCTCAGGTGCCTTCATCTAAAAAGAGGATTTCCCTGCTCCTCTGTTTGACCAGAGATTGCAGGAGCATTCCTGTCCCCTCACACAGGTGCCATGAGGCTCTTTTTCCCTGCTTGCTGGCCTGATCTGCAGTCTCAGGGTTGGAGCTGTGGTCAGTGTAAGCTCTTTGCTCCTCTTGCAAAGCAGTTTAAGCCAGCATCAGGTTAAATTGCTGACACAATAGCAGAAGTTCTTATTTTACAGCTTTGCAGCCCTCAGTATACATGTGAAGAGCTAGACATTTTTATTCTTATCACTATTAATTATTTCTGAATATTTAAAAGAAAAAAAAAAAAAAGGGTGTGCCTTGAAGTTGAAGGAGTCTAAGGATTCAGGTAAAATAAATACTTCAGGAAAATTTTCTTTCTTTTTTTTTTTCTTGTCTCCTTTAAATTCCACCTGTGCCACAACTTTATCAGAGGCTGCTTCTGGGCTGGGGTCAGAGCAAAAACCAGAGGCTGTCCAGCCCCGTGCAGGGCTGTCACAGTCCTGTTTCACTCTCAGCTTGTGACTCAGGCCAAAACCTTGGAGCCCCACAGGGAGGGAGGCAATCTGTCATTTCCTTAGTAATTTTCAGCATTTCAAAAGCATGGGGTCCCTGAGAGCCAAAACACCCTGCTTTTTACAGAACAGATTAAAATATCTTCATCTGTATTTCTGTAAAAAAAAAAAAAAAGAAAAAGAAAAAAAGAGAGAGAGAATACCACCTGTGTCATTGCATAGGACAAGTTAAAAATCATTTATACACCCCTCTGTCTACCTATACAGTGAGTCTGAGTATAAAAGCTGATTTGGTTTTTGGTTGCTGGGGTTTTTTTGGGTTTTTTTTTTTTTTTTTTTTTTTTTTTTTTCCCCACTACATCAAAGCTGTTCTGAAGCTGTTTGCTGCCCAGAGACACTACTTGCTTGTTTGCACTGAAATGCTGAGTTTCATCCTACTG
This sequence comes from Peucedramus taeniatus, assembly GCA_013400575.1. Classification (NCBI taxonomy): domain Eukaryota; kingdom Metazoa; phylum Chordata; class Aves; order Passeriformes; family Fringillidae; genus Peucedramus; species Peucedramus taeniatus. The sequence continues at coordinate 172,299 of WBNO01026686.1, read as the reverse complement.
GAGCAATGAACACAAGCCACCTTCCTGAAGCTATTTGCTGCTGAAAGGTTTTGCTGCATTTCGTGCTGTAATTTTATTTCTGGCCATCACTGGGGCATTAGAGCTCAAACAGAGAAATATTTGGCTTTTGCAGAGTGAGCATAAGTGAGTGTGTGAGGGGCAGGAATATTTAGCAGGAAAGCAAACAAACCAAGTATAAATCTCTATCTGGCATGAATTTTTAAAGGAAATCACAAAAGGATTTCTGTGGCAGGAGGACTTCCCCAAACTTTCCCTCAGCAGCAGCTACACATAGGGCTTAGATTGAGCAAGGATTTAAAAAGATGGAGTGTAGCATGGGCCATTCAAATTTGTTCATCTGAACTAAGGAACATTTTCACAGGTACATGGACAATATCTCTCTTCCTGTGGCTCTCAGGAAGGCAAAACTCCCAGGATCAGCTCCAGAGCACCCAGGGAAAACACAAAACAATCTTAGCCAGGTACACATAGGGAAAAGAAATCAGTCTATTTAGAGGATTTTTTCAAAAGCATTTGCCCACCCACTTAACACAGACCCTGCTTTATTTGCTGCTCCTCCATGTCCCTCATGCCAGGGATTAGTGCAGCCTCTGACCACTCTGTCTGCATTTGCAATCCTGTCACCAGCCCAAGATACATGACCTTGTGACATGTAAAAAAGCACACGAGGTCTCTGATTAACTTCAGAGTATTTAATTACTTTTAAGGAAAGAAAAACACTTCCAAAGAATAACTCTTGAGCAGAAGCAAGTCACAGCCATCAGTGAGTGTTTAACAGAATTACCAGGGGAGCTAAAATGAAATCAATCCATGTGATGCTGGCTATGCAACAGCCACAATATAAACTGGGACCCTGGACCATAGCTGTGGCCAAAGTGCTGGCTGGCAGGGGCTGACCTGGAACATTTCTGACTCAGGTCTAAGAACTCTCTAACAAGCACTTTACTCCCCATCTTTCTGCTTCTAATAATTGCTGAGCAACTTAAACACAGTATTTATTTATTATCTTTCCATATGTAGTTGTTGTTGCTCATGCTGTTCTTCATCTCTGTGTGACTGACTCTAGTTTGTATATTAAGTCTTAAACTTTTCTAGTGGAATGAATTCCACAGTCAATCACACACAGAACAAAAATTATTATATTTTGTATATGTTTTCTACTTTTTGTTAATATGAATTGTCCCAAGTTCTGTTATTAGAAGCAGCAGAGCAGATGTTCCCACCTTCTCCAACCACGTCCTTTTTAATTCTTTTACCATGCTACCTTTTCTTTTTCTCCTTTCTCATGAACACTCAAAATAACTTAAACTTATTTTCATACACAGTTCTTGCAAACTGTACTTAATATAACTGTTTGCCAAGAGGTGCTGCCTTTTTTTTTTTCTTATTCTTCCAGTGGAAAAAATAAAGTAATAAATTCCCAGAGCTTTTTTCTCTTCAGCTATCTGCAACCCATTCTTCTGTTTGATCTCCCTGCTGTGAGCAAGAATGAAAACATCACACCAGTATAAGGATTTGCCCAGAACACAAACCTTTACTTGGCACTTGGTGTCATTGCCAATGCAAGAAAAATGGATCACAGGCCTCATCTGATGAGATGCCACAGCCTGGGTGAATAAATTGGTTTTTTATGTTTCAGCTGAAGCAGAAAACCAAGGAACCAGATCTATCAGGGGGCAAACAAAACAGTTCAATCCACACAAGCTGGGTCCATAAAGTTTGGCACAGAACCAGGCACATCAACCTGGTAGAAACCTCTCCTTACAACTCTCACAAATGAGTGGTTTGGCAGCTTAAAGAAACACCATCAAAGGTATGGGCAAAAGCAGGGTTTAGTATGAATTTGTGGAAATGCAACTTGACAGAGTTTATTGGCAAGGTTCACTGTAATATTTACTACACAGGTTAAAGCATAAAAAGGAAGATCAAATTAGAAGCAATTTGAAATTATTTGTATGGAATCTGGGAATGCAAGAGCAGGTAAAGGTGTGAAGGATATGGATGCAAAGATAAGGGTGCAAAAGGGCTTAGCAGCACTTAATCATTGAATTCTTTAACATTTACAATAGTGATTCAGTAGGGCTCACTACAACAATGACTTAGCCATAGATTTGAGACAGTAACATTCATACCAAAGTCAATTCACAGGCACACAGGTAAAATGATGTGTACACTGATTTCCATGGGTGTAAAGGTTCCTATCAAAATTCCCTTCAAGTTCAGTGAAATACCCCCACCAAATCATCAATACTCACACTTTGCATTTCCTGACAGGCAAGGGTTTCACTTTGAGGAATGTAGAGATGTGGTGGGGTGGGGAATCAGCCTCAGTCTTGTTGTCAGAGACAGTTCCTTGAGTACCACAAGCTTGGCCTGGGAGCTCTGAGAGCTGCCCCAGTCACAGGGAGGTGCTGGTGCAGCTGCTGCAGTCCAGGAGAACCCAAAGGGTCCCACTTAAGACCATCATTTAGAGGGTCACAAGATGACTGACTTTGGCCAGCAGTAAGTTTCCCTCCTGACCATAACCCAAGCCAATAACTACTGTGCCTTTTTTGCAGTTCCCAGAGTGCTGTAACAATGGTACCATTCCACCCAGGCTACAATTCACACTGGTGCCACTCCCCTCAGGCCACAGTTCAGGTAAGTGGTTTACTAAGGTTACAAAGGAGAATTGCTTATCCTTTGTTTTCCACCTTTTTTGGGAAGCTGATGTTTCTGGAACTTTCCACCTCTACCATGCAAAAGCTCCTGGTACAACCAGGGAGTGTCTTATGGCTGGACTGGTGTGGTCAAGGGACACTTCACCACTCAGCTGGTTCCATCAAGGTTTATCAGGAGCTTCTGAGATCACAGAGCAGGCCTGAGGATGAGGAGGATGGCAGATGCACCACCACAACAATCCAGAAGCACGTCACTGAAGGTGCATGAAAAACAGCCTGTGAGATGGATGGAGAACCAAAGGGAAACTGATTTCCCAATTTTGTGCCCCCCCCCAAAAAAAAAAAGAATGCTGACATGAATTTAATTTTTTTCCTAAGGCTGCTATCCTTTACACATTATAAGCTTTTTCATTAGTCTAGCTGCACAGGGGTCAATGCAGCGAAAAATTTGCAAGGGAAACCTTGAGGAGTTCTTGTTCTTTTAAATTCCCTTCCACAATTTTTTTTTCTCTTATTTTAGTGGACAAAAAGTAGGAAGAAACTCATCCTGGCAAGCAACAAGTGGGCAAGAGCTGTGGCTCCAGGGATTCTGATTGGATATTGGGAAGAAAGCCAGCCAGGACACAAATGGGAGAAAAAGGTTACTGAGGTCATACCTGGCTACAAAAATGCTGTTAGAGAGAGAAGCAAGTGAAGGACAACTTGGTGTGTGTACAGAAGCATGGAAGGATGTCCTCATGGTTTAATTCAAAAGCCATGAAAATTAAGAAGAAAAATGAAGAAAATTAAGATGACAAATTCTCATTTTTGCCAGAATTTGTCTGATTCTGAGAGCACTGTTAGTCATTGGTCAGTGAGTTTCTATGTGCTTTTCCTCTGAAGTGGGGATGCTGATGCTCATCTAAACCTATTCAGAAGGAGGTATGAGTGTATACTTGTACTGAAATAAAGTTGAGGCAAAACTGTGATCAGAAACTTAACAGCCACCATAGCTGACTGCAATTCAATGTTAGCACTTATTGCCTCTTGTTAGCCCTGATCTTTCTTCCTTTCTTTATTTTCTTACCTGGTCTCTAATTTAAACCTCTAAAGGGTGTCTACCACTACACAGTTATAATCTCCTTGAGGCCTCTAAACAATTTCATAAACCAAATTCTAAATGGAAATTAGAAACAGGCAGAGAATGAAGTGTCTGTTGCCATAAAGAGCTAAGGAGGATAAATAAGCAATCCAAGGCATCCTGAGTGCATGCTCCAAGATAATCTCTATATTTCTCTGGACACAGCATTGTGAACATCCTCAAGATCAGCTGATTACTGAGATGAATTAGCAAATAAGAGCCCATTACATCAGGTGTTGAGGAGGACTTTAATTGTGCTCAGGCTCCAAATGGGAAACTTTATATGGTGGCACAGCTGTTAAAACAGCAGAGCCTTATGGAAACAGTCTTGGATTACTGGCCCCATGGAGTGAAACATTTTGAATGGAAGGGATTATGCTTATTATTTCTTAGTGCATCATGTTTTCTTAGATTTTTTTACTGTCATTATTATTATTTACCAAGTTAATTGATACATACACACGCTTAATCATGTTTGCATGTATATTTAATACTTTCTTCCACTGGTGTAATTTGAATGTGGTCGTAGGGAAAATAATATGAGATACATGAAATAGTTGCCCTTGGTTAAGATTAAGATCCTAAGAAACTTGGTGAGTTTGCTTCTCATCCACTTGCCAAGTGTCCCTCTGCCTTTTACCTATTGAAATCAGATCTTTGTCATGTAGACTTTAAATGGTATTTTGTGAGAAGATGATCACCATAGAGGGACTGCCTTCAGTCTTAGTATAGGCCACTTGTGTTCAGAATAAATTTTCTCTTTTATCAGAAGGGCCAAGTGGGGAAAAACCCAGAGGAATTGGTTAAGTTTTATTCATGGAATTTGTCTGTTGCAAAGGGAAAGCACCAGACTTGTAAGTTGCATTTCCAGTTCATCTGTTAGTCTGTACTTCATTACAAATTTGAGCTCCTGAAGTTTCTAAGTAGAAATGTGGCAACCTGATTTAATGCTCCCCAGGGAAATGTCTTATACTCTGTGCACAGACTTTCATAGAAGCAAGGGCTAATTTGTGTATATAAAGGAAGAAATGTCCATCTAATCATGTAGTAAAAACTCTTCTATGGCACATCTCAAATTTCTTAGAAGTATGTTCAAAGCTGAGAACAAATATGTGAAGGGTATTTGAGAAGACTGGCTAAATGGGGAAAAGATGAAAAAATCAATGAATACAGCCATGAAACACAGTTTAAAGAAAGGAACCATGTAAAGAAGAAATATTTTCACTCTGTTACAAGATGTTCAAATCCAGCTGCCCAGATATGTCTACAGAAATCTCTCCCTGCAAATAGGAGTTTTGAGCATGTATTTGCCTTCTATGGGCTCTGTGTGCCAGTGAGCACTGTTTCTGTGCTGAGATGGTGTTACTGTCTCAAAACTTCTTCACGAGCCAAACCTTGCATCCCTCTGGATATAATTAGTATGAAACATAAGGTGTGAGCTTTATCTCTGTCTTTTTATCCACAGCTAAGGCAATTATTCTAATGTTCTAGCTAAATTTCAGCATGTTGTTTTCAGACAATCAGACACATGAATCAGAGAGGAAAAACACAATGCAACGCTCCAGAGCACCAGCTTAGCCAGAGAGGCCTCAAGGCATAAAAATTTCAGGCAAATGGTCTTTTTCTGCAAGAGTGCCCTAAGCACCAATGACGCTAGAAAAAACAATGGAATCAATGGAAATATCAATACGATTCCTAGGATCCCTTTTATGTGTAACTGCTCATGTTCAGAGAGGAACCTGCTCCCCATGCACGCCCGGCAGTGCTGATGTGGGCCCTCTCTTTGTGCTGGGGAAGGCAGAGCCTGTTCCGCAGGCAGGGCTGGGAGCTCAGCACCGCGGACAGCGGCGGGACAGGGGCCGGGATGGGGAACCCGGGCCGGGCTCCGGGAACGGGACCCGCCGGGAACCGCTCCCACCTCGGCAGGGCAGGTCTGGCACCAACACCGGCAGAGCAAGGAGTTTGAATGAATAGAGAGTTTGAATGAATAGATCTGAGCGTCTCACTAAATGCATCTGTAATTCTAAGGCAGCTTCTGATGAAACCGAAATGAGGTGTCGCATCATGAATTTTTTAATCAGGAAAGAGAACTCAGGAAAGGCAAAATTGTTTTAAATGAAAGACTTGGTTGCTGCAACTCCCTTTTGATACCACAGTGCACATCTTCCTTTGGCAGGTTTGCCTGCTTGGTTCAGTCCTACAGCTCTAACCACAGAGGGATCTTCTTCCTGCAGCTTTGTATGCTGAGCACGATGCCACAGGTAGAAATTCCAGCTGTCCCAGTGCCCCCCAGCCAGCTCACTGGTGGTGTGGGTGAAGAGCAGAAAAGGCCTTGATTCTGTGCAAGCACTGCCCAGCAGTAACAAAAACATCCCTGAATTACAAACACTGTTTTCATCACACATCCAAAACACAGTCCCACATCAGCTACTGTGAAGAAAATTGAGTCTACCACAGCCAAAATCAGCACACCATGTTTCATAACCTCCATGAAATAACCTTCTTCATGTCCAAATGTACATGAAACACAATTTAGTCTTGTCACAGTTAACAGGAGCAAGATTGTTTCCTTGCTCAACATCACTGAAATGATATTTCTAAGATCTGCAGGTGATCAGGATCCTTATTTAAAAGCATTAAATGCTCTTTCCATAACTATGGTTGCATGTCTGGGAAACTTCTATGAGAAAGTATAACATTACAGAAATTCAGTGGGGACAGAATGTGCAGACCTTGGTAGGTAATCAGAGAGCTCCACTTTGTTAATTTGCTTTCCCTTTCCGTTCTGCTCCCTCTCTTATTTAGTTTATCTGTAAGATTTGCAGGTAGAGATTCTCCCCTGCTGTGCATTTGCATAATTAAGCTAGTCAATAAGCACTTCTTTCATATGAATAACAATAATAAACAGCTTTGTTAGTCCTTAAGAATAAAGTAAACAGTAAACAGTGGAAAGTCTACAGCCACAAGTTCAAACCCTTTAAAGAACTGTAATGCTAGTTTATATTAAACTCAAAATAAATGATAATTTTCTACCTGATCATTTGTTTTCACATTTAGAGGGCAGATATACCCCTCTCTAGATGCATGTGAGTACATTAGCACTATAAATACTCCTGCTAATACCTGTGGAACTATTTATTGAAAAAAGATTTCCAGAGTTCACCTCTCTGAGAACTTCCAAGAAGTTTAATATCTGGCTATATGCAAACACAAGTATGATTCTGCTAAGAACAACCCTTGAAACAGCCTGCACTCCATAGGTAATTGGTGTGGATATGCAGATAATACAGAGAAAAAATTCAGTGGCAGAGAAGATTTTGCAATGTCTGTGCAGGTTAAAACAGAGAGTATCCCAACAGAAGAGCAAATCCAGGAAACAATCTTTGGTGTAAAGCTGAATCTTTTTTGCTTTGTTACCCTGAAATTTAGTGCATAAGATTAAAAGAAGAGACAAATCTAAACATCCAGATCAGGGGTTTTATGACATTTTTATAAAGTATCAGATGTTTCATTGCAAGTTCTTGAAGTGTAAAAATCAAGATGTGACAAGTACCAGAGAAAGAAGAAAAAACAATTAAACTTATGTAAAATAAATATGTCTGCATCATAATTAGAGGACAAGGGACTTCTGTCCTTTCAAGGTGTGCTTTGGTGGGTGGTAGTATTGTGGGGATTACCCAAGTTTGTGTAGGTTAATATTGAGTCTATTAACTCTTGGTAGTCTGGGATTAGAGACAAACCAAAAATATCTTTTGCAACAATGTTAGTAGGCAACACTTTCAGTCTTGATCAATTCAAGAGTTAATCTACTGGTGAACCTCTGCAGTAATTTTCTAGAACTGGTGATTTTTGCACCACAAAACAGTGCAGGACTTCAATTCTTTCCATAGCTAGAACTGTGTACAATTGCTAATTATTATTATGCTACTTGTTCTATGTATTATGTAAGAAATATTAATCTCCATGTACACAGTGTGCTTTGAGAGAGGGAAAGGGAATAGCACAGGCAGCACCACGTTTTCATGAGTTATCTTGCAAACAACCATGTTGAAAGGACTCAACAGTAGTATTTTCTAAAATTACAGGGAAAGAAGAGATGTCCTTAGCTTAAAGGAAATAACTTACCAGCCTTTATGATCACCTGTTTTTTATGGGGAGAGTAAAATTTTAAAAAGAGAAGTTTGAAGATCTCTCCATGGAGAACTTCTACCCTGTATCACAGAGATGCATTGCAGAAGGCTGGAGACAAAGCAAAGGATTTTGAAGCCTTCAAGTACAAGACACTGTTTAGTCAGTACTTAATAGTGGAGCATGATCCCATAGCCCCATTTACCACAAATTCTTGCTGACTGTATTTGGCAGCATAAGGCCTTTGGGGTCAGGGTGCTCACTTTACAGTTTTACCCTTGGAGTCTCAGAAGTAAGGAAGCATTTCAAACCTTGAGCTTCAGAAAGAATTTAAGAAATGCACAAGAGAGCCAACTTTTAAATGAACTGGAAAGATTTTATGAGGACAGAAGATCAACAAGTGACCAGGACTCCAACTGTGAAAGAAAATGTGAGAAACAAGCACCTCTTCTAGTGTGAAATTGGTCTAATTCTTGGGGCCTTTAGAGTGGCAGTATCAAACAACTGGCCAATATCGTGTACACTTTCTGCCATCCACATGGCATCAACCCCATTACCACACTCTGTGAAGCAGTCCAATTTGCCACAGGTTTGTTTAACCCCTCATTTCAAAGTGGAGGTGGAGATTTTTTCCCCCCTCACCCAGAGCTGAATGTGTCTTTCTTAATGCACCTGGAAGCCAGTCTTAGCATGCACCTCAGTGCTGCACACAAGCAACTGCAGAAAAAACCTCACCCAGGCAGGAGCTGAATGAAGGGGGCTTGCAGGTACACCTGATTTTAAGGGGGATTTAAAAGAGAGGTGAGGACAGACTTTTTCATAGTGCTGGTAGAGATACAGCAAGGATTAATTATTTTAAATATACTGAATACATTTTTTACAATGAGAGTGGTCAAACAGTGGCACAGGGATGGTGGATGCCCTGTCCCTGGAAACATCCAAGGCCAGGATGGACAAGGCTTTGAGCAACCTGGTCCAGTGGAAAGTGTTTCTGCACATTGCAAGGGGGTTGGACTAGATGGCCTTTAAAGAGCCCTTCCAACCCAAACCAGTCTGTGATTCTATGGCTGCAGTGGTGGGCAGGTAATTACAGCTGTACCTGCAAAGAGGCACCTTCCTCAACACAGCTCTGAGCAAGCTGCTGAGTTTCTGATCACCAATTTGGGGCTCACAAAAGGGGTGAAGGCTGGAACACCATTTTGGATATTTAGACATCAGGTGTACTTGCTGGTTTTCATTTAGAACATCTGACAATGCATTTTTTATAGTTTTGAGGGGTTTCTAGGTGTGATTAAGGAAACAAATCAGAGTTCTGTCAAACCCAGATGTGAATGGTGCTTCACAGATCTATCAAGCTTTTCACCCTGTCCTGCTTTGCACCATCACCTGCAGGAATAGCTGTCACAGGGTCTGTTTGCTGCATCTGCCAGTGCTCCCAGCCTGTGCTTGTGGTGTTAAGAATTCAAACAAATCTGCTGCTGCAAGATAACTTGATAGTGAAAAATGCAGTCTGTAGAATAACTCCTCCCAACTCCTTCTAGTCCAGCTGCTTTTATTGCTTCATTGACAGCATGCAAGAGGAGCAGTTTGAGGTGTGTGAGTGATTGTGTGTCTCTCTCTCTGGTGGGCAATGCAGGTAACACTGCTCCTCAGTAAACAGGGACACAGATTTGTTAAAACACTGCTCTGATGCCCTTGACAACACCAATTCCTATCAGATCCCAGCCCACAAAGCAATATTGATCATTTTTCTAAAGGGTGAAATTTCCACAATGATATTGTTGAAGAAGGGAGGAACATTTTTTTGAGAAGAGGTATTTCAAGGAAAATAACCCTCCAAGGAGCATTCATTTTCAAATCAGTAACACACAAGTATGGCTAACTCACAAAACAGCAGCCAGTCATATATACAGATTTCAATGAGGCTTTTAGGAGAAACAATGGGGCCAGTTTTAAGGGTGGTTGGCCTGCTGAAGTGCATTTCTCTGAACAGATACAATGCTGTAGTGCTGAATGGATTCAATAGTGCTGTCTCAAACATGGCCAGGAGTGTCTGGAAGTGGGTGGAGGTAGAAAGAGCTAGTGGGACTCTTCTTATGGTTGGCTCAGGCTGCCTCCTCCAACCCTTTCTTTGCCCTGGCAGGGGCCATGGTTTCTTTCCCCTTTCCCTCTGTGACAAGTGTCCTTCTCTGCATGAACAATCCCCATCTGGAAATAATAGAATGAAATTTTTAAAAAATGCAGGCTTAAAAAATTCAGGCATAACTTTGTCTGAACAAGATGTCTGGGTTGCAGAAGACTCTCCTAAGGGAAGTGAGTATGTCTTGGTACCTTGGCTGTTTGAAACTGGGAAGGAAAAATACACACACAGATAGAATATAATGTAGGAATCAATCCTGCCTTGGCCTCTGTAAGGAAAACAAGTGACCTTAATGATCCATTCTCTCTCTAGAGCACTCACAGAGAAAGCCGTGCTCGCTCCAATTCAGCTGTGTGCCCAGCACGTAACACAATGGACCTCACTCCTTGGGAAGCTCTAAGTGCCACTGAAATAAAAATAAACAAGTCCTGCACAAGATGGTGAGGGCACCAGCAGCCTACAAAAAGCAGCTCTTGGGGGCCACACGAAGTCTTGGAGTGGGGGTTTGTGCAGCAGGAGCATTTACGTAAGGAAATTCACTTCCCTCGTTGAAAGGTACACTTCAATTCAAAATGCAAGCCTCCTTTTTTGCCATTACAAATTTCACATGCACATTCCCACATATGTCAAAATGGACACACAGTGGCTGCAAGCTTATGGGTGACACCACTGAACAATGCCATAAAATGCAAGACATGAGACAGAAATACATAAACAGCTGCAGGCCATGATCTGCTCTCAACTGTTTATGTGCTGCTCCATTAATACTAATAGGAGTTAAGTGTGCAGAATAAAGTGACAGCTATTGCCCCTCAGCCCTGCCAACAGTCCTTAAGGTGCAGCCAGCACTTCTTGGTGCTACACTGCCACTGGACTCCAGGGAACAGCACAGTCCATCTGCTCCAACACCATGTAGGGTGTTTTTAAGATTCCTGTCTCCAGTCTCACTATGAGCTGTTGTAACATGAAAGCAGCAACAACAACAGTAATAGTGCAATCTTGGTGTGCTCATACCTTTTCCAGGAGAGGAATACTTTGACAGAGCTTTAAAACTGAAAATGGTGCTAAAAGGTGGATTTGGGTGTCCTGAAAAATGTCCTTGAAATTTTTCAGCTGAGAAAGCCTCATACAATACAGGCATAGGACTACCATGGTAGTATTATGTCCCAGCCATCTCATAGTTTAGGGGTTTTCTGGGAGGGGGATGGTAATATTGTTTTTCTTTTTGGTGACATTGTCCATTACCTCTCTGGGTTCTGAGAAGGAAATGACAAACCCTGCAGGAACAGCCTTGCATAGTCTGCTCTCCAGGCAGTAAAAGAAATGACAATGATCTATTGTACTGGATAATTCTCAGGATGTGTCACTCTCTTCTTACCAAATTTCTAAAAGACAGGCAGCTAAAATACTCCCAGTGGCACAGAGATGATGTTCAGCTAACCTCTCCTTCTAGTTACTTCTCTGTTCCTAGTCCACATTTTCCAAACAATTTTCCAATGTGTGTTGAGATAAATTTTTAAATACAGCTCACCTAAACTTCACTCCAGCCTCCACTGCTGGCAGCAGAAAGTTTCTATCAACTTCAGGTGCAGGGAATCAGGCCAACTGCAAGAAGTTACCACCAGGTGAACCACTTGAAGCTTTTATTCCTCCTAAGGTTTGAAACACCTAAGTGTGTGTTCACACATGCAGAAAAAAAGTATCCTTTGCTCTGTCTGATCCACCTAGAACAGATCCCATTTGGATATTTTGCACAGTGGGCTATCTTTGCTCTGCTGCAATTGGCAATGCAAGTTCAGAGCTGGAGCAGTGTGGGATGGAGGCTGCCCTGCTGCTCCCTTTGCTGGTGCTGTGCTTTGCCAGCCCCAGCTCAGCCCCACACCATCACAGTCCTTGCAACCTTATAGAGCCTAGAATTTTATGCAAAAGCAAACAGAAACACTCATGGATGTGGGACACTGTGCAGACTACACCCCTTGAGGGGCTCTCAGGGACCTCAAAGGAGAGAGACACTGAGACAAGGCATTTACTGCTAAATGAAAACTAAAGTCAGACCTGCAAGGTAGATTTGCTTTTAATCCACAATTTAAAGGGAGTGATTTCTCCCTCTTGCCCTACTGTGCTGCCCACTGTGCAAGCTGGGCTCTAGAAGCAGAACTTGAAGCTTACTGTGCCTTTTGAAAGAAAATATCTGAGGGCCTCTTTTATCTCTTTATTAATAGGTTTTGACTAATCCTCTATTCATTGATGTCCATTATAAGATTATACAGCTAAAATTAAGTTAGTGCATACTGTATGTCTACAATGAATTCGATAATTGTGTGTTTCCAAAGAAAAAAATTGTTCAATAATTATGGCTGAGATCAGCAACTGGCATCACAGTCTTTGTTGCTGAAATGTGGCAGCATTTCTTTGCCTGCACAAGTTAAACCCCCAAATCAAGGTGGTTGTTCTCTCTTGGAAGAAAGATTAAGTGAGTAGCATGCACAGGGTGCAAACATGCATTTTGAGGAGGAATCAAAAGCCCCAAGCTGGCACCAGTGATAAGTATGGTGTCAGGAGCTATTCTCAGAGAAGGCATTTATTAGCAGTTCTATTCAAGGTTTATTTCTATCAATAGGATTTGATAGATGGCAGCAGGTCAAGAAGGCCAAGTGGTCCAGGGCACTGCTGCTTTTTTATGAGGAGGTACACTTAGATGTTGCTGAGTTAGTTACTTTAGTTTATTTTGTATTCAGGCCTATTATCAGGCTTGACTGATACAGAAGTCTTCCATGCTTAAGACATGAGAAGATGAAAACAGCATGCCCAGTGTGTTCTTCCTGCCTGGTCATTACACAGGTAGGTAAAATCTGGTTACAAGTGCTCATGTGAGGAACTTCCAGGAAAGGCAAAAGTTCAGCATAAAAATTGGCAGCTAAATACAAAAGGGAAGTTAATTTTTCCAAGAAAAATCAATATATTATACCTCAACTGCATAGTTGCATACTGTGCTGAGCAGGTACATTTTAAGAGCTTTATAGGACATCTGTTTATAACTAAAATAGCTTTTTGGTTTTAAAATTTCTCCCCTGTTTTCAGAAATTTTCCAAAGTTATTCCCTGGTCCTGAATGGCTGGTCCTGCTCTGCCTACCTTTGCTGCTTATAAAACAATTCTCTTGGGGGCTGGTTTATCAAAACACAGGATCACATCTGGAGCCCCTACTCAAGCAAAACTCACATTGGCTCACCCACACTTCACAGAAATAAGGTCTGCTGAACCTTCCCTCACAGCCAGGGTAATATGTCTCATTAAAAGGGGAATCACTGAAGGAGCTGTTCCAAAGAAGCCAACAATGAGAACTTCACTCCTTCTGTGTTTATAGGGAGTGAAACTCTGCCCTCTTCAAAGCCAGGGACATAATTGACTGTGACGTACAGAACCAGAAATTCCACATTTTAAATAGATTTGATATGATCTCTGCAGATGCCTGGAAGAGCTGCAAGACCATCACAAATGATTTCCCTCTCTGAATATGATACACTGAGCAGACTCCTGCCACTCACATTAGCTGTGTTTCTTCACAAATCCAACCTTCCCATTTTATGTCCCAGGTACGTATATCAGACCTGAATAGGTCTGGATTTTATTTCCTGTTCCTCCATTAATCCTTGCATTCAGAATAGACACTGATAACTCCCAGACCAAAGGATGACTTTGAGACAGTGCTTCCAGACTTTAAGCTGGGGGTTCTGATCAAACACCATCTACATTTTTCTCAGTTACATTCTGCTACACGATATTTTGCTTTCGTTCTGGATTTTTTTGTTGGCAATGCAGGGGATGCAGAGCACCACAAGCTGGCCCTTAAAGAGAGAAATTCCCCTTGGAACAGTAGGGAAAGGCATTCCCTCCCAAACCCATACAGCCTCTGAGCAGTCAGAGCCTCCTATAAACCAGGGAAGAGCAAAGAAGGAAGGAGTGGATCAGAGCAGGCAGCTCATTGGTAGGGCAGGTCTGGGGGCCTGGAGGATATTTCCTTTTCACTCAATTCCTCTGTGAGGGTGATATCTGCCCCATCCAAAGACCAATGCCTTTCTGTGGATGAATTTTACACTTTCTGAATTAAAAACAACAACAACAACAACAAGAACAATAAAAACATACAAAAAACCCCAAACCAAACCAAACAAAACCAACCAAACAAAAAAACTCCAAATCAAAAAAAAAAAAAAAAAAAAACAATAAAAAAACAAACCAAAACCCCAACAAAACAAAACAATACAAACAAAATAATCCAAACAAAACAAACAAACAAAAAAAAAAAAAAAAAAATCCAAAAAAAAAAAAAAAAAAACAATAAAAAAACAAACCAAAACCCCAACAAAACAAAACAATACAAACAAAATAATCCAAACAAAACAAACAAACAAAAAACAAAAAAAACCAACCAACGAACCAAAAAAAAAACCGCCAAAAAATAACAGAAAGCCCTTCAAGAACCAACAGTAAATTATGTGAGATTTAAATAAGAACTAACCATTCTTCAAAATCATACTTCAAGGCCTGTATTTTAGGAATATAGGGAAAGGGACACTGTGTTCAGAACAAGGCTGCCTGGACCCAGCATTCCCCCCCTGTCCCCGTGCTGGTGCTGGCAGTGCCTGCCAAGGTAAGCCTGCACAATTACTGGAGCTTAACTTTCACATCCATAAAGTGTCAGATGGTGATTTGCAGTTCCAGGATTGCTCAAAATATTCTTTATTCTTGTCCTACCATGCCAAAATCTGGAGCAATTCAAAGCATTGCAGGTAGCTGGAGCTCCCAGTTTCCTTCCTTATGATTGCACTGATTCAGTGAGATGTTGTTGCACTGTGTTTAACAGTGATGGAGAACACTAAATCCCTTGCTGCATGCAGTATCTGGAGTGACATTCATGCAACAGCCATTCTGAACAGCAGATCAACTTGAAAAAAAGAAAGGTAAATACTTTTTTTCCTATATACATGAAAAGAAAGAGAGATAAAATCCTTTTATTTCATGTTACTGGCTATAAACCAGCCCAGCCTTCATAATCACACATTGAGACAGAGCAGAGAGGGATAAACACAAGTGATGTGTGTCTCTGTTTGTAGAAAAGGGGGAGTACCAGAAAAACAACTAGGAAAAAATCCATTATGAAAATATTTTACATTCTGTCAGCTTTTGCCTTTGTCAGGGAAGAAGTAAAAAGGCAGGAGAGCATGATATTAAGATGCCACTACCTAATAATTTCTTGATAATTGCCCTTCAAGAGCAAATGACAATGAAATGAGTAAGGTAGAGCTTTCACCCACTCTATCCTGATTTAGGCAGCATGCTTTGGTACACACTTCCTTTGAGTAAACAGTACCTATAGTTATACAGGATCTATTCTCCCATTGATGTGCCAGGGATTTATGTAGGTGAGCCCCATTAATGTTAATGGAAGTTATGTGTGTAATTCCCCTTTTTCAGCAATGAGAGAATAGACCTTTATGTTTCTAAGGTAATTACAGCCTTAGCTCTGGCTAGGCTGTTCTCCCCATCCTCCCCCCTTTGATAACTTCCTTGCTTCCCTCCCCAGCATTGACTCTGGGAGAAAAAAAAAGGGATAAATTCCTCCATTCAGAAAGGAAAATTGGAGAAATAGCTGAAAGGTGAAACAAATGTAACTAGATCCACTCATTGTGTGAAGGAAATGCAAATACAGGAAGCCAATCCACATCCGCTACCTTTGCTGTGCTTTTGGGGACAGATGTAGATTGATTTTTCCCTAAATTGTGTATTCACTGGGTATTCACTGTTTTCTAGGCATGTAGGTTATTTAGAGAGAACAAGGGTGGGTTTTTTGGTACTTCATTGTGAAGCAGTTTTAGAAAAACTACACGTTTTGATACTGCCAGACTTTTGCAGAAAAAGGTAAAGTGAATAGAGATTTTTGGAGAAGGAATTAATTGATTCACAAAACCACTGTTATCATCTGAATCTGAGCTGGGGGATGGTGTATCCCATGTGAGAGTTTAAGCATTCTGGAGTTTTTAAGACCTCCTTTAGGAGGTTTCTTAGCCCTGGGTTCAAGGCCAGTGGGTTTCAGAGGGTGGGCTATAGGGTCAAGCCTCCCCACCACCCCCCTGAGATTTTAAACATTATGTTTATGTTCTGTTCCTGATTATGTGACAGACTTTCTCTGAAAGCCATGTGCCAGCTTTTGTATTGAACCTTCTCATTTCTAAAACACAGATACCAGTGTTTTCCATTTGGAGTAGGACAGTAGAAGTTTATCTCGTTGATACACCCAGAGTGTGCAGAGAACACCTGCAACATTTAATTGCTTCATCTTTCTAGGCATTTATCACAATAAAATCATGGCAGTAATATTCTGCATCCCTCTGAGGAGATCAGGTTATCTTTGCAGTCCTGCTGCCTCTGTTTTGATCCCTGCCATGGCTCTCCAAAGCTGGCCCAAGGTCCCTCACCAGGGATGGGGGCACTGGGGGTCCCTGCCTGGGGCTGGGGGAGGATCCTGGAGCTCTGAGCTCTCTGATTCTCTGGCTGCTGGTCCTGGTGTGCCTTTCTTCCCCCACCACAGCAGCTGGCATCCCTCACAGCACATCCCCTCCTTCCCAGCCCAGCGTTTGCTGGTTGCTGACATTCACCAAAAGAGGAACAAGGACATTTTTTGGTCCCTGGAAATGTGCTGCCCTCCCCAGCTCTGTTCTGCCGGCGCCTCCAGCCAGCCCCGATGCCAGAGAGATGTTTAGAGTGAGTAGCATCCTTTGAGTGCCCATGTAAAGAGGTGTGAGTGTGGTTGTGATTTCCACCAATGCCCCTCTAAAGCCTCGGATATAAATTCAAAAGCAAAAGCTGCAACTTTGAAAATTCCTGGAAGCTCTGCAGCAGACAGCTCAAAGTTTTGTGGGTGCACCAACAGGGGCAAGGAATGCCACTGCATGCTCTCACTCCTTTTTCATTTTTTTCCCTTTTGTTCAAATTCTTTGCTTCATCTTTCTTTCCTTCCTTTTTTTTTTTCCTTCCTTTCCTTCCTTTTTTCCCCAGTTATTACAGAATTCAAGGGGGACAGACGGGTGCCCATCAGGATCAGGCCCTCATTTAGGAATCCTTCTATTTTACTAATCTCCTGCAAAAAGGAGTTGTATACTCTTGTGGTTCTCTGCCACCTGGCAGGGATAACAGAAAATATCCAACAGTTTCTTATAGGCTCACCCAGAGTTTAATACCTCTCCTGCCACATAAGGAAAAGAAAGGAGGAGTGGGTGGAAACTTTTTTTAAAGTATCAAATCAGTCAAAATGCTGATTTATTTTCTTAAAAGCTTGCTGGAGATTAACCCCTGTGACATTTACAACACTGGATTGCAACATTAACTGGATTGAAATACCACTAGAGCTGTAAATGTGAGGGGGAGTGGAGGGAAATGATTGGAATGGGGAGAAAAAAAAGTTTGACATATTCACCATACACTCACCTCCCAAAAGAGGAAGGAGTGGTTTTCAGAGGCTGCTTTTCTCCCCCCTCCTTTTTTTTTTTTTTTTTAAGTGCAGGAGTACTGAGGGGAAAATACAGATCCACACACACCAGCAGCAGCTCACAAGCAAGGCTTCATCTGAAAGCTTTCTCTGAGCAGTCCAGTGAAAAAACAAGAACCATTTGATGCCCTGGAGCATTTACTTTTCAATCCCCTTGAAAATAAATACTATTTTTTAACATTTCTAATGACCGTCTGTGGTTTCCAGGGACAGCCCTTGCTTTGAGGTAAGGTTTGTCTTCTGCTCTGACCCTGTGCCCTGCCAGAGAAGCTTGCAGAGCTGGGGTGGACACAGTGGGGTTTGCAGCAGGATTTTCTGGGTTAGTTTGTCCAGTCACTGCTGCTATCTCAGTTCAGCCAACTTCAGGGCTGTTCTATAATGAGGACTCACATGGATGACCCTGGAACAAGCCCTGCTCACCTTACTCATGTGAATAATCAGTTCAGTTCAGGAGCATGATTCACCTGCAAATCACTCACAGACTGAGGTCTAGGTCTGACTCTGATTTTTTAAATTAAAAGTCAAACATGCCACCTTTTCAACCAGCAGATGCTCTGTGCTTGCTGAGCAGCTCCTCCAGCACATCTTAGGGGGTGCACATGGAAACACTCACCCAAACCCTGTCTCACTGCATCCCTTTGAGTTCTTTCCTGCCTTTGCTTTCATTGCAAAGAATTTATTTGAAACAGAAATAAACCCATGAAACTAAAACAAAATTATCAAAATGTGTCTGTATACTTTAAAAAGACAAATGCATTTTGGGAAAAGGAATGTTATCAGCCTCTTTACTCTGCATTGAGTTTTAACATTTCCCTTCATTTAACTTTTCGGCTTCCAAGGAAATTTATTTTAGCTTGATCATCTTCATTTTCATCCATTTTAAGGTGCTTTTGTGGTCCCACCTTATTGCTGAGCTATACTTTACCATAACATTTTCAAGTAGCTGATCCAGAAATGCCATGCCAGAGGCAGAGTAATTTTATCATGATGAGAGCAGTGAATCAGGGATTCAAATCAAAAAGGCACCTTGAGATAACTGTCCAAGATTAAATTCTGATAGCTACTCTTTCCTAATTTGGCACTAAAATATATTTTCATATGAGTCTAGAAAATGCTAACAATGTGATTTGCAAACTTTAGATGCTCAGCAGTGCTTTAGGAGATCGGCAGGAGAATGCAGCAAATTTTGCTGTTCTCTCCAAATGGATACTCCACATTTCTTAGGCGCTTTGTGTTCGGGGGTTTGGTTTGTTTGTTTTACAATAATTGTGCAAGAATCGTGGCTTTGTCTTACCTTCCAACTCTAACCATGGGCCCCTGTTCTTTGAGCAGAAAATCTCTGCTGATTAAGGAATCCAACATTTTATATGCCCTTTTTTCCCCCTTGTGCTGCAAAAGCTCATGAAAAAGTACATCTGAGTAGTTGTTCTTTGGTGAAAGAATTGCTACTGTAGCTTTTTTTTGTGTACATTGGTGTGCTATGGAAGCTTTTATTACTGGGTTTTTGCATTCAACACCTTGAAACACTTCCATGAAAAGAGTCTCCTAAGTGTTTTGTCCTTGCCTAGAGCAGTGTCTAATGAAAAATAATCATTATGAACAAATTCGGAGACGAAAATATACCAAATATATCCTACCCAAAAACTTGCATTCAGCAAGATTATAATAATACACACAGACTGTATATCTCTCTACTTTATCAGGCTGTGGGAGGCAAACTCCTTTGACCTATGAAGTTGATCTGTGAACTGTGTCAAAAAATTCAAAACCTCACGGTTGAGGTTTGTGCATTCTATTAGCATAATTTACCACCCAAGCTGTAAATGTACATTTTGCACAATGGCGTGCTGAACAGATAGCATTTTACAACTTCCTAAGGGGGAGTGTTTATATCTAACATTTCTTGTGTACATTTGATTATAAGTTTGCCATAATAGCTGCCTTTTTTCCCTTTCCCTGTCCTTCCCGTCCTCCCCCTCCGCCCCTGCCCCCGCCCCGGTTGCTCTGGAAGTACCAAATAAAAAATGTCCTCTCTACTTCAGGTCCTGGGTGCTTATTTGTACCACAAGATGGGCCAGCAGAATCTGTAGGGAAACTAACTTTGGGCTGGATTTACCCAGTCCCTCCTGAGGAAGACAGAAAAAGGGATGTCAGACCCTTGGGTTGCCTTTGGGTTCCTTCAGCTCTTGAAACAGAGTTTGTGCATTGGGAGCAACAAAAAGGAAGAAAGATCCAAACCTCAAGCTTAAATATAAGAATATATTGTTTTTTTTTTTTTTTTTTTCATTTTGGATATATGTGTGTGTGTAAAGGGTGTTTGTAGAGCTTACTGCATGGTTACTAAAGCTTTGTATGCCCAATTCAGAATCAGCAAGATGATGTGTGCCATCCCCCCCTCTGCCCTAACCCCTCTGGCTACACCCTCCCCTCCCTTCGCTTTTTCTTTTTTTTTTTTTTTTTTTTAATTCCTGAAATTAAAATGTGTTGGAATGCTCAGTGCTGCTTTTCACTCTCTTTTCAATGGGCCCTTTAGTTTTTCACACCAAGGTGTCCTTTGGGGTGCCAGGTCAGGCTACCAAAACAGCTTCTAGGAGGGGATTAGGACCAATTAACATCTTTGTACACAAAAGCCACTGGCAGCTGAACAGGCGGCCTGGTGGCCTGCTCGGGAGCTGCATTTTAAATAGGGGCCTTCTGTACTTGAGCTCAAGTGGGAAGAGGCGGAGAAAGTTTTTATTTATAATTGAAAATGCTGCTCCTGGATAAAGTCTAATGAAAGGCAGAGTGGTGTTCAAAAGTATCTAACAAATACCATTTGAATATTGGCCTTTATTGTATGATTTCCATCAAGGATAGCATAACAATATAGTCATTTCTCCTACATATTGAGATGAAGTGATTTTTCTTGTAGAGGAAAACAGCTTCATCCACACATAGCGTCGGCCCTTCTGGTTTTCATTTCATGTTCTAAATTCAGCTTTATATTGAAGATGCCTGGTAGGATGGCTACTCAGGAGTGATATATTTCCATAAGTCTGTTTCTGAAGGGAATTCTGCCTTTCATTTGCCTGATCCACCTAAGCTCAAGTCCATGGAAGAAAAGAAAAAGAGAGAATTTAAGTATATGCATCAGGATGGAGGGGGAGGGAGTTCTACAGGGAATCACAGTGTTTCATATGAGTAAATTTGCATTTATAACCCTTGGGTTTGTGCAAAGGGGGAAAAAAAATTAAGAGCCCCAAGTCTGAAGTGCTGAATTCAGCTGAGTCAGACCCTTGGCAAAGGTAATGGCCTTAGCAGCTTGGCCCTGGGTGCTTTGCACCTGACTTAATATCGTTACTTCTGCTCTGCTTTGTTTTCAGTGCATATCACTTCTAAATCATCACTCCTGCAATCTGATCAGGCATTAAAGCAAAGGGAAAGGGAAAGAAATATATGGTGTGAGAAATACTACGGTACAGAACCTAGCAATTTACAAGGGCTCGTAAGTGGGAGTTGTGCGAGCTCGCAGCGATGCCCTAACGCTTGTAATAAAACTGATTTCTGTGTTTTGGGGATGAGCCACTTCCAAACACAATATTTCTAATCACTGCATAAGCATTCCTCCTCCCACTTTCATAACAGTAATAACATGACACTTCTGTGCACTTCTATCACTCGGATAGAAAAGTAATTTCTGGGAGTTTTCTAACTGTGTGTATGGTAGGGGAAAGATTAATGACAGGAAATAACAGCACAAATGTAATAAGTTCACGGGGCAAGCGGGTACTGACATCCTGATTGATATGATTTCAAATGAAGGGATTGTAATGTGGAAGGATGGTGCACAGAAGCTTTAGAGAGGCTTGCAACTGACTGGCTGAAAGTAAATCAAAGGGAGATGAGAACTTCAGTCAGCCTGTGCTGGCTTGGCTGCACTGCTGCACATGAAGGATGCAGTCTGCTAGAACAGCACTGGAGTAGTCACTTGCCACTGTTTTTTACTCACATATTTTTGGTAAGCAACAAAAATATGGATTTCTTTCTGGGCTGACGTGAATAGAAAAACCCTAATCACGATCATTTTCAACCTCCTGGTTTATACAAATAAAGAGAGATTCCACTTAGTGTGATGTTCTGCAGCAAACATTAATACACTCGCTATGTGTGGCTTTGCTCCTTCCTACCCCCTCTTTAGTTTCAGATACTGTATTGTATTTCTTCCGACATGTTGATTCTACCTAATGTTAAATGGTAATTGGCAGTAGTATAGGTGGGGAGAGAAACATTGTTATATTTTGTTCATTTTTCACACTTCAGCAGTTATTCCTTTCTCTCCACGGCTGTACGCTTATTAGTGTATGAAATGCAGGTGTGTGGGAAATGGCAAGCACACATTGACAGGTTATTTTGTTGGCCACTGCCTAATTAGTAGCATAGTGGATGCACCCTGCTAAGCTTTAGTGTGGTGCAGTAGAGCTGGTCTGTTCTAATTTCCTCACAGCTTTGATATTCAGCAAGAGATTGACGGTTAGCACAAAGAGCCAAAGCGCGACGGAGGCCTGCAGAAACAATGGCCCTTCTTGCTTGTAGACACCACAGATGTGAGAGAAAGCTGACTAAAAACAATTGGCCGACACTGTCTAATTGTCTCCAATGTCAGCATCATTAATGTTTTCCCATGTAAAAAGTAAAAGGCCAAGGTTGTATCCTCCCTTTATTTTGAGTCACATGATTATGTAACTTACTGAGATTCAGATTAAGTGTTAATTGTATTTGTGCAATAAAGAAACTGAAGCTACCTTGAATTTAATGAATATGTACTTAATTAATTTTGACAGCCTTTATCTTTATTACCTATTGAATAATCACAATCAGAATTAATAACATTTATAGGCAATTAAAATTACAGCCTATTTAATGATAATATATGTTTACATCTTTTGCTGAGATACAAATTATGAATACTTATTAGCAAAGAAGTTGTTTCCCTGCCAGGAGGGTTTCTTGTCTGTGTTAACAGCAACAAACAACAATAATCAGTTCAATGTGTAATAGTGCCTTTCACATCAGACAATCTCCCAAAGCACTGCACAAGGGCACATGAGAAAAGGCTTCGTGGAATTTAAAGGTAATCACTAAATGGCAAAAATTGTAGTGTGCCTGGAACAAATGCTTCAAAATTACATGCAATAAGGCAAGGCCAACAACATTTGAGTAGTTTCAAAGCTTTATTTTCTCGCAGAAAAAATAATGAGGGTAAAAAGGGTCCATTGAGGACGCAACGTCAAACTCTTTGCTGACCCAATAATATCAGACCAAAGATTCAATATCTCCACTGGTACCAGCGTGGCTAAAAGCCTTTTGGCACTGAGATCTTACACAGAAATCCTAATTCCCTGGTACTACAGAAGAAGCACAGACACAGCTCTGATTCTTCCAGTGCCCACAAGAGTCGGCAGCTTGATATGAAATACAGTAAATCATACAAATAAAGATGCTTTGGAACAGTGAGTCCTCTCTGCCACTGTCCAGGAGTAGTAGGGGTTTTTTTGCAAAATTAAAAGAAAAAGGAAATAGATTGTCCAAATAAAGAAGGAGGTTCAGGCCTGGACTTTGACAGGTATGACTCAAAGCACCAAATGCAACAGAGAGAATCCCAGTGGTGCCTGTGCCCACAGAGGTGCTGCACACAGCTGCACACACATGCTCACTCTGTCAGTCTGCACAAGCCATTTTATTCTTTGGATGTTTGCTTTCTTAACATCTCTCCCTTGTCTTTGTCCCACCACACAGCCATTGTCCTCAGAGAGCTGCACAACTTTCAGCACATGCTGGGACCTTGCAGAGCCCAGCTCAGGAAAGAACTGGGTCTGATACCCATGGCCCACAAGAAACAAGCAGCTACCTCACCAGGCCTGAACACATGGCAATGTGGTAAGTCCCTGTGAAGGATTCAAAAGATGCATGTCCAGACTCTCATGCTCAGAATAAGCTTTGCTTTGCTTTCCCAATCTGCCATCCCTCAGTGCCCACCTTGATTTTGCAGGGAGAAGCTTCTCTCTCACTTCTGGCCCCAAATCATCAGGCATAGCCACTTGAAAAACCTATGTCAGCAAAGTAATACTGAGTGCCTAAAATCTCAGTGCAGGAGAGAGCAGGGGGCTGGGTGATAGCTGGGTGACACCCACGTCTCAATCCCACTGCCCAACACATAGGCTGGCTTACACTAATTAAAAAAAAACAGACCAAACCAAAACCACCAAACTAGCAGCAGAGCCCTTGTGATATTTCATGTATTTTGAAAGTTAAAGAGAAGCCCTAATACTGCAATCATTTCTGTCTCTAGCCACAGTGTACCTAAGAAATACCAAGGGCCACCTCCATGGCCCATCAAGACAACCTAGCCCTGAGCAGCAAGGTTATAAACCAGGCTGAGCCTGTTGAGCCTGGGGACAGTGATTTATTCCTAGTCTTCCTTTGTTTATCAGCATAGATTCAGCCTTTGTAACTCCTTCTGAATGGTCAACCACTAGAAACCTGCACTGACTTCAAGGTAAGATTCTGCCAACTCCCTTCTTGCACAGGGAGACAAATAACCAGTTACTGCTGGGCATTGACAGAACAAATAAACAATACATCACTTTATAACAGCTACTGTGAACGAAATCATTATGTTATATTATAAAATCAATCTCTATATATTGTTATGTTATTTGTTAAGCTGTGAAGTGCATAAACAGTAGTTTCACAACACTGATTGCCTGCTGCATTCTCTTTATTCCAATGCAAGATCTGCCTCTTAAAGCCCATAATTCATCAACTTTATTACACTTAAGACATTGACTTCTCTTTTCCATCAGGCACAAGGAAGTGAATCATTCATTCTTTATGCATCTGTGTGCTTTTAAAGCATCTTTTTTTTTTAAAAAAAAGTGTACTTGGTTGTATTTAAGATAATTGAGAGCTCAAAGCCAGATTCCTTCAATCTAGGGTTGGACATTAACCTTTCCTGCAATGCAGAGAGGATGCAAGGAGGCTGTGCTACTCACAGAGCTACTCAGAAAGTGCAAACCAGGAGCAGATGCTGCCTGTAGCCAAAAGCAACCAGCGAGTCCAGGGCTTGTTTGACTTCTGATGGAATGACAGCCAAAGCTGAGACCTTGGGGACAGTTCTACAACTGATCCTATTCAGGGATTTGGGGTTCATTATAAATGTGCTGGAGTTCACTACATGGTGCTTTTCTCTACATTCCCAGCAGTGCAATGTGCTGCAGGGTGAGCATGCCTGAGAGCAAACCCAGAGTGTCCAGGGGAGCTGAGGCTGTGCCCCTGCATCTGTCAGTGAATACAAGGCTCCCATTGATAAGTTTGTTGGAACTACAGTGATGAGAGTTGGAAGCTGTTATACAGCAGAGGTGCTGGCCCATGTGGAGGGATGTGCCTTGCTGAGCAGCCATGGGACACCCCCAGTGCTCCCTGTGTGACACAGCAAACATGGGTTAAGCAGGGCCTGCAGCACAAATGCACTACCTAAAGCACAGCAGTGGGGACCAGCTCACTGAGGAGAGCTGCCCAGCATTACTAGCCCAGGCACAACATTTGTGCTTGCTGCAGAAGACATTCCAATTATCCTTTTCTCAGATACCACCTGCCTTGGAAGGCAGGATTCCTTTAATTGCGGTTTAAATTAACAAATGGGAGGTATGAGCTTGGTTTTCCTCAATTCATTTACTGGCAAAGGATAAACTCCAGTGCTTTGCAACTTCCAGGCATTTTCTCATCCTTGTCGTGGCAGACTAAGCAATGTACTACTGAATGACTTGTTTGAAGTGAAATTATGCCCTTATAAACTACCCTTGCTTTCCTCAGAGACATTCAGTGTCTGCACAACACACCCTGCTGTAGCCATACCTGACAACAAAATGACAGGGGGTGAGCACTTGGAAAAATGTGATCATAAAAAAAAAAAATCACAGGTTTTGTCTGAAGTGTACATCTACAGGAAAAAGGTCCCTATTAGTGCAGATCATTTTGAAGAAGTCTTTCGCAGTGTCTTCACCATCTGCTTTGGGAGGCTCTGATCTCTAGATGTAGGATACAGAAACTAGGACCTTGCTCATCTAATAAATCCTAAAGTCCTCCTTAAAAACCATTGGGATCTTTGCAAGGTACAGATTACACTGAATTTCCTACCAAAAGAACAAACTTTAAGTTATGTTTCAAAACCCAATCCTCCACAAGTACTTCCCTTACCTATTTTCAGTGCCTTTTTTATCTTTCCATTCAATTTTCACCTGAATGCATTTTGTTTAACTTAATAAAAGGAAGTTTCAATAAATGGCCCTGTTTCATCCATTGCTATGGTACCCATCAGAGAGATCAATAAATGAAGCAAATCTTAGTAGAAATAAGGAGGCCAAGGGAAAAAAGTAGGTGAGTTTTGCAGTTGGATTCACTCAGATAATGGTAGTCTGCAGTAATGTATGCAAGAACAACAGTATAGACTTGTAATCCATTATGAACCAAGGTGTTCTCTTTGCTGCACGGTCTTGCTTTCATTTTTTAAGATTTCCCAGTGGCTTTTAGTACTTTACATCTTCATTAAGGATTTTAAAAGCAAAGATCCTTGCTTACATTTGAAATACTTTCCTGGTGCTGTGATGAAGCACAGCTAATGGATTCCTGAATGCCATTTTCATTATAATATTTTTATAAAATCCCTCTCTTCCTCTGTTATTACATTTGCTTTTGTAAAATGGTTGAGACTGCTTATCATGTACTTTAGGTCCTTTAAATATTGTTCCTGTTTACCATCATGAGAGACAGTTGGTATTTTATTCATATAAGAATAAATATTCCAGTTTGTATTTGGCAGCTAAGTGACTTTATGCAGAAGTTACATTTATCCCCAGGATGGGTTAGGCCATCCCTCAGTATGAATCAGTAATGCAGTTAACTTTAAACTATATTCATGTAATATTGGTTGAGGCTTTAGTCAATGCAGTCTTCATATTTGTAAGTGTCCAGGGTTCCATAATTCCATAATTCCATAACAGTAAACTCGACTGCAAGGGATAAATGGCATTTAGGGCAGCTGAAGTACTGAGAACCTCACTGTGGTCTGTCTATGAGCAAAGGGAGGATGGAGCACTGCAGTGTCCCTGCCCACCCAGAGACACCTCCTAGGAGGTGGCTCCTGCTCTGAGCTCTGAGTTGCCAAGACACAGTTGTCTTAGTTAAGGCATTTTTGGGTCATTCCCTGTTCCCAGGTAGGAAGATCACCCACCAAGACATCCCTGCTGGTCTACAGACACAAAGATGCCCTTTATTTAAACAATCAGACCTGACTCCAGTCCAGCAAGACTCCACCAGCCCAAAAGCCTCTCCTGGGGCTCCTGGGGCTCCACCTCTCCAAAAGCCTCTCCTGGGCTTTGCTCCAGCCTCTTCAGGCAGCCCTGCAGCTCAGGGGCTGAGGGCTGAGAGCCCAAACCTTGCTGATCCACACAATGGCCAGGAGCTGTGAACAATCCCTCCACTACTGCTGGCTGTGTTTGACTTCTTGGTGGCTCCTCCAAGGTGTCCACTCACTCCTTGAAAACACAGTGTTGGATTCTCTCCTGACAAAACAAAGTGGGAAAACAATTGAGCTGGTTATAACACCAATATTTCAACAGCAGGCTCTCTCTTACTGTCCTTTACTGCACTAATCTCTCTTGATTTAATTTCATGGGAGGCAAGACCTGACTTTGTTCTTTTGATATATTTCTCCAAGTTTACGTCAATAGAGATGCACTTGTACTTTAATAATCTAAAATGGGTGTGGTTCCTGGCTGCACAGGACACTGAGCAAACCCATGAAGAATGACTGCTGTATATATCAGTAATGTTGAGTTAAGATACAGAGGTTTGTTACAGAGCTTTTGCAATTTTTTTACAAGTGTTTTCAGTCATTTCTGCCCTAGTATGTCAACAAGCTGACTCAGGATTTGCTCCAATGGGTAGAAGTCAAGGAAAGAAAAGCATTTCTTGAGATTGATGTGTGTTATATTCTGCCTTAATGCATCTTTTAGCTGACCTGTCAGAAATATTTCAGACCTATATATCCTGAAAATCTTATTTCAGTTCATCTGTGATATTTGTGCTGATAGCTCTCCTCTCTTGGACCAATGACAACAATGCTTTATAGAATTCCTGCATAGTTAAAAGCAGATATAACCCTTATGAGGGTGATGAATCCCACATGTTGAATGTGCCAAAGCAAGGACAAAAGGGCCAGAGTCATGAGCTCAAGGTCTGCTCACAGGCAAAAGGAAATGGAAAAAAACAGCAACAGAGGCAGTCTAATGACAGCACTGATACTGCTTCCTTTATACCAGTCTCTGTATTTTCTACTGAAGCTGACTATTTTTTTTTTTGGGGGGGGGGGGGTGGAATTAGGGTGGAGAGGTTTAGCTGGTATAGTGTGTGCAAGAGTTTTTACAGCAGTTGGGATGATGAGCACAGGGTTCAGCTAGGGTTGGTCAGGTGCCATTGTGGTGCAGACAGACTGAATACAACCCTGAGCAATTCCAGCTTTGTGATCCCATAGCTCCAAAGGGTGGGTTGTGGGCTTTATGAGCAGAGGGAAACTGGAATCTGAAG
Source organism: Peucedramus taeniatus (assembly GCA_013400575.1). Classification (NCBI taxonomy): domain Eukaryota; kingdom Metazoa; phylum Chordata; class Aves; order Passeriformes; family Fringillidae; genus Peucedramus; species Peucedramus taeniatus. Next base: position 144,059 of record WBNO01026686.1, on the reverse strand, counting down.
GGACCTGGAAAATACCTGATCAGTGCAACGTTTTCCATTGGCTGAGCAGCTGAAAGAAATGAATAGGGCAGAAATGCAGGGGAAGACAAAGTACACACCAGAAGGTTGATTTCCTATGCTAAATACTGCCCACCTCACTGTACTCTCATTCCTACTGGGATTTGACCTAATCTTTGTTTGTTTGATATTTCCCCTGCTACTCCCTTTTTCATACATTTCTGTCCAACTTGCATTATTTGACCATTTGTACCCACCTTGAACTTGCTGCAGCTCCGCTGAGGGAGGCAGGTGGCTTCCTCCCACACATTGGAGAACTGGAAAGCAATTGGTATTTTCAAGACATTTCCTCCTGAGCTCCTGATGGGAGGATGATTTTCCGTTGTTTGAAAAAATCCAGTTGGTTCTTAACCTGGAATTCAAGCTAAGATATATTTCAAAGGTATTACTGAGCTACTAAGAGATCAGAGACAAAGACAGTAGGGCATTAGAAACAGAGTTAGAAACAGAGTTAGAAAACATATATTTACTGAAAGTATGGCTGGCTTTCAGTAGTTCTGGACACACAGGAATGTGTTCTGGAGAGACTGCATAAGAGAGGAAATTGAAATTCAAACTGTTCATCTTTAGGTTGCCAACTCAGACTGGCTCAAGATTTATTTGTTGATAAAATAAATCTAGCTTCTAGAAAGAGACAGAAAGGTATTAGCATCTGCCAGCACGGGTAAATTGTATGAATGACTTGTGAGTGGGACAATTCAGAGTGTTTTTTGACTGCAGTCTGTTGTTCTTCAGCAGAAAGAACGGAGAACTAAATCGCCATTGGTGCTTGCCAAGGACTTTATCAGATCTGGATGGGCCTGAGACTCATTACTGACTCTGAGCTGGCACCAGAGCCAGGGCTGGAGATCTCATAGACCCACAGTGCCAGCTCTCCCCAGATGGGCAGCAATTCTCACTTCTGCAAGTGCCTTCACTTTCAGACCCTTTCTGCCAATGGATTTGGTCAGAGGATCACCCTTACTTCCATAAAATAGAGCCAGTTCCTTTAGAGAAGTAAAATAGTTATTCATAAATGATAGAACAGAACAGGCTGTTTAGACAAGCTTGGCAGGCTAGACTGTCTCCCACACAAAACACAATTGCCTGTGTTTTTCACTAACCACACCAGAATGCCTTCCTTACCAGATTAATAAGCACATGCTAGTTAAACAGACACCATTCTGAGGCACTGCAGGAAGCAAAAAATGTAAAAGCATTTTTTTGCCAAGCATTTGTTCCAAAGAAATCTGCTGCTCAGTACAGACTGCCTGGTTTTGGCTCTTCTGATGCCTCTGGAGTGGCTTGGAGGCCTGTGGATGTGTTTGGTGGAAGGGAGGTGGTTTCTTCAAATGCTGCTGTGGCTGTAGGTCAGTTCACTTAGGGCAAGGACCCAAAGCAGGGTGGAAGTGTGTTGGAGTGACATTTTTGCTACAAAGCCATTTTCTATCCATTTCAACAGCTAGTCTGGAGACATCTTGGAGCTGGTGGTGTTGCACAAACTATAGGGACGAATCTCTTGTCTCATATTAGCATTGCCATAGGCATGGGAGGCTTGATTTCAATCCCAGCAGAGAGTGAAATGGCTCTGTATCTTCCCCTCTCTGGAGGGGATGCAGCTGCTTGGACTTGCAGCTGTAATCCTGTCCTGAGATAGGAATGTGTTACAGCAGCCTGGCCTAATAGAGGGGTTAGTTCCCCCTTCACAGCATTCCCTTTTCCCTTTCTTCATCCTGCACCTGCAGCTGTAAATTCCTGCTCCAGCGAAGAATTGTCATGATTAGAACCTTTGTTTAGGGCACACATGCCCAAACTGCTCTTTGGAAAGTGGAACACCTGACAGCTCATCTTCAAAAGGGTAGTTGTTTTGGGTTTGTCTCATAACATCACCTAGAGATATTTCCTCATTTATAGCATATTAAAAACCTAGGGAGGGAAAGGACAGGAGGCAGGTAAGGATAGTCTTCAGCTTCCCCCCCACATGAGTGATCATTTAGGATGGATTTTCCAGAGCCCATCTCGGGGTTGCTCTGACTCAGGCAGGGCAGAGGCTGTGCTCCCCAGGATGCCCCTGCCCCATCTCTCCCCATGTTCTGCCTTGACAAAACCAAACTGTGTGGCCAAGAAATCTCCCAGCCACCACAGGGATCCCTGGCTGGGTTTTTAGAGCTGCCACAAGGTGGTGAGGTGCTACAGCTTCCCAACCAAGCAGCAATAATTTGTTTTGGTTTAGGTTTGATTTTTTTTCCTCAGGGAACCAAAAATTAGTGGCAGTGTAACCACTGAAACAAACCCAAAATTTGGTTTTACTCAGAAACTTGCCCCTGAATGCTTTAGTCCACATCATTAAATGCTAGCAATTCTATAAACAAAAGTAAACCTTATAAAGACATGTATGTGACACAGCTTTACAGTTAGTCTAAAAACTTTTACAGAAGGTACAGAAGTGTTTTGATTCTCATGCATCTGTATATAAATAAAAGGTCTGAATCTTTGTAGGGAATGTCCAACAATTAGTTAATTACAGGTTTTGGGGTTTTTTCAATTGTTCTATGGCTCTCTATTTGAGGACAGACTTCTCTAAAGACAAGTTCACATATACCACCCACCAGCCCAATCTTTTCCAGTGCCTGAGGCCTTTGACATTATGTATGAGATTCTTCACTGAATGGCTTAAAAACTGTTTTTTGTCAGTTTTCAGTGGCACTTAGCATCAGCACATCCCATTGGTATCAACATCTTGGGATCAGGCCTTAAACGAAAATAACTGAGGAAAGAAACACAGTCTCTTTAGGTTCTTTATTTGAAGTGTAAAAATTTTAAGATCAAAGCCAACCTATTCTGTGTGAACTCCTCTGCAGTATTTTGGCTCAGGAATGCAAAAACAGGATTATTATTTTATTTTTTTAAAGTATCTCAGCTGGATTTCTGCACATCTATAAGTGGCTTTTACTGCAGAACAGGCTGATCTCTTCTCTGGCACCTTTTCTCTAAAGCTTCATCAAATGCTGCCAATCACAGCCTGGATGGATTCAGAATTTTGCCTGTGGAGGTGTGGGAGTGACAGGAGAGGTGTCCTTAGGTAATGTCAGGACCTGCAGCCATCCTGGTGGGCTGTGTGACACCCAGCACACAGTGACACACACACATACAGCGTGGGGGCTGGACATGGGCTCCCCAGGCTGTGCTGAAATGTGGGTCAGAAATACTGCCTGGGTCACGTTTTGTATATGCATTTTCTCTAAGACAGCCTGATAAGATTTTCATCTTATCAGGAGATGCTTGGTATAGCCAATGCAAATTACATACTCATCTTCCTGCAGCAACAGAAGGACAGAATAACAGAATGAGGGATTGGGTGTTTACTTTGGTTTCTAGTGCAAAGTGTAAGTGGCTACCATAGCAATGTGAAGCAGATTTTAATATTTCTTGTAGTTAGCAGATACTAACAATGGCAAACACTGTTGCTTCACATGTAAGGCAGGGTGGGGAGGGGATGAAAGCAGGAGTTGGAGATATCTCAGGCGATGACAGTGGAACAGCCTGATGCAAACATCCAGCAAGATGCTCCAAATCACTGGAGCCTTACTTAGGCAAGAGCTTCTCAGTCCCTGCAGAGCAGGGATGTGGCTCAGAGGCCAGAGCTGCAAGTCTGAATGAGGGAGTGAAGTCAGAAGTACCCAGCACGAATCAGATCACAAGGCTCTCTTTCAGGGTTCCTCGCTGAATGTGAGTGGCAGGGAACAACACAAGATGGCTCTGCTGAAGGCTGCAGTGGCACTGCCACATTATTCACATGAGCTGCCTGCAGAATTTCTTGTCTCCTTTCCACCTTTTATCCTTGGGAATAGTGTTCTTAATGAATATTTTCTTTTATAAATGTTCATCATTATCTAAATTGCTTTTTGTCTTTCAGTTATCACTGCCTCTTCTTGTAGGTGGTGTTCATAGGAACTTCTTCCAGGGAGAGAAAAATGATGAGTAACCCTTTGTTTGCCTTTCCATCTTTTCTTGATTTTAATAAGATATGAAAGGCAAAAATCTGAGACATCTGTTGTTTCTTTCAGCCATTTCCACAGAGACATTAGATAGCATTTCAAGCACTCAACTGACAAAACAACTCACCTTGTGAGAACACTCTGATTTATTAGATTGTTTTATTGCACTAGTTTTGTACAATGTAGGAAATAGCTTTCTTCTCTGAGACTCCCTCAGTTTATTGCATGAAAGCAGTATTTTCACATAGCTTTAGGGTATTTTATTATACTTATTGTATATTTATTATATATGAGTAATGATATGCTTGATATTTGGAATGTGAAGCAAGTCAGTTAAAAGTAATGCAATTAAGCCAGCACATAACTGACTGATCAGACCCAGAGATGTGGCTAATGCCTGATTTGTCATCTATTTTAATTAAAAAACCTTAATGTAGAAAAATAATACAAATCAAAAGCATTGGCAGAGTGAGAATATCATATATACTACTTCTGGTGAAAGAAATAGTATATACTCTCATTCAAGGAATTTGTTTTGTTAAAATGGGGTGAACTGAGAATAATTTTAAACTCAAGATGGTTACTGGGAACCAGCATGACAAGCAGGATTTTTCCCCTCAATGTCACTCTTAGGAGGTAATGTATGACCTGTTTTGATAGAGAAGACACAAAGTGAGCTGTAGGAGCTGGCCTGTGGCACTGCAAATCAGCAAAATCAAGTGCTGCAAAGGATGCATTTCTCTGCTACCTGATGATGTACAGTTGGGCAAGTGGCAGAAAGTTTGTGGGATATTTTTATGGAAATAAATTTGCCTACTCCTTGGCCCCTTTACTTCTGCGTGGTTGAAGGACTTCCAGAAATGCTGCTTAAACTGGTGAGAACCCTTATGGCAACTTTGAGGTTTGTCCCTAAATTCTTACAAAGAACCCAATTTTCTGCTGACATGAACTGATAGAGTTCCACAGCACACAATAACGCCATGGTGATTTTTATCAGCAAAATACCTGGCATAATTATCTTAGTGTAATAAGTGTGGTCAAGTGGTGTAATGTAATCCAACACCAGCTAAAGAATGCATGTGACAGCTTTGTTTTGCAAGAAGGGAGTAGAAAGGCTTGTTGGAAGGAGAGCCCAAATGCCTTTTAATTCAGGGAACTAGCATCTGACCCTAATTATGTGGAAAAATGGAGGTAGTGCAAGCACCAGAAAAGGGACAAGTCTGCAACAGGAACAAAAGCATCAACTGCTGTTGAGCTGTATGCAAAGTTCAACTGAGAGGGAGAGAGAGACAGACAAAGTGGCTCCAGTTGCACATAAATACTAGATGGAAAGTGTGTTGAGGAAGCAGGGCAATGGGTTATTTTTTATAAGCTGCAAAATTGCTTAATAAAAATGAAATGACTTGCCCTTTCTGTAGAAATTAATTATGATGGCAACTTTGCAGATCAGCATAATAAAGATGTAGGCAAAATAACAGTGGCATTGAATTCAAAAGCTATGCATAATGAATGGTCTTTTAAGATGCTTATGATCAGTACCAAAAGACCTTGACTGTTGTATAGTAATGTATTTAAGTTCCTAACTAACTGATTTTATTATTTAGTTTGACATGATGTTAGTTGTTTATCAAAGAACAAGGTATGAAATAGCACTTCATGCTCCAGGAATAACTTACTAAGGAAATAGTTTTTGTATTCAGTGACACTTTATCAGCTTGCAGTGTGCTGTTTCCCTAAGATTTCTCCCATCATAAACATCTGTCCACACCAAAATCAGATTATGTCCATGTTTCACCATGAAATTATGAGCACAGAGATATTCGATCCTCTATGGCTAAGGTGTTTTTTTTTTTCTTTTTCTTTTTTTTTTTTTAATAGATCATCCATTCCTCCTAGGGAATAATAAAAGACTCTTTTGCTATTGTAATTTACCATCATGTAACACCTATTCTAAAGATTTTAAAGATTTAAAGATTTAAAGTTGTAAAGATTCCTATACAACCTCTCTTCTTTGCTCTGACAGCCCAGTTATCCAAATGGCTGCAGAGCAAAGCAAAGAACCCCAGAGGAGCACATAAAAGCCACTGCAACAACAGCCTCCCCAAGGATACTGGTGAAACAGGGTCCCTCACTTCAAGAAAGGGGTCTGAAAAGTGACTCAATTTCTAACTCTCCAAAAGCATGGTATTTGTCTCTGACAGGCTGGAAGCATGGGAGATCTCACTAGTGAGCTGTTTGTTATCTCTAAATATGTGTCCTTGCAGGTGTTGGCAGATGTTCACATCTCAGTGGGTGAAATCCACCACCTGTCTGTGCTGAAGATAGAGGATGCACCCATTTCAACCAAATTATATGAGGTGAGCATCCACAAAGTACAATGAACTGCTAGGAAGGGTGAGTAGATTTAATTTCCCTAGTTATAGTTTACAGTTGCAAATTTAATATCCAGGATTGTCAATTATGGTACAATTAGAGCATTTAAAAATGCCATGATAAATACTTAATCTTCCTCTGATTTCTCCCCCAATCAATTTGTGCCTTTTTGCTGTGCAGAGACATAGAAATGTTTGCCATCCTCGATGGAGATGACTAGCAAAGATCATGCTGGTGTCTCTAATCAAATGGTTAAAGTTTTCCAAATGAATCTGTATTATCTGAGTTTTTTAATCTATAATCATACTTATACTCCAGTTTGAATGTGTGCTGATTAGTGAGTTTCTGTCTTAGGGAGACAAGAAGTGTTTATATTTACCCTGATATATTATGCCGGTCATTATTCAGCACTGATTGGTTTGATGGAAAAATATACATTTCCTCAGCAAGACAAGCTGCTTAGTCTTATTCATCCTGTTAATTAGATGCTCAAATAGCTACTGCCATTTCTATTTTTTTTCCAGTTTATTGATAGTTGTTTATCTGTGCAGTGATTATGTAGGTTATTTTATCTTGTCCCCCCACTTCTCATAAAATCTGTCAGCTCTGAAAGCAGTAAACACACGGCTGTAGTGGTGCCCTGAGGGTATGCTCAGCCTGCAGTCACGGCTCTTTCCACCAGGTAGCTCTCCTCAACAGGAGGGTGATGAATTCTCAGGAGTCAATTCAGGCTTTGCAGGGACTGATGGACTGCACTACTTCCGAAGGGAATGCCTTTCCCTCTCAGCCAGAGGGGTCCACTGCTCCCTTCCTTGCTCTTTGTTGTTGGAGATGTTGGAGGTTTATTTATGTGGGAGAGGTAAAGCTGCCTTGGTATCCATTAAAAGCTCTGAGTAAATTTTATCCCAAAATGAGGAATGGGAATATGCATATTTTAGATAGATAGATAGATAGATAGACAGACAGACAGATAGATAACAATCACATCACATTCCTGACTGTTGTACCTATTTGATAGGATACTAAAATCTTTACTTTTGTGTGTCCAGTTATGAATGTTGTTATGCTAAACAGCTAATACATGAGAGAAAAAATTCTAAGGATTTACAGATAAGGTTCACACTTTACTGTCTCTAGGTGGTCCCAGGACAAAATTGTTCATACACATGATAATTGTCTCAAATTTTATTATTCAGAATTTCAAATTTCAAAAACCAAAAATTCTATTATGCTATGAATTCCTAGGTCTTCACTCTAGATCCTGTGAATTTAGGAGTTATGTGACTAATCACCATAACCTGCTCCACTTGGTCATTATGTAATATTTTCAACTTGCCAAGTCCATCATTTGGCTGCTCATCAAAGTCCCACCCAAGAGGTGAACCATGAGAAAATTGAAAAAATGATATGCAAGCAGGTACAACAGCCTGAGTTACACATATCTGTTGGGAACTGATCATTTGCATCAGGTTCAAGCATTAGTCAGAATAGCAGGAGGTGTCCAACATCTCACTAAGATCTATCCCAAAGTAAGACAAAGTTAGAACTTCCAGTATTTTTTATTTTCTTTCTTTTTTTCCCTGTAATTAGCCTACTCTATATGATCAATGGCTACTGTGTAATTGAGAATACCAGACAGATTCTCATCCATTGCAGCTATGAGTTGGTGGAATCTAGAGGTATGAGGAATCCATCTGAATTTTGGTTTCCCAAAGGACACAGATTATCAGTAATAGAGTTAACTTTTCAGCTATCTCCTAAGTCAGAAAAATATTAGCAACAATTGATTAATATATTATTATTACTATTACTATTACTATTACTATAATAATAATAATAATAAATACTATTGCAGTGACAGCCATCCTATTCTTGCAACCAGCATGGTCTCAAACAAGGAGATCCTTGTTTTAAATGCTGACTTTTTGAGGTATTGTAACTGAATGTAAATACAAGTGAATAAAAACAAAAAGAAAAATTATGAAGCCCTAATATAGAAATTATGGAAGTGAATTCTTTTGATGTGGACATATTACTTTAACTTGAGCAAATAAATAAAATAATAGAAGAATTGACTTGCAGCCTTTGCAGATATCAAAGGGATTTTATGCCCTGTTCTGGCTGCATACAACAGACAGAACATTGTTGGAGGATGAAAATGTCCTGTGCCTTGGCACTGTGCAGGGATAAGCAACCCTACAATGACTCTTTTGCAAATCCTGCTATTGCACTGCATAAAGGAAATTGGTTTGGAAATGAAAGGGAATGATATCGGCAGTGGGAAGAGGGACTTGGAAGGAGACCTGTGGCTGAAGGGAAGCCAACAAGGCAGCCCAAGCAAGGACACTAAAAAGTAAAACACTGGCAAAACTGCTCTGACTTTAAGTGGGGGCTATTCAAAACCAAGGTCATCCCAGAACTCCAAGGACCTAAATAGGACCTCTGTGTTCCTTCAAATGGAGGCATTTATTGATGTGTGGCTTTACTTGTTTCTGGTTACAGACACAGATTCTGGTTGACTCTTTTCCACTAGGCTGAAAAGCCCTCAAGTACTGAAACTGCCATAACCAAACAATTTGCTTCCTATTTGCTCAACTGAAAAGATAAGGGTTTAAGGTCTCTCGTTGCAAAGCATTCTCCTCAAACCTTAGGTAATTTTTTTTCTCTTGTGCTTTCTCTTTAAATTTTTTGTACCTTTTTTTTTAAGAAATGGATACAGAAATTTTATTTTGGTCCTGTCAGTGTTACAGAAGAATCTTTTTACCCTGCTGTCAGCATACCCCCATTCTTTTGCAGCAGTAACTTTCTGACAGCACTTACATAATTACTTGCACTTTGCCTCCCACTTCCTCTACAGAGCCTTCGTTTTCCAAGGTCATTTCCCATTCTTTGCATATGACTAAGAGCAAAAATCCATAACTTTATGGATTAAAGGTGCAGACTAGTTGAAAACAAGCTGACTAGCCTATGAACTTGCCTCCTTTGCCTTGGGGCATATCAAGCCTCTGAGGCATCAGCACAGCTCACATGGTCCTTATGGCTTCTCTCCAGGATGTTACACGTGTCATTAACTACCTGTAGGACAGAAAGTGCTGTAAATCATCCATATAGAGTCTCTTCATGTTTTAAAGGTTACTAGGTAAAAATGGGAAAACTAGAGGATACTGTATGGGAGGAAGGAGGTAGGAGGACTGAGAAACTACTTGTAGCAGGGACTTTTTTCTTTTGCTCTCTGGTATTTCTAACTAATGTTGCCACGTCGGTGTGTTCTGACCTGCCTGCCACATGGGGTTGATGGGTGTTTGCCAAAGAAGGAGGGAGGGAGGGAGGTATATGAACTGTACCTTTGCCCATGCCAGTCTGGAGATAGCTGCTGCTCAGCTGACTGCTGCTGGAGCTCAGCAAAATGTATAAACAGAAAAAAACTCTGCACTGCACTTACTGTCAGCCTTGGGGTAAGCTGTGTAAGGTAACCATTTTAATACAGAGATTATCACTGGATCCTCTCCTTTTTCAGAAAGGGATCATCAGAGAATAGCAGAGAGAAGTGTGTTCTTCTGAGGTGAACACAGCAGGTCTCTGTCAAAGCCCTTTTGCCCTAATGTTGTACCAAAGTTTCCTTAAAGTGCTGGACACTGGCATACAGTTGTTTTCCCTTGGATCCTCACAAACAGTAATGCAAGCTTCCAGGGTTTTTTTTAAGCCTTTTAGTTTTCTTCATACCAAAGCACTCTCATTTTATGTCCCCACCACTCCTCTGGGCAAGGGCTCCTCAGTGCAAAGCTGTGCTATGCAAGCTGTGCAAAAGGGCACATTGAAAATGCAGCAGCACACGGGCAGCTGTGTGGGGAGTGGAGCAGGAGGGCTTGATCCCAACTCATGGGGGACTGTGGGAGACCCTGCCTGGGGTCTGCAGCAGGACCTGGACAGGCTGGATGGATGGGCCAAGACCAACAGCATGAGGTTCAGCAAGGCCAAGTGCAGAGTGCTGCACTTTGGCCACAGCAACCCCGGCAGCAGAACACGCCGGGGAAGAGCAGCCGGAAAGGAGCCCGGTGGAAATGGACCCGGGGGTGCTGGTCTACAGCCAAGAAGGCATCCTGGTCTGTATCAGGAATAGTGTAGCAGCAGGCACGGGGAAGTGATGCTTCCCCTGTACTCGGCACTGGTGAGGCCACACCTCGAGTGCTGTGTCCAGTTCTGAGCCCCTCAAATAAGAACGGACATTGAGGTGCTGGAGAGAGTCCAGGGAAGGGCAACAAAGCTGGTGGAGGGTCTGGAGCACATGTCCTGTGAGGAGAAGTTGAGGGAGTGAGGATATTCAGCTTGGAGGATGCTCCAGGGAGGTTTTCTCACTCTACAATTCCCTGAAATAGGTTGGAGCCAGATGGGGGTCAGGTTCTGCTCCCAGGAAACCAGCCACAGGACAAGTGGGCACAGTCTTATGGCAGGGGAGGTTTAGGTTGGACATTAGGCAGAATCTCTTCACAGAAAGAGTCATTAGACATTGGAATGGGCTGCCTAGGGATGCGGTGGAGTCACCATCCCTGGAGGCGTTCAAGGAAAGTCTGAACGTGGCGCTTGGTGCCATGATGCGGCTGACAAGGATGCGCTCGGTCACAGGTTGGGCTCGATGACCTGAGAAGTCAATTCCAGCCGAACTGATCCGCGACTGCGTTGGCAGCCGGGACCCCCGCTCCGGGCGCGTCCCTCCCGGCGGAGCTGCCGCGGGCCGGGCCCGCCG
>WBNO01026686.1:59958-132685 GCA_013400575.1 Peucedramus taeniatus | reverse complement strand
TAATGAAATAAAGCAGGGGAGTGGAACGTGTTGGCTCTTCCCCGTGTGGGCGCCCGCCGCGGCTGCCTCGCCGCCCCGCAGGTGCCCGCTCTGGCTGGAGATGGGTTGGACGCGATGATGTCTGAGGGCTTTTCCAGCGCAGCTGATGGAGCGGCTCTGCCAGCGCGGCCGTCGCGGGGGCCGATGGCGGTGGCGGGAGGCGCTGGTGCCCCACATGGGCCGTGGGTGCCTCGGCCCGGCGCTGCCCTGGCCCGGAGCTCAGAGCCCGCAGGACCGGACAGCTCCAGGGCTGACAGTCTGTCCGCCTCGCTGTCCCTCCCCGGAGCTTAGCCTCACATGGAGCTGAGCCAGGCCGTGCTAACCTGTCAGCGTGTCCCATCGCCTGCCCCGTGCTGCAGGGTCTGATCCTGGCCTGATCCATCCAACTCCTGCCGTCCCAGTCCCCATCAGCGAGCAAACTTCCCGCTGATAGCTCAGGGCTCCTGCTTATGCGCTTTCTGTAGCACTTCAGTAGTTCCATCCTGAGCTGGTTTGGTGCCGTGTGTGTCACTTTCGGTGCTTTAGTAGGAAAGGCCAGATTTTCAGCATGTTCAGTTTCATGAGTGCATTGTCTGACTCAGAAACCAGAACACTATAATATTTAATGCTCTGAAGAAGGTGCATGGAAAAGAGTTGGGGTGCTCATAAGCCATTTTTAACTCCCCTGTGGTCAGTCTGTCCCTGAGGCAGGTTGATCAAAGCTGCAGCCTTAGTCAGGTGGGCACATTCAAACGTTTGGAGATCTGTTTGAATTGTGAACATCTTCCCAGGCACCAAGCAGTTGGTGTTGCCTCCTGTGCCACAGCTGCATGTGCAGGAGGTGTGAAGGAGCCACGCTGGAATTCACATCTGGTAATTCCCACAGCTGAGCTCTCCTGGTCTCCTTCTAGCTGGGGATGGGCAATTTGGAAAGGAACTATTGGACAGAGTTGTGTAAAAGAGTGAAATTACAGGGGTGTGATCAGTGCTCATCTTTCTGTCATTCATTCTGACTGTAAATGTGCTCCATCACTTTTGCTGTATAGCAGAAGCTTTTCTTAACCAAGTTTCATTTGAATATTAATGGACTATTTATGACCTGCTTTGTCACTTTTTGGGTTTTTCCTGTGCGCTCAGCTTTGGAAATTCACGGTTACCATCAGCACAAGATAGATTCTGCCTTGGAAGAATTCACTAGGTGTAAAATGATAATCTTACAGCTGAGTGTTTTGATAATCTGAGACCAAAAATTAAGGCTCAAAATCTGGTTCTTGTGCTGACTGCTTCCCTCTAGTACTGTTGCTTCCAGGAGAGCATTTGTTAAAATGACAATAATCAGTTGCAAAAAAATAAGCTTGTGTTATTCTTTTGAGAAAACTGAGCCTGTTGAAATTGTTTAGACCAGGGCTTCATTTCTGTTCTCTCAAAGTCTTCTCCTCCAGTGTGCTGGGTATCCTTTAATGTCTAAGGAAATTTTACAGGACTAGAGGAATTAGTTCAAGGGAAAGTTACTGTAACTTGAGGACTGGCTGTCCCAGATCCACCTGAGCTGTTGAAATAGAAGCTGTACTTGGCAGACCCAGTCCTGTAAGGCTCTGTTCTTGGTGGATGTTCATCCTTAAACACAGGAGTTTTGGTGGGGTGTTGTTAGGCTAACATACACTTTTGTGGTTATGTGGCTGGTGAGAAAGTTGGTTTATGTTGGTAAAAAGTTAACCAGTGGGGAAAAAAAAATACTCTTCTGTTTTACATCTAAAACAATGCAAAAAATATGGCAGCACACATAGTTAAATCAGTAGTTGTGTTAATGAATGAGTCTGGTGTCTAGAGTGAAAAACTCAAGCAATGAAAAGGTAATGTGATAAATGAAAGTATTATAATAGTAAAATATATTGTTGTAGATAAGTAAATTTGCTAACTCTTTATATTTTGTAACTTGAAATAGATAGTGTTCCCTCCATTCCTACTGATAACAAAATAAGACTATTTGAGATACTACCAACTTCTCTCAAGTAATTTTAGGATGGTCTGTTGAACAGAGTCTCTTAATGTTCTTGTTTATTGTTTCCAAATGCAGATAACAGTATTATTTGGGAATGAAATGCAGTTGGTGGAAGGATCTGCTGGATCTGAATATTTGGGGTAATGGGTAGACAGACTTGTCCTGCTTTTATGTCATTCAGAGTGGTGTACGCCTTCAGGTTTTTATAACATTTTGATGTGTAGTCAGATTTTTGAAAAATGCAAATGGATTTGAAAAGGTTTCAGAAAGCATTCATTCAGTAGCCATTGGCTTGGTTTCTTTTCCAGGATGTGTTTTTCTATTCTTAAAGCTTGCCTGGCACCAGGTAGATGAAATGTCTGAGCAGTGGTGCCCTAGGTGGAGGGGAAGGCAGGTAGCAGCATCTGTGGCTGACTGCTGCTTCTGCTTCTCCTCACCAAGGTCAGGAGAGTGAACCTGAGGCAGGTGTTTTATAGCTGCCCACTCAGTTCTCAGTGGCAGCTGTGAAGCTCTCTGGGGCTTGGGCAAATTTGCTTGGCTGTTTGGCCAAGCTCTGAGCAACAAGGACATTGAAGCTGTCTGTGTGCAAGATACTCTTATCTTTCACCCATGCTGAATTTTCCAAGTCCTCTCTGTTAGATACCTGATACTGATCATTCTTCAGCTTGCTCCATTACTAAGTTTAAGGTGAGCATCATGAAGAAACAAGATCTCTGTATTGATGATATTTTGGACTTCAAAGTGTTGTTTGAGTTTTAATCCTCAAACAGTTTTCTGAAATGTCATGGTTTAATAAAGCAGTTTCACTATAAATATAATTATTGCCTAACTGTACTTTAAATGATGTTTCCAGTGATGCACACTTCCATTCAACTGGCCCTTATATTCCTATGGGTAAGACTTAAAACAAAAACAGAAACCAGTTTGGCAAAACTGTGATATTAGTGGTTGGTTGTAGAACCTGAGGAATGGTGGCAAACTTGACTAACAGCTGAATCATAGCAGTAGTTGATTACCTGCCTGGAAGTTTGCCTTGTTTGTCTTTGGTTTTATTGGCACTGCTGGTACCTTGCCCTTAAAGACAGAGTCATCTTCTGCAACAGTCCCTTTTTTGTTCAGCTGAAAACAGAGTCAGTGATCAAAGTGTCTGGAGTTATAAACTAGGTGAAATTACACTTCAGCACACTGCCACTGTCACAGCCACATTTCTGGTCACTTTGCTAAATTACAGTGGTTAACAACTCCTGCTAACCACACATATACTAAAGGTATTTATATTGCCTGAATTTTTTTCTTCATTTTCGAATGGTCTAACTTTGCTCTGTGTTTGGTGGCTGGATTTGATGAAGTGTGATGATTTCCAATCTCTAGTCCAAAGCACTGTGGCTCTGGATACTTTTTTTTTTTTTAAAATTATGATCTATTTGATCTCTTAAAACTTTTTCTCATAATTTCAGCATAAGGGAACATCTTATATGTATCTTCTTAGGAACAGACTAGATTGCCAATCTGGCAGCAGTATCTCAGAGCAGTACCTTTTAAATGTGTGCTCTTGACAAGCTCCTAATGTGGTCTGACAAATTCATTCTACTTTGTGGCAGATGGGTAATTTTTATGGCCAGAGGAATTTCTTAGGACACCTTGTTGGCTGCTATCTTCCCCTCTGTAGTCAGCTGCTCTATAATTTATTTTTTCCCCATGTACCTATGTATATATCTTAATACACAGCAGCCATCAGTCCCCAGCAGAACCCATCCTGCTTGAGTCTGTTAGAGCTCAAATGTTTTTTTCCACTTCAGTTTCTTGTGTTGAACCCTATCTTTTTTTTCCAGAAACTTGTAAAGGCAAATCCTTTGGTGTGAACTTAGTGGTTGGTCTTTATCAGGCAGTAGTGTGTTGAGTTTTCCTGCTCTGTTTTTTCAAGGAAGCTGTAAGACTGCAAGACACAAATTTGGTATTTAATTAAATTTACTTGTACACACTTTCACAGATTTGAGTAAAATCAAGGCATATGGGAACACAGATGCAGGAGCTGACTTACAGTATTTGTACCTAACACTTATCTTTGTGTACTTACCCAGGTGGTTTTTATTTATTTTTTAACAACTGTAAGGTAATTGAACTGTGTTTGTTTCAGCAAATGCAACTGACCAAATCCGACCAAAAGCTTGGTTTGCCCATGCAAGCTTTAGGCCTGATAATAGGGTTGTGTACTGAGTCAAGATTTGGAGTCATTGCAAGGTGCTGAGTGGAATGCTGTCCCATAGATTCCCCTTAACAGAAGGAGGTGTTAAAAATGCCACCCAGGCATTATTTGAAAATAGTTTGCACCTGGCTGGTCCTTCTGGTGCCTTATTGCATCCTGTTGAAATACTGATAAATTGGATTTAGCAGAAGGGATTTTTGAGCCTAAAATGGTGATCAAGGGAAAAATTGATCCCTTTTGGGTTTTTTTTGATCCTTTTGACAGCACTTCACAGTCTTGTGCATGCTGTACATGTTGGAGGCCATTGTTGTTTGAGAGTTTTCACAGCACTCTTGGCCTGGTTCTTCCTATTCCATGTACACTGGGAGGAGCAATGTGGTGGCAGCAATTCCATTAAAGCTTCTGGTGCTGACAGGGGTAATTTTGTCTCTAATGATATATCCAAAAAGCCAGGTATTAGTTTACTTCTACCAACAAAATATGACTTAATTGGGAGAGCTTGTTTCACCTGGAGCAAAGGACTTCTTGCACCATCAGCTCTTTCTCCTGCCTGTACAAGTAAAGACATGCCTGGTCCATGGTATGGCAGCAAAAACAGTGGAGTGACACTTTCTTCCTTGGACAGCTCTTCTTACTTTTTGAGTAAATAAGTAGATTTTAAATCCTGAAGTGGCATTACTTATTGATTTGGCATGGAATGGCTCTCAATTGACTTGAAGGCTGCCTTGGTTTGCAGTATGAATACTGAAGTATATGCATGTAGCATTTTTGAAGTTTGGGTTTTTTTTTCTTTAATTTGTGTTTTTTAACATGCAGCTTTAGGAAAGAGGTTGATTAATTTTTTAATAAAAAGAGTGGGAAGAGTCACCACCTCACTCTGTGTTAATGGAGGTATTTTCCTGTTGTTCATTGTGAATGATGACTTTTACCCTTACAGTCTTGTTTTAGTAATAAGTCCTATTCAGCCATAGTAAGTACCTAATATGTAAAACATCTAATTTAGATAATACTTAGATTTTGTTAGCAAATTCAGGTTCAAGAGGCACAGGTTCACAACTGAAAATCAAAAGACTGAGTTATAATTAAAGAAGTTTCTGCATACAAAGTTACCTGCTTAATTTAATACTGATAAAGGGCATTGTTATGTTTCCAGGACAGTCCCTTTTGGCCAGCTGAGCTGTGGAGTGAGTAGGTGGTGAATAAGTGAGGTCACTGTTGTGGAGGAATGTGCTGTGTTCACTTATGTTGGTTACTTTGGGTTTTACTTTTTTAAGAAAGAGCAGCGTTGGATGAGAATACATTTTGGGTGGGTTAAGAGCTATAGCCAGGAAAATTCTGTTATCTTCTCCTTCAGGGCTAGTGATTCAGAGTTCTCTGTTCATGGGATGTGTGAAGAGAGCTGTCGAGGGTGGAGCAAATCTGTATTTACATTTTCCAGTCATTTGTAAAGCATCGAATGTCAGGAATGACTTTGCCTTAAAGGCCAGCAAACACGAGCAGTTTTCAAATATGAAAAAACTCAAATTGCAACTGTTGGTACAGTTTTCATTCCTTTTCTTGCATCTGGGTAGTAGAAGTCTCTTGCCTTATTTTCCTGAAGGGAACAGGAATAGCTTGGCAGTGGAGCAGTGACCAAGAGACCCAGCCTTTGTGCTCCTGTGTAGGAAATACATTGTTTCACCAGTGTGATTTCTTGTTTGTTGATCTACCTGTTGTTTTTTTTTGTTATTTCTTTTTTTTTTTTTCCCTCCTGCTTCTTGGGAATGGGTGGTGGGTAGGAGTTTAGTGTATGTGAGGAAAAGTGGGGACAAAGTAAAGGGGTGGATGGGAGACCCTGGATTTACTGGTGCACAGATCAGGCACTCTGCAGGTACCCATATATTGCACCAACCATTCTTTCTGGGATTGATCTGTAACCTGAGCCAGTGTGGGTTTAAAATGGTCACTGCAAACCAGTATATCTACCTTCTAATTTTTGAACTCAGTCAATAAGATTGTTTAACTCTACATTGATCAAAAATTGATTGTTTTGGGAGCTACCATCTTTTTCAGATACTTCCTAATTCCTTCAATTCTAGAAGGCCATCCAGTTCATAGGATATTAATAGGCTATTAATGAAGTTTATGACCCATGTTATTTAAGAAGTCTGCGTAGACAAATGGAAGAGTTTTCAGTTTAATCAAATGGAGAGCTAATTTGGGAAGAGATACTGCTATATTAACTTTTTTCTTTTCTTTTCCTGGTGTAGCTATTGGCGAATATGAAGAGCTTAGAGCAGAAAATAAGAAAACGAAGGAAGAGGTTTGTATGAATCAATTATTCATTTAATACTAAAATGCTAAATACCAGAATACCTTGTGGACTGTGGCAGATTGTTGACTGTTTTTTGAATTCACTGTTACTTAGTAAGTATTACTTGTACCTATGTGTTTTAAGGAGTAGTCAATGCAACTCTCACAACTATTCTGGCTGTCCCACTTCAGAAAAGCTCCTGTAAATATATTTTAAGTGATTGCTGCTTTACCAGGTTTGCCTGTGATAACAGTGGGAGCATAGACCAAGTCACGTGTTCAGATAAAATAGTTTCTCTTTGATCTAAGTCTTGTTTTATTTCGACTTCATTTGCACAAGGGACTTAATTACTGAAAAGAAAAAAAGAGAACAACTTCCCTCAGCTTCTGAACATTCAGAATGTAGGAATATGGTTTCTGAAGGTAGGGAGGAATGCAGGGGAGTCAGTGCTACACTGTATTGTAAGCAAAATTCTCCTTTCTCCAGTATGAGTGAGCTGAAGATGTAAGAAATCTGTTAGTTTTTAAATCCCTGTTAGCTGCCAAGACATGTAGGTTTAATTCAGCTTCTTCTGAAATCATTTTGGAATGGTCATTTTTAGTTACAAATGTTTCAATTCAAGGCTGTATTGGGAAGACCTTGTCCTTAACTCTTTTCTTATTGTTAAAGAAAATTTGAAACTTATGTTCCCTTATGATTCAGCAAAGATTATGTGTATTTCTACTGAGGTCAGCACAATGTGCTTCATTCCCTCCTGTCCTCTGACCTCCTTGTCCTTTTCACTTTGATTGTTGCTGCATTCCTCTTCTGCTGTCCTTCGTCAACGTCTCAGATATCCCAGGAAATCTGTCCTCTCTCTTTGCTCTTTGGAAGAAATGCTCAGAAGAAAATGAGAATAAAACTGACTTAGACTGAGACTCCATCTAGCCCAGAATGTCTCTTCTGTCTCTGACAGCAGAAAGGGAGGCGTGTAGGAGCATGTTTAACACCTGGCCAGGTTTCTCCTGCAGTCTCCAAACCATTTGCAGCCTGGGAGGGATTTCAGCATCCTGCCCTGCACTGCTTTTTTCCTTTAGTTTCTCCCATGCTGGCTGTTGGTTTCTGTCACATTTGGGGGGTGCCATGCCAGGACATGTATACACCCCATGAAAAACAGGCTCCCCAGCTTTGCCCTGAACCCAAGTCTTATCAGCTTTGGTGTTTCTTCAGCAAAGCTTTGTTTAGCTTGGGAAGGGAGGAATGGTGAGACTTCCCTTGAGCTACATTTTTATTTAATTGTTTTTTTTTTCTTCAAAGGGAGTTTCAATGAAAAATTTTATTTCTGAAATTGAGATGGAATGAGATATTCTGAGGTTGTTTTTTCCATTCTGCTCTTCTTGCCTCCTTGCTCCTCTCTCTCACAAGGCTTCTTTCCTACAGCTGCATATCTCTAGCTACTCCTGTATGTTTCATCTGGAGGCTGCTTTGAGCTTTTTCAGAATTCTTGCATAACACCCAAAAATCCCCCAAGCCTGTGTGTATGGGAATTACATTCCCAGCTGAGCAAATCAGTTAAACACGTGCTCAGGGCTGGATTTGCAGTTGTTATGCAAGTTTTCTCAAAAAACTCCATCCTGCAAATTGGTGTGCTTGTGTAAGCAGTCATGGTTCATTGTTCAAGTGCTTGGACTCAAGTGCTTAAGCGTGAGGCTCTAAGTGCATTTCTTCCACAAAAACAATAAAAATCTACTGATACTGAGTTCATTTGCTTCCAGTGCAATACTGGAAGAAACTATTCCTTGTATTATGGCAGGGCAGAGTAATCCTAAAGGTCCTTAGCATCTCTTGCTTTGTATCTTAGTTTGTGCTTTGCAGGATCAAACCAGCTGCTGGAAAAATGTAGCACAGACTTTCTCTGCCTGTGGATCTGGGAAGTTGTGGGTGACTTCTGTTCCTATTTCTGCCACTGTCTGTCACCTTGAATATCAGCAAATGGCTTCCTCTGAATCAACTGTGGTCACATAATTGCATGACAGGAGAATGAGATGTTAATTTTTTTAGCAGGTGACTTGCAGACTGTGTGTGGAAAGTGCCACAGAGGAATTAAATAGCAGTCTGTGTGTATGTGCTTTTGGTACACTTGGTGGAATACTTTCTAAGTCACTGCTGTGTTTGTATGCCCTGAAAGATGAGCTGTGCATACAGAAATTGTCCTAGTTTCCATTAGACACATGGAACTTAGTGGATAATGGGCAGCTAACTTAACATATAATTTTAATTTTTGAGAATTTATATTCTCTGTTCCATATTTTTTCCTAAAATTAGGAAGTAAATAGACTTTTACATGGGTTACTTTGTTCAAAGCACTGCTGCTTTGAAAGGGATGCTAATAAGCATGAAAATTCTGTAGCAAAAGACAAGATCTTTCATCCACAGTGTCTCTTCCTCATTGCCTTGCAAAACTACCAATTTTGAGACCACTAGTAGAGTCTCTGACTACATTTCCCCAGACATTTTTTGTCAGTGCTTTTAAATACTTTTAGAAACAATGGAGCCAAAATTATATTGGGAGATTACGTCTCTTAGGTCACTTTTTTATTGATGTAGCCAACAAAACATTCATACCAGCCCCCCAAAAATGGATAAGTAACATTCAGCTGCACACAAATGTGGGTAACTTAATATGCAGTTCTGACATATTCAGAGTCAGATCATGAATAAATATTTGACTACTTGCTAATCAGACAGAAATGACTCTGAACGCTGGTTTTGACAGTGTTTTGTCATGCTGCCAGTAGGGGAAAAAAAAAAAGCAAGACAGCTATCCAAAACAGTAGGTGTAATACTGTATCTCTGATACATCATTCATGGGGTTTGCTCTGATAAAGCACACGGATGGAGTGGATTAGATGTTTTGTCACCAAGTGGGAATGGGGAAGGGATTCTGCCTTGATGACATGCTCATTGTTTCTCTGAGTACTGCAAATGTCATTGGATACTTCTGAACACTGCACCAAACTCACAATTTCAGAACAAGCATTAAATCTGCATACATTTTACAATCTGTGTAAATGGAAAAGAATTGTGTCTTGTGTGTCTTAGCAATGGTTTAATTGACTATATTACTATTACGTGAACTTTTTGCATCTTAATATCTGAACTGAACAATCTCCCTGTTGTTTTTGCCCTTTGAAGCCTTTTACTGAAGTCTGTAGGAGCTTATGTGCAAAATAGTTGGCAAAAAAGAAGCCTGCTAGTAGAGAACAGACAAGAAACTAGAAATTAAAGTATTGCCTTGTGTATTGGCTACCAGAAGGCTAAAATCTGAAAGGAGTGGGATTGACACATCTGAACTTGTGCCTGCAAGGATGAAGAATATATGGAGTTATTCAGAAAATTAACTTTGGCAACTGGACTGTTAATTTCTGAAAATACAGCTGCTATGCATTTTTACTGCTAGGAGATTGTCACTGACTCCTGTAGCCAGTTCAGGACTGCAGTATTGTCTGTTTACATTGTTTGGGTTTTTATAAGTGAGATAATGGCGTAAATATTGATATAATGGTATAAATATTAGATTACTAATACTAGATATATTAAATAAAATAGAATAAATGCTTGTTTTACTTTGCAGAGAAGCTGGAACTCTTGAGTTAAAAACAGAAAATTGACTGGCAATCCAGGAGCTACAAACTTTTTAATTTTTATTCAAGGATACTCTTTAGTTTGGAGCTATCCCTTAACACTGGAAAGGAGAAGCTTAGTAAATACATGGAAAGTGTTTCTCCTTAGCAGTTGCATATGCTTGAATGTGGAAAGTGAACAGTAGATTTTATAGTAATGTTATGCTATTTGCCTTTTAATATTTAGGAGTAGTGATACTTTTGTCCAATAATGATTCTGTTTTGTATGCCTCAAATTGCCTTTTTGAAAAGTGAGATGCTTATGAACTTTTAAGACTTCTGTGGAGCATTTTATGAGCAGCTCATACATCTACATTTTGATTTTTAAACTTTTCCATTTTAAAGGTAAGGTAAATTTATTTTGAAGAGTGACAGTGTTTTCTATTTTGAAAGGTAGTTTATGGGTTTTTTATTTTTGTGTGAATTTTAAATTTGAAACAGTTTAAGTAGTTAAGGAAAATGTCAAATGTTTCTAATTTTTAGAAGATAAACCAGGGTATTTTTGGAAGGACCTGTAACAGCTCTGCTTGCATGGCTCTGATTGCAAGACAGAAGGCAAAGTGCTTTCCATTGATCATTTCAGCAAGGGCAGCAATCTCCCACTCTCCTTTTCTTCTTCTTCTTTCATTCTGAAGCACAGTAGCAGCAAAAGGAAGGTATTGAGAAAACTGCAACTGGGAGCAGGAATTGCTCCGTAGAGACCCAAGCCTAGAGACCCTGATTGTGCAGAGAAATGTCGCGGTTATGAGGAGAATAGTCAGCTTGCCGTGGTCCAAATGGAGCTCTCTCTGCAAATAGCACTCGAGGTGAAGTGGAATAGGTCATTTAACTTCCCCTTTCACTGCACAGGGAAAGCTGCTTTGCCTTACAGCGTGCTGCCTGGAGGATTTTAAAAGGAGTTTTTCCTGCCGTTGGGGTAAGGGAATGTGCTATGTCCTCTACATCAAGGTTTCCATCAGTAGGAAAGTTGTTGACTTCCACAGGCAACAGATGAGATCCTTAAATTGCTAATGTTCCTGCTTTTTAAATTGAGCATTAAAGGCATTTGCTCACTTAATGTGCAGTGGGCTGAAGGCTTGCAGTGTGCAGAAAAATCCGTGGGTGAAGTATGTCAGTGTGGCTCCAGGGGCTTTCTTGGGAAATCCGAGGAGGCAGCAGCTCCCACCAGTTCCCCTTCTGTGGCAGAGCTGTGCTCTGCAGAACAGCCAGAAACACCTGCATCTGTCACTGCCTTCTGCTCTTAGACTGCACCTCTGCCACGAAGGTAACACAGATTTTTGCTGAGGAAATGGAGGGAGGGCAGCAAGCAGCAAGCTTCATGCAGAGATTTCCCTTCCCAGCTCTCCTCTTCAAGATTCTCTTCACAGGTTCTTTGTTACCAGGGCCCCAGGAAATGGCGAGTCCTCGTCCGGTGCTGCTTGCTCAGCATGTCTTTGCTCCTTCTGCAGCTCTGCCTTGTTTCACAGTCCTTACAGCATCTGGTGACTGACCTGTCCCCCTACTCACCCCCTGTCCCTTGAAGCCTCATCACCCCAGTGCCATGAGAAGAGAGATTGCTCGTTGAGTGCAGCTCCTTTTGCTCCCACAGATAGCCATCAGCTGCCCCTGAGCCAGCACCGGTGGCATCCTCGCCTTGCCCGAGAGCAGATCCTTCTTTGGTTCTCATCCAAGGTCCTCTATAGCTGATAGAAGAGTTCTCTTGAATTTGGCTGCCTTTGAATCAGACTCTCCCCCTTCTTGTTGCTTAACAGCAGGCTCCTTTCCCAGCTAACTCAAAGTGGCTCCTCATGTGGAAAAACTGAAAATCGAGCAAAATCATTTCAGGGTTGGTTTTTTTTTTTTTTTTTTTTTTTTTTACCCAGTTCTGTTCCAGTGGCCAGCATCCTTGTAATTGCAGTTGCACTGTAAGGAGCTCAGCCACACAGATCTCTTCCAGAAGTTAACTCATGGTCTTAGGTTGATTTATAGCTGTGAACATGCCCAGCCGCATGTGAGGAAGGATGTGTGTGTAAGGCACCTTGTGTGCCAGTCATACTTCCCCCTGGGTCATGTGTTTTTCACACTGTGGTTAATCACTGACTGTGTCTCTTGTGAATTTTACTCATTTCTTTGAGTTCTTTCATTTACTTACAGAATGGGTTTTCTTAGAGAACTCTATTTAACATCTGTTTCATTCTTTCTTTTTGAAAAAACCATTCCATCATAAGATCAGTGATTGCAGGCTTGTGTAGTGTTAGCAATAACCACAAAATTAATAAAACTGAGGTGATGGGAACTCCTTAAAACATGAAAATGAGTGCCTTTTTCTCTACAAAGCTGGAACTTTGCTCATGAGGTACTGAAATTAAACAGCATGTCCCTGATGATTGGCTTTGAGGTTTTCCCTGCATATGGTGGGTATAGAAATGTAGGCCTCTTTTCTGAGTCTATTTGTGTTAAAGAAACTAGACTTAAAGCCTATTTTTGACATGCAAAGTATTGGTTCTACTGTTGGTGTAACATGGATAACTGCTTATAGCAGTTTTGGATAATGTGTCTCTTTAAAATATTTTCAGAGTAGCTCTGAATCAGAACCTAAATCAAGTACAGTGTGCCAGTTTGGCTAGGAAATACTCTGAGTAATGAATTTTTAATGCATAATTTCCATTGATCTTACATGCCTGAAAGGAAAAATAAATGCTTTGATAGGCTTCTGTACATTATTGTGCTGGCAATTGATCTTGGTTGATTTTGCATGTTGTGACTGACTGCTAATTAAATAACTGGGATCAGTGTTTCATTTCAATTTTCTCTTCTCTTACAGTGTGACAAAATCAAGCAAGAACGAGATGAGGCTGTCAAAAAGCTGGAGGAGTTTCAGAAAAGTAAGCTGACAATGTCAGTGGGATTTTTGTGATGTAGACAATTACGAACGTAGTTCTGCACACTCTACAACAGTGTTAAGAATGCAGAGATTCAGGTCCACTTGCTGTTTCTCCTTGAAAACTGAGTTTAAGGAGCTAATCCAGTGAGACTTTGCCCACTGGAAGTCAGAATAAATGCTGTTGCAGCATTTCTACTCTGGCACAGGTAGTCATTCTCAAGGTGCAAAGTGGTGAAAGTACAGTGATGCAAATGTAGCTCTATCTCACCTGGATTATGAAAGTGACTTTTGGAATGATGCATGTTTGAAGTGAGTAGGATTTGATGCTGAAATTCCTAATAATTATAATCATAATAATAAAAATAGCAATTCTATTCATGAAGGAGTAATACTACTTTAAGGATAGACACACCAGGAAAGGATGAACTGCTCTCACGTGGTAATTTTTAGAGCAAGTTCTATCTTGTCTGGGCTGTGAGAACCTCAATATTCAGTTTTGCACTTTTATGGTAATGGTTCTATTGAAACCCTATGGTGTCTGGAAGCAACAAAGCACATCTAATGGGAGTGGAAGTATCCTAGTGGAATAGTTCCTTAGAAGAGACAATTACAATGGGATTGTGGTCTGCTACGTCTGGTTTGTGCCAGTACAGTGAACTGCACGATGAAGCATCAGAAATGTGGGTGAAGTTAATGCAGGAGAAGGAAATCACATGGTCTGTACTTTTGTGTGACTGTGTTAAAGAGGAATTTGCTCATTGCTGTTTTATAATAGTTTGTGTGATACAATTACGGAAAATAATCTGAAATCAACAGGAATTGTCTACTGCCTTGAATGATGTTAGGTAACTGTTCTGTGAAACAAGAATGTTCTCTAAGAAGTACAATTCCTCTGGAAAAACGGCTGCCTGTTTTGTTTTTGTTATGATATGAAGAATACTGGAGTGTGGCAGAAAATGTCAAGTAGTTAAGACTTAAAATTTGAGGTAATATTTGATGTTGTAAGATTTTATAGGTTTCTTTTATCTTCCTTTCACATTTTTAAAGGACATACCTTGTAAACATAGTGATAAAATGCCAGGAATATTAGGATTTTAAAGCAATAATAGAGCCCATTATTTAAACGACAATATAAAAGGCAATTATATTGATGAAGAGCTACATTGGCTTTGTGTCTGTGAATAAACTTGGCCTGTACTCAGCTTCTATTTGTTCTTCTGGCATAAACACATATTGTGTGTGATTCCAGTTTAATGGGGCCCCGTTTGTATGCCAAGCAGCTGCATTTTAGGCCCTATTGCGTGATTTCATAGCTCTCTGAAAATTGGTTCTATTGAGCACAAGAGATAGAAGGTGGTGGTGGGGGGGAAAGCTTCAACACACAATCATTTCTTTTCAATTGGAGCCAGCAAGGTTGATGACAACATGACCATTGTGTTATAATGATAAGACCACTAAGGATCTGTACCTCTCATCAAGGCTTTCACACAACAGCAGATACAATTTAATTCACTGCTCTGTCAGCACTGCTGATACCATTATGCCGTCTGTCTCCACAGTTATAATCACTGTCCTCCGAGAAATGCAGTTGAAATGATCTTGAGCAGTCAAAGAAACTCTCAATTAAGGCTGCCACTTCCAATGTGTCAGATTGTGTCTTATGCACTTGGTACAATTTTCACTTCCAATCCTGTTTATTTACAATGTCTACCAGTAATTATGCTTAACATGTCATTTAGTGAGGGTGCCCCTGCCAAGGAGATTGTTGGGTGCTGCGGTACCATTGAGGGGGAGTTTCTCGCAGTCAATGCCATCAGCGGCTTTTAGTCCCTGATGGGATGCAGTAGTAATGTTGATAATGCAAGTATCGTGCTCATCAAGTCATAATTAGATGCCACTCAAATGTGCCACTTGTAATAACAGTGTTGATTCATGTTTTCTCGGTGACTGCAACTACTAATTAGTTAAGTGGTTTTTGGTTGGCCTGCATTTGCTGCGGATTATTATTACCCCTGAAAAAAACTGTCAAGGTTAGAGATGTTTCAGGCCACTTAGTGCTTCTTTATGAATATTAATATTAACATAATAAGAACTTTGGACAGACTTAGGAAATAATATATTTTTTGTATTTAATTTGGAAAGACTTTTTTCCCCTGAGTTAATCATAATTGCAGGTTAATTAAGTTTAAATGAACCAAGAGTAATCCCTAGTTCTGCCATGAGAGCCCGATCCTTGTTTCTGAACTTTAGCCTTGCTTGAGGCCCTTAGATTCCTGTCTGTAAAATGGGAGCAGCTCTGTATCTCCACTGCTCCCTCATTCAGCCCAAAGTGTCTCCCTGCTCAAAGCTCCCAGGGCTCAGTAGAATGAAACCAGAAGAGAAAGGGAGATGTACTGCCTGAAACTCTTCCTTTCTCAAATTGTATCCATTGTATGTCTCTCAAATGTAGCAGCTGGTATGACACGTTTGGAGCAGATAATTTCTCCGTAGTCAGGAGAAATGGAAATAAAAAGACAATCAAAGAAAGAGGTCTGGTTGCTCTGCTGGTAGAAGACTTCATGTGAATATAGTTTTTAGACCAAGATTTACCAGTACGCTGCCCTGCCTTTTCTTCTTTGTAGACTTTGTGTCTTTCCTGCAGCTACTCAGCAAACCGATGTGTTGCTAGTTTCCTCTGGTAACAACAAAACTTCAATAATGAAAATTTCTGTTGATACTAAGTATAAAGATGCATAAATAACATTTGTTAATGGCCTTCTTTTTCCTATCATGAAGTCCTGTTTTGTAGTCATTAAAATGACCTCTGTATATCAAAGATGGCTTAAATATCTCTCCTCAGTCTTTGGTCAAAACTCTTGGAAAAGGGCAAGGGGGATTTTCTATCCTGTGGTATAAAATCCCTAGGTTTTAAAGCTTATCTTGATGAAAAGGAAAGGAAGTACTCAGAAAAAATTCCTCTGTATTTACACTGTATTTTTCAGCCTTGTTCCTCTTCCAAAGTGGTGTTCAGCTGCAAGTAGTTATTTTCTGTGCATTGAAATCCTAACACTGGGCTGAGGAGGAATTTGTGCCATGCAATGACTTGCAGAATTAGGGTCCAGACTGCTGTTTGGGATTGGATGAGGGTGTCAGAACCCAAGGGGGAATTGCATCAATGAGCCTGAGAAATGGAAAACTATTGGGTTTTCTCCTTTGCTCCCCTGTGCAACTTTAAACCTGTCCTTTGAACACTACTGAAGTACATATGTACTGCTGGAAGATGAGTGGAATTGCAAGATGAAATGTATCTGTGCTTTTATATTCTTTCTGATTCATGTTGGTCTCCTATGTTACAAAACAAGATTTGTTCCAGAACTTTTTGCTCACTCTTTTGCCTATCTTTGGCAGAGTGATGTGTACCCACAATTGTAATAGGGATTCTCTAAGTGCAGAGGACAGGTGTGTCACATGCTCCTCCAGCTGTGACATCAAATGTACAGCTGTGCATTCCAGCTGCAGTCAGACAGCCCAGTCCTGGCCCTGGTTTAAGGGAAGATTTTGTGAGTGTGTTGAAATCTGTGTTGAGAACAGTGGAGGTAGATGAGACTGTGGTGCTCATTTTGGGGCCTGCTCAAGCACAGAGAGACTGGGAATAAGAAACAGACCAGAAAGTGAAAAGGAACTTCATAATGCATCTCTTAAGGGATTATCCTAAAGGTGTCATTCTGATTCCTCAAGTGTTAGTGAAATAAAGATGATGAATGAGGTTTGTGAAGGAGGCTTCTGCTGGCCCTCTGCTTCCATAGGTTTATGCTCAGTTCTGCAGTTAGCCCTCTACTGCTGCAAACATGGCTTGAGAGAATTGCTTGAAGGGACAACCCAAATATCCAATGCTCAGAACATTTCCTATCTATGGAGACTATCTATGTACTTACCTGTGTTTGACATGCTCACAATGAAAGTTGGCAAAAGAAGATATGCTATTTCTGATCATGGGAGGCATGTGTCAATCTCAGGAAAATACTGACTAATTGTTGAACTCTTCTCTTAGTTTCTCACATGGTTATTGAGGAAGTGAACTGTATTCAGAACCATCTTGAAATTGAGAAGACATGCCGTGAAAGTGCTGAGGCTTTGGCTTCTAAGGTGAGAAGAATTATGGTGATGCTGGTTTTTTTTATCTGTTTATTCACCTGTTTATCTATTTATTTATTTAAAATTTGAGATTGTATGCATGACCCTTATATGTTTCTGTATAATCTTGTGGAGCTGTGAAATAGTTTGGAAGTGGCAAAAAATTAACAGCCAGATGCAAGATGCAAAATACCATTCCTGCCTTTAAAGGGAAAAAAAAAAAATACCCATTTTAATGTAGTTTCTATTTTCATGGACCAGCATCCTGATCTCTAGTTTTCATATGCATTTAGGTTAAATGGAAAATAAGTTTTAGAACTCTTCTGTGTGAAAACAATAATGAGCATTTCAGTGTCTAAATCAAATGGAAAAAGTCAACCACTGCATTACATTTCAGGTGATTGTTTATGAAAGCAAAGCAAGGGCAGGGGAAAGGTGACCTCCACTGCTCTGTTGATTGCGTCTAGTCTGATGAATTTAGCAAGTGTGTAATTTTCTATATTCCATCTCATCAGAAGTGCATTATTATTAAAGAATGTTTTTATCTCTCTTATATATTTTTGGTTGTGTAAAATGCATCTGAGCCACTTCATCAGAAAATGGATTACAGCAATTTTGAACCAAATTTCATTAGCAATGCTGACTGCCTTTTTTTTTTTTCTTTTTTTTTTTCCCCTCCCTCCCCATTCCCTGCCCAAAGTACATCCTTAGATATGGTAAAAATCACACCAGCAAGAAATCACTTTAATTTAGATGCATTAGCAATGTACTTTCTGGAGGTATTTACTTAATTGTTTGCATAATGACACTATATTAGAATTCATAAGATAGACAATCAGCATATAAGTAAGAAAATGAACACATTTATGCAACTTGTCTTCTTCTCTGCACTTTCCCTGTAATGCAGGGACAAGGGCAGTTCAAAGACTTGCTTTGCTCTGTGGGGCTGTTTGTCTGTGAGCTGTCTGCACCATGTAGGGCTCCTCACACCACTCTCCCCACTTTCTCACTTTCATTCTTTGGGAAGAAGTGAAGAAATTCTTGAATAAATCTCTTAGAGTTGGAGGGCTGAGGATAAGGGGGATCAGAGATGTTTGCTTAGGTAAAAATTAGAGGTCAGATGAACTGTACAGTGTATGTTTTCTTTGAAGATACAGATTGGAGTTCTGAAGTCCATGTTGACTTTCACACGTGTCATTAGTAGAAAATTGAGTTTCATTCTTAAACCTGAGCACAGGGAATAGTTGGCTGGTAGGTGGGCAGTCATCCTGACATTTACCTGAACACCCCTGGGGTGTCTGTGTGCAGGACAGTGAAAGAAATCATGAGAATTAAACATTTTCAGTGACTCCTGTTCAGTCTTTCTTGATCAAGACAGAGATGCCTTGTAGAATCTCTTCTGTACCATCCACCAACCAGTCATGTGTTCAAGCATCCAGCCCAAAGTGGTTTCTGACTTGTGGTCTGACCCATAAAGAATTAGTTCATGAGATGGCTCTCATCTTATGTATGTTGACTCTACAATAATAACTCAAAAGAATTTTGAGATAATTCTGTTGTGACTAGGAATATAGTAGTGGTAGTATTTGTAGTTTATAAGCAAAATAGAGCATAGGAGAAGGTAAGGATTTTTATTTAATCAATTGATCCAACTTGGAAAACCAGATGAGCTTTCAGGGGCACAAACTCTTCTTCAGGTCATTCAGTTGGGACTCCTGGTACATGTTTAAAGCTGAGGAGCTGAAGCAGCTATCACAAAGCATGTGTAGCATTAAGTCAGCTTAATACTTGATTTGATTTAAACCTACACAGTATTTATTAAACATAAGTACCAGAGAGGAGAAAAGGGCATGGATAAAGCATCATGTTGACTTCAAGCCTCTCAGAGGAAAAAGTAGATAAGCACCCTATCTTCAGACCATTCTAATGTTGAATAGAACTTAATCTAGTATTACTTTTGTCTTCTTTGTTTGATAGATCTTTTAATGATAAAGGACAAAAATCAGTTGACTTTTTTTTTCTTACCCAGCAGCTTAAAGACAGACTAACTAGGTTCTTACTGTTTGTACTTCTCACCTTTCAGCTGAACAAAGAAAATAAAACCTTGAAAAGAATTAGTATGCTTTGTATGGCCAAACTGGGCCCAGAAATTATCACTGAAGAGATTAACATTGATGAGGATGAATCATCCACAGATACAGAAGCTACCTCTGGATCATGCAATTCTGTGCACTGTCAGCAGCAAATAAAAGGTGAGCATTGCTGCTGATCCTACACCACCATGCAAGGCAGAAGTTGTCTGAGGATGGATCAGAGACTGGTCTTGTTCCAAGTTCTGGGAGTGGTCAGAACAAAGGATTTCCAGGAATGACTAAGAACATGGTGGACTGGTAGTTTGTAACATAAATGTGGGGGTTATACAGCCTGCAGAGGAGGTTAAATGCAACAGGAAACTGAGATCTACCCAAGCTAAAAGAGTTCAGTGCTACTGAATCAGTAAAAGAAATGGAAAAGAAATTTCCTAAAACCCTTAAAAAATAAAAGTTAACTAGATATACAAGCTCACCTTCAACTGCAGTGTCATTATTTCAGAGCTTGTCAGACAGAACTCTCCATTTCTGTTTCCATTATGTACCTTTGTATGCACAAATTTCATTCACATTCCAGAGCTATTACCAAACAAGCAGCCTCAAGAGGGGCTGTTGTACTGGGTAAAACAGCAGAGCTGGAGAGCATGGAAATATCTTGATAAGACATATCTATGCTTTTTGGTTTTTTTCAGAAATTTCTGGTTCTTTTTTGAAAGGCAGTAAATATTTCCATTGTCCAAAATCAGCCTTATTTCTCATCCCTGTGATAAAGTCATTGTGATTTTCTATATTGTTGTGTCATAGTATCCAAAAAAAGGGAAGGCCCACATTCTGGATTTTGGGACAAGAGAGATTAAGTTTCACTTTTTTTTTTGATTGTAACTTGGAGCAGCACATGATGTTTAAGTGCAACTTTTTTGAACTTTCAGTTTGACCTTGTTAATTGTTGTCTTTTTGAATGCAACAGTGGCGTTGAGTGGTACAAAGTACCACTGAGGAAAAATGATGTGTGTTGTAAAAATGCTTGTGGAGCAATCCCACCGAAGAAATAAGGTGTCATAGTACTCCTCTGTAATCAGTTTTCCATCCTTTAGATGTAGGAAAAGGCAGCAAGTGGTGATGCACACCATGCAACCCATCTGAATGGGAAATGAGACTTTGGAATACCTCCTGCCTTTACTGGAGAAAGGTGTCAAGAATACATTTAGAGAATAAACACTGGCTGCAGATCAGATGGTAGGGTAGCAGGGTCAAATTAGAGAAATATTGAAGAAAGGTTTTGATGTATCTGCATTTTGTCTTGATGAACAATTCATTAAAGCATGAAAAGTGGTGTTTTGAGGATCTTCTAGGTCCTTTAGCCTTCTCACCATTCAGGAAAGTATTAGATGTTTTTTGGAATGCTTCCTTCTTTCCCACCATTTTTCTGTAAGGACACACAAATAAGGTAGTAAAACCTGATACTCTCAGTGTATGTGGATATACTTTCTTCTCTGCAAAGTGAGGTTGATATATGTATTGTAAAACCAGAATTAATCCAAGTCCCATAAATTCCAGTGAGACTTTTTTTCCCCATTAATTTCTCTGGAGAGCACAAGCAAATAAAATGGACAATGTGCATCAAGAATCTTCTGGGTAAATAGGTTCTTGTTATTTACTTTAGAAAGTGTATGCTTTTAATGTAGAGGACAATAAGTCTGAGGCTCCAGAACTGGGAGGGAGTATGCTGGTGTAGAAGGGATATTTTCAAGATGTGAGACCTACCAGAATGACATCCAGCATGTCATCATCATCTGCAATTGATTAGCCACAATTTTCTCAACTCGTGGCTGGTATTCAATGAACAGCAGTGCTGTGAAATACTGGAAGCAGGTGGGGAATGAGAGCACTTACTGAAAGCTAATATATATCAATAAATTTTGATTTTTGTGGTGATTTTATGTTAACCTAAACCTTGATATATTATGTATGCAAACTGATCTCCTGTTAAGAAGTGATTATAATCAAATGTTTTATTCCATTGTGAATTTAATTTATTTCATATTTTAATAATTAAGGAACAAAAATTCTGAGGGGAAAATTACAAGCATTAGCTCTTCCATCAGTAAAGGTTATATTCTGACTCTGTTCACATAATGTTACAAAGGCTATAAATTGGCAGCTGTTCAGGACAATTTCTTCTGTGAAAACCTCCCAAGTATTAACTGCCTGTTGTTTTGTTTATTTCCCTTGTGACAAGAACTCACGATCCAAAAAGAACTGAAGTGCATTAATTTGTTTTAAAGGATGCTTCTTAAAAATTGCTTTCTGCTGCCTCCATACCAGAGTCTCTGTGATGTGACAACCTCAAGAGCAGGACTGAGGACCCTCTGTGGTGGCAGGATTAGCCCTGTTATATCAGGAAATTAATCATTCAAAATGCAAATAAAGACAGCAGGACTGAACAAGGAGCTTACCTCAACAGAGTAAATCTGAAACTGTGGCCCAGTTATAGATCTGTTACTTGACACTTATGCAAAGCTCATAAATTATTGAGGATGTTCCTTGATTACAACTGATGCTTGATACGTAGTTCAGGTGTTTCATACTCAACTGTACTTGCATTGCTGTGAAATTTCCTTTGTTGTTGTTTTTCCAATAAAATATATTCTTCATTTCCTTCCTCAAACCGTAGAGCTGCGAGATCAAATCGTATCTGTTCATGAGGAAAAGAAGACCTTGGCCATTGAACTGGAAAACCTGAGGTGCAAACTTGCAGAAGTAATTGAAGAAGTATGTATTGTACCATGGAGGGCAAAACCATGTTAGCATGGAGTCTGTCCTTTGTGTAACTTTTAGCTTCTTTTGCCAGAAACTCTCAGTTGTGAAGTTAATTGAATACTGTCTAATCTCAGGTCCTGCCAGTGATGGATCACTTAGGGCATGTCCCTGGAAGGGACCCTCTAGATCACAGTCCATTCTGCAGCTGTAGCTGGCACATGACTTCTTACCTGTTTGATCTGTTCTAAAGCCCATATTACAGCTGTCACCTCCCCTTCCTGACTGCCCCTCACCCATCACAGCCTGCAGGGCTTCTTTTAGATTTCCTTAAAGCTATAGATGTGTAAGAAATACTTTGTAGGACACACAGTTTAATCATTGCTGCTACTTCATTGAGTATATCCTTAAGTTTAGCCATGTCATGATAATTAGACCAGCAAACTGGCTTTTCAAGCCAGCAGAGTTTCATTCCTGCTTGAAAACTGGATAAGCCATGTACTAATGCAAATCAGGAATTAGTGGCTCTTCCTGTCTATGCAATACTTGCATTCAGAAAGACACAGCTGACAGCACTTGGACAATAAACAGAGCCCAGGAACAAAAAAAAACCATAATAAGGGGTCTGACTATGTTAAAATGCAGTCAAGTAACTTTCCAACCAGGTGCTATGGCAACTGATCCTGAAAGGTTCCAAAGATCATATGTTTGCAGCTGTGACTGGAACGTGCCATGGGAGGATTAATTCATAACCCTTTTATGGCATCTGTTACAACATCTGTAAGGTGCAGTAAAAATGATTTCCATCCCACTGGAAACCCCAGCATCAAGCCAAACCTAGGAAACAGAGCTACTGACAGCAAAATACTGCTTGAATTATGTATGTGCTGTATGCCTTGTGCCATTAACTGAAATGCTCCTGGTTTTGATGCGTTCTTTATACTTTTCTAGGTAAATAAGTTGAAAGAAGAAAAGGCTGTTTTGACAACCGAAGTTAATAAGCAACAGAAACTGTTGGAGAAATGTAACAGAGGTGTGTAGTCTCAGCAGGTTCTCTAAGAGTTTGCTGCATCCTTTGCAGAAGCTGCAGAGCTTTTCTGCTGCAGTACAAAGAGCAGGTTACAGCACAGTGACTGTGGTCCAGATCTGGCACTCGACCTGATTGCTGCAGGCACTGCATCAACTCATGGACTGTTCCAGACTCTCTGTACTCCAGGAAAATGTGACAGTGTGAATAGCAGGTGTTATGTGGGAATAGGGAAACCTTTTCCTGTGTGCACAAGTGGGAAAGCAGGGCAGGGGCACAGTCCTTCACAGAGATGGGGTTTCAGCCTTAATCTCTTGCTTTCCTAAATCATTACACCAGTCTTCCTTTTAGTTGGGATGCAGCTTCTAATTTTGAATGTGTAAAGTCTTGGGAGCAACTTGTTTTATGTTAAGATGATGAGAAAAAGGCAGAAATGCTGGAATGTGACAAATAAGATTCAGAAGTTATGGAAGAAAATCATGAGTTTTCCTTTACTGGAAAGAGAAGAGAGGTAAAACCTGGGCAGAGAAAGACTAAAAAGAGATATGGCTCAAAAAAGGAAAGATTTTGCTTAATGAAGGTGAGTGCTTCTACATGAGTAACAGTTGATCCCAAAGAAGTTTAGAGAGGAGGAAAGAGTTTTTAGGTTTTAGATTACTGTGTCCTTTCCTCTTGTTGCTTACTAAGCCTTAAGAAATTAAAAATTGTTTGGTAAAAAGCCTCATCAGTGTTTCCCATTTTCCTGAAGTGGTTGAGAGGGCATATCCTGTTCATCTTTCTCCAGGTGTCCATCTCTTACCCCTTCCATGTGTCTGCATTTCTTAAACCTATGACAGGCAGTACTTGAAGGCTCTTACAACACCAAACTTCAGAACAGCTGGTTAAACACATTAGCTTTAAGATTATGATGGCAGATGAAAATTTTCTGAAATTTTTTCTTTTTTCTAAGCATTATCAAAAAAAACACCCCTAGTTTGTTTCACATTTGCCTGTTTTCCTGGAAGGAAGAGTTAAAGCAAATTTTTTTTCTATGCATGAAGTAAGCTACCAAAGTCTTCAATGCCTCCTGTATCCTGTGCTTATGTGGCACTGTGTTGGAGCTGTGCACTCACTGCATTTCAGTCAGAGTTCATGAATTGATCTTAAATCTTTCCAAATATGTGGGTTGTTTGTTGGGTATTTTTTGTGTGTCTGGTTGGTTTTTGTTTATTTGCGTTTTGAAGTTAGCATCACTTTGAGATGAGAGTCAGCTATGGGAAGAAAATCATGAGTTTTCCTAATTATTAGATTAGTGGTAATCTAAATTACCACTTACTGTACCTACCTTTAAAAACTGTTATGCTTATCTCCAAACCAGGTAAACAAATATGGATTTCTCAAGAATCACATAATCTTTGATAGATTCAGAAAAGTTCTTTTGAGGCAAAGAGAGGCAAAATCTGGTTTGTGGTACTTGATGCCTGTTACTGGAGATTTTGAGTCTGAAGAGGAGGAATATTACTCTATTCAGAAGATTAGTAATTGTGCATATATGTAATGAGGTTTAGGACAAATACTGTAAAGAAGACTATATGGAAATGTAAAACTAGGTCATGCTGTCAGTCAGGGATTCATGGTACTAGGGAGTAGCAGCTTATCTGGGAAAATCAAACAGTACTTCCTCTTTTGATCTGTTCCACTTTTCCGTCTGATCTTGTTTAATTCATGTAAACAGTGTCTGTGCTGGCAGTAGAGGAATATGAAGAGCTTCATGAAAACTTTGAGCTGGAAAAGAACCTACGGAAGAAGGCAGAGTCATTTGCACAAGAGGTGAGTAGTCAAGGGAAAAATTAAGACATTGCAATTGGGCAAAACCTACCAGCTTGGATGACTTGATTTCAATTCCCAGCTCTCATCCAGCCCCAGATACTACTTAGGTAACATCTGTATTTCATCCATAAAAACGAGTTTACTGTTTCAACAGGCCTTTATAAAACACTTTGGAATTATTCATGCAGTCTTACCTATGTCCTCTTTCAAGGCAAGGCTTTAAATTTATCATGGGCTTAGTTTGCTACAACATCCCAATGTGGAATATGTCGTGGTTGGAACTGGGAGGGATTAGCTGTCTTTCTAGTGATATAATTTGAAGGACTGTTTTTTCCTGAAAAATATATGGGCTCCTAAAAAAGGTGTTGTAAAACTCCAGTATCAATTGAGGGACACGTTTTGAAAGATTATATAGAAAGTACTTTTTGTTGTTGACTAATGAGCTGACAGGCAACTTATGTACAATGCCAAAGAAATGCTGATTATTTGCAAAAAACTTTTTATTGGATTTTGTCATTATTTAGTTGTTGTCTCTTCCAGAATATGGGCTCCTGTTGGTGCAGGCTGTCAGAGTAGCTGTTCACTTGAAGGTTTTCATTCCATAAAGTTCTCTTGTCCAAAATGGAATCACTACAACAGTGAACTTCAGGCCTGCATTATTCTTCCCTTTCTGTACCTGCTTGTCTTCCTGTGGTATTGTGCTGCTCAAAAAGATTTTTAGAACAGTTCCTTTGTCACATGACCATGTGACAACAAAGGCATTGCTGATTCATGTTTGGGGAACCAGTATTTAAAATTACTTTTAAAACCTGCTATCATTGGCCTAGTTTCACACTGATGGTGTCCCTTGAGTGACCTGGGGCATTAGACAGGCTCTGGCCACAACTGCATCCACAGCAGCACAGCTTTCTGCTCGAGTGAGGCTGTGTCAGCTTCCTCTCACAGGGATCCTGCTGCAAGGTCACAGCTGTGTTTGGAGAGCTGAGTTTTCTAGGATGTGCTTACAGTAGCTGTGTTTGGATTATGCTAAGGATGTTCAGGGATTTTCTGCATGCTTTCATTAGTCTGTTTTCTCTGTCTCTATAAACTGTTTCTTTTAAACCTCAAAATTTCTGCTGGATTTTCACTTGGATTTTGCAAAAGCCACAGTAGTTGGTTGTCATAAGCTATGCAGTGTCAACAGAAGGAAGAGCTTAGAGTGAAGGGCAGCACTGCATGTGCAGTGCTTTGTTCTTGATTTGTTTGGAGCACTTGGAAAAGGAAAAAGGCTCCAAGTAATGTGGCTGTCACTGCAGCTGAAAAATGGCACATCTTAGTGTTCTGTATTAGTGTTTGTGCTGTCTCAAACAGCCAAATGTGTGATTTAGCTCAGTAAAATACAGAACTTCAGCCTGTGGAGGTGCCTGTGTGGTGGTGGGCACATTGTCTGTCCAAGGGGCTGAGGCACCTTAAGTTTGCCTTCATGGTGTGGTTAGCCCTTGCATTCAGACTCAGCCCTTTCCCTTTCTCCTGGCATGGCTTCATCTTCTGGCTTTGCATTACAGCTGCCCTGGGAGGGACCAGGGGAGTGGCTGGTGGGGGCTGCCTTTCAAAGGGGTGAGGAGGATTCTGCACAGAACAGGAGCAGTTGGGAGTGCAGGTGTGAGAGGGAAGGGCAGGTGAGCCTGTGTGCAGAAGCGAGCACAGATGGGGGAGAGGAGAGACATGGAGCAAGAGAGGGAGGGAGCAGGCACATATAGGAGTGAGGGAACACTTGAAAATCAGAGCTTTTGATTAAAATTAAAAAAAGAAGCCCAATACAGCTTTAATTATAGTCATGCTGCTGGCACCACCATAATATATATTTAATTAATCAAAAGTGATCTAACTTCAAACATTAGAATTCATGCTCTTTAGAGGTTCTAAAGAAACTGAGTAAATATTGTCAGCCGTGGTGTGGAGAGGGGGAAGGAAAAGGAGAGAGGTTTTGAAGTGAGTCACAATCCATTGTGAAAGGTACAGGAATCTGCATAAAAGAACTAAATAAATAGAGTGTGTAAGGGGCGGAGGCATGGAAAAATCTGTACCTACCTGAATAAAACAGGGTTGTTAACACAGGAATCTTGGCAAGCTTAACCAGAATTCTAGTGTCAGGTTTTAAGAGACACTTGAAGACCTCTCAGCTGTTTGTGAAGCAGTTTATAAGAAAACAAAGGAAGGCAGAGAGTATCTTGAAGGCCATGGCAATCATATAGAGGTAGCCCTGAAAAGCACTCTCCCACAAAGATGAGCAAAATACAGTACATACAGCCAAAGCAAGCCAAAAGCAGAAGAACTCAGTGTGAGAAGCAAATTGAAACTCTTAGCCATGCAAACATTTCATGAGTTTAACAAAATAATCTTGCATAAGTGGTTTATTAAACATACATCCTGCCTCGTAACAGTATTTTGTAAAGTGATGTTGAGGTTTAAGCCCAGCTTGGCAACTCAGCCCCACACAGCCACTTGCTCACCTTCCCCCAGTAGGATGGGGGAGCAGATTGGAAGTTAAAAATGAGGTAACTCATGGGTTGTGATAAAGACAGTCTCCTAAGTAAAGCTAAAGCTGCACCCAAAAGCAAAGCAAAACAAGCAATTCATGCACTGCTTCCCATGGGCAGACAGATGCTCAGGCTCCATTAGGTCCAACAGCCACTTGGGAAGACAAACACCATCACTCTAGGTGTCCCTCTCTTCCTTCTTCTCCCAGCTTTACATGCAGAGCATGGTGCCACGTGGTCTGGACTGTCCCTGTGGACAGCTGGGCTCAGCTGTCCTGGCTGTGTCCCCTCCCAGCCCCTTGTGCACCCCCAGCTCACTCACTGTGGGTGTGGTGAGGAGCAGAAAAGGCCTTGATTCCATGCAAGCACTGCTCAGCAATGATGAAAATATCTTTCTGTTATCAATGCTGTTTTCAGCACAAATCCAAAATGCAGCCCCTTACCAGCTACTGTGCAGAAAATTAACTCTTCCAGCCAAAACCAGCAAAAGTGAACAGTTTATTATTAGTGTATGCTGGTGGAGAGATAATCCCTGCACATGAAGTGCTCTGAAAACCTCATGGAGAAGAAACAGTGTGCTCTCAAAGTTGACATTGAGCTGATTTTTTCCCTGCCCTCTGTATCTTGGACAAATAGAAATGAAGTATCAAACTGCTGAGCCATTTGTTGGGGTTCCTTTCACTTCTGAGGCTCACGCAGTCTTTTGCTCAAAATGCACAACTGGAAAAAGAAAAGAAAGGTTTCCCAAGTGTTTATGGTAACCTGTAAAACAGTTTGCAGTTAAGAAGTTGAAAGGCTGCATTCAGAGTCAATATGATCCAGATGAATTAAAACAATTCAGTGAATCTCTAATGTGCATCGTTCGTCTTCTCATTGACTTTCCCTCCTCAATGCTTACACCATCCTACAGCTGTTTGTGCTTTTAAGCAACTATTGCACAACAAAAAATGAGTATTTAACTTGTTTTTCCTCAAAATGCCTGCATCCCATAGCTGGGCCAGTGTACAGCTGACTTTACATGCTCTGGGACTGAATCTTCCCATATTGAAAGATAAAAGGTGGCTGTCAACTTGGGGAAAATCATTGTCACTCTTAGCAGGTGTCTGCACTACTCATAAGGTTGAATGCAATGGGTTTGGTTATCTTGATGACAGGAGCTCCCAAAGATCTCTTCCTGAGATGCATTTGTGACCTTTTGGGTTAATTTGTGAGGACTTTTGCATTAACATATTACATCTGTGAGTGGATACTGCAAAAGCAGCACTGGAGAAGCAGCTCTGTGCTTTACCCAGGATAGTTCAACTGCAACTGGTATCTGAAGATAATTAACTTGCAGTCCAGCTGACTGAACTGGATTTAATAATTAAAGAGACATAAGTAGTTAGTACTTGAATTCTCTTGAGCTTGGATGTTACCACTTTTGAAGCATGATGTAATGCTAATTTGCTTCATCAAGCTTTTTCCCGGGAAGAGGCTTGGGGAATGGTAACAGATGTATGCTCTAGGAAACTCTTTGGTCTCTTTCTCTTCCCACCCCACCCCCTCCCTCCCCCATCTCTTTTTGTTCAGGCAATTAGTCTGTGGGGGGAAAAAAGTGAAGATATTTCCTCCTTTTTCATGTGGTGTATGATCTGCTTCTGAATCTATCGAATTGTGTCTAACTGCTGTAAGGCTGTGAGCATTACAGAATGTATCACTATGCTTCTACCATGATAAAAAGAAAACTGCAGGAAATGAAGAAATAAATAACAATAGAGATTATTTTTCCCTTGTATTTCATGTAGTTATGCCTCATAAGTGAAGAATGAGTGCTGTACTTTGAGAAACCTTTTTGTACAGAACAGGCTGGTAAAATAAATAATGCTGTGTTTTTAAGGAAGTCACATTGTTGATGGGAATACAGTCTGCTCACACTCAAAAGTACATGCTCCAAGCACCTCTGTGGTGAGAAGCAAATGATGGACAAAAAATAGACTTAACTCATCCACTCCAGTTCTCCCATTCTGACTGAATTAGACCTCTTCTTTTGAGCCACTTACTTACTTACTAATGCTGCAGCTTGTAGTTCTTTTGAAACAGTCCCTTCAGAAGCTGTCTGGCAATTAGGTAATTAAAATCAACTGGATTGTGTCTTTATTGGTCAGAAATATTATGAATCATCTATGAGTGATTCTTGGCTGTCCATATTATGTATATGACCTTTTTCATGGTCACACTGCTCACTTAATACAACTAGATCAGACTTTGACTCCACTGAAGGAGTTTTTTTTTTTTTTTCCTGATAAGCCATTGAACTAAAAACCATACCTGGAGTTGTATTTTAATCCTAATTTTAGAGCCACTTAGTGCCCTGTCAAGCCATAATTAGACATGATCACTCAGTCCTCCCCATCACATAAAATCCTTCAAACAGCCTGTTCTTTTGGGGAGATACAAATACCTTGATCCTACCTCTCTTGGGACTCATTTGAGGTCTGAACACAAGCTGTAAGGCTTTGGGGTACACATAATGCAAAAGGCATCAGCTCTTGAAAAACTGTGGCAAATGTGAATGGATGAGCCCTCTGTGACTCTCTAATTCCTCAGCAGTTTGTGGAGGGGATGGGGCAGTGCTGCTGAGGATTGAAAAAAGGACCAGCTCAGCTGAGTGATCTTCTCTTCTGTTTGACACTTACCAAGTTTGACTTTGCTTTGCTGCTTACCTTTTTTTACTCTATTTATAATGGACAGCATGCCACTGAATTTTATTTTACTTTATGTAACCATTGATTACCTTATTAGAACAACATCTGCTGTATTGGGACATTTTTCTCCCTTCAAACTGTAACTAAGACAAAAGTGTTATTGCTCACAGCAGGTACTCAAAGGATGGAAGTGTAGCCACACATGGATATTAAAGAATTCCCTTTGTCATTGTTTTGTTCCTGGGAGAAGAGTTGGTTGGAAAGTATCCAGTTTTATCCTGAACCTTCCTTGAACAAGGGTTGGTGTTCCCAGGGATTTGACACTAACGGAGTTGCTTTCTACCTTTTTTAATGAGGAAGAATTCCTTTTTCAGCCCTGCTGTAAACAAAAAACAGCTGCAGGGAACGCTCTGTCGGGTAAGGGCCTAGAGCAAGGGGCTGAGAATGAGCTATGGCCTCACTGAGGTCGAGGGAAAACCTTCTATTATTTTCACCCCCTTCTTTCCACCTCTCCAGCTCTTGTGAAATCTCTGCTGATGGAAAGTGGCCAGCTCCCAGATTTCCTGTACTTTGCAGCTTCTCTTTGTAAACTCAGAGAGAGGAAGATGCGTAACTGGTTTGCACAATAATGGGTGATTTTAGAAATTAGACTGATAGGTGTAAGCAAACTGGTTTTCTTTGTGGTCTGCCTTCAGCTGCAGGCATGGTTTTCAGCAGATTCCTGCACCATTGACTTGTGTTTCCAGCATTGATTGGGATGCTCTGCAGATAATTGTCTAGCAGGTGGCAAAGTCGGAACTAATCCATCAATTGGTTAAATTCCACCTAGTCCAAATAATCTTGTTAGTAGCTGTTTTGCCCTTTCAGCAGTCACTTTAATTAATATTCAGGGTTGTGCAGACAGTCAGGTTTCTGTCCTGTTGAAGCAGGAATTGATTTTTAAAATTTTAAGTTAGAATTAATTTGCAAGGATCTTTTTTGTCCTATGTCAAACAGTGCAGCCTCTCAAAAACTTGGAATCAGTACCACCAGCTTGCTTGACACAACTGTCCTGTCTGGTTTTGTCCCTTACACTTAGAACATGTTGGCACTTTTTGAAGTTATGTAAGTAACTTCTAAGATGGATGGGACTCCACGTGAGAATTTGGTTCCCATGTCTCTGATTGCAGCATTACCTTATAATCAAAATTTTCTTCTGTGATGTTGAAGATACTTTCATATTTATGAGCAGGAAAATGTTTGCAATGTCAAGAAAGCAATTTATAAAGCCAATTGAAAATGCAGGACTTGATGTGAAAGCTTCTGAATGAAAAGGTTTTCATCCAGGTCGTCAAAAGGATTTTTATCATTCTGTTGCAGAAGAACATGAAACAAAGTGAATATGAATTTTCTGCACTTGGTGAAGTATCTGCTCAAGTTGAAGAAATCAAGTTGCTCTACTTGATTTCTTCTTGTTTTGGCAGCTTTCTGCTCCCTCAGGCTGGAACAACTCTGGTTGGATTTAGTGGCAGAAACTTGGTGAATAAAAATTTAGAATTGGTCACTTAAAAATATTTTTTCAGATTAAAAAAAGAAAAAAATTCCAGGTTTTCGCTTTGCTTTGAAAGTTCACAGTGGGTAAACTGGTGTTTGATGAAGTTGGCTTCTGGAGAGAGGTTGTTTTCTGTCAGGGTTCAATAACTTCAGTGAGTGACTTGACAGGAACACA
Organism: Peucedramus taeniatus; assembly: GCA_013400575.1. NCBI lineage: Eukaryota > Metazoa > Chordata > Aves > Passeriformes > Fringillidae > Peucedramus > Peucedramus taeniatus. The sequence goes on along the minus strand of WBNO01026686.1, from coordinate 100,934 downwards.
GGAAACTTTGAGACAATATTGAGTTGTTTTGCAGTGATTTAGAGGCCTTTCTCAAGTGTAATGTTCAAAGATGCTGTTTCTTTCAAGAATATGAAGTGTTAAATGAATGAGTTGCAGTACAAAGGCAAACCTTTATGGATTGTTGTGTGTAGCTTTGATTCTGAAATTCTCTTGCCCTTGAATTGCTTTTGCCACAGCCCTACTAGTACAAGGTAACACAAGCATAAATTGGTTGGACTGGCAGAATCTGGGGGCAGAGAGCTGATGTCCAGTGCACATTTGACTCTGCACTGTCAGCAGGTTGTTCCCATTTGCTGTGTAACAAAGTGCGGCACCAACGCCCACGTTCATCATTTCCTCTCCATCAAATGCTTCCAGTCCTTTGCTGGCTGCCCCCATGGCAGAGCTTTGCCCAGTGGAGTGTTCACTGCAGGTTTTCTTGGTGTTAGGGCTGCATCAGTTGACTCCTCCTGGCATGCAGGGTCAGACAGGCTGCGAGGGGAGGTAAAAGTTCAGCACGGTCAGTGGTTTTCTCGGTCTGTCTGCACAGAGCTGCTTGCTGGGAAAGCTCAGCTGAAGTGTCTGTGCAGACAATGCTTTCCACAAGCATCAGCTCATACTTAATATCTAATTGTATTAAAAGAAATAAATCACAGAGCACTACAGTGGCACCAGAGGAGAAGAAACCATATGTTGTATCTGTAATTGTGGTTTGTGCATAAACAGGATGGACATCTGAAAAGATGTCATAGCACTTTCCTGTTTCTAGTACTTTATTCTTAAAATATCTCCTTGCTTTTGCTGAGTTCTACAACAGTGTTTTTGCAGTCTGAGGGAGTACCTGCATTCTCAGGCTGTTCTCTGTTCTGCTGCCAGAAGTGACTCTGCTGACCTGTGCACACTCACATGAAACCTCAGCATGACCCAGTCCCTGTTTCTGCTCTAAGAACAGGCACAGCTGAGTTTGTCAAGTGGAAGCCCTTCTTGCCTGGGGTCAAACATAAACCTGAAAGAGATGTCAAGGTGCAGAACAAATTCACTAGGAATTTTTTTTTGTTGGGAAGCAATCTTTTTTTTCCCTAGTTCCTAAACTGTAGGAGGAACAGATCTCTCAGGGATACTGCAAATGCTGACAGCTTCTGCACCTCTTCAGTGAAGCCTAGAGATGTGTGTGATTTTTTATCAATGTCAGGTCTCTAGACCTTTTGATTTTTGCCTGCCTCCTGCAATGTGTTCATTTGCCACATCAAAAATATAACTTGGGAAGAGGAAGGAACACAAGGTTCAGAACTAAAAGGCTGAAATTGTCCCAAAAAGCCTTTTCTCAGGGCAAGTGCCTACACTGATTGCACAGACATAGACTGAAATTTGTTTCCTGAAGAAATGAATTTCCATCATTCACAGATCCAGCTAACCCTCAAGTGAGTGGCTTTATGCCAAGGCTTGCAGATGTGTTTGAGGAGATAGCCTGTGAATTCATAGATATTTTATCTTCCACATGGAGTTCTTTTAGTCTGTCCAGAGCTCCCAGAATGGGGCTCAGATTGTTCCCATTTCCAGGAAACAGAATTGAGAGATGTGTTTAAATTCTGAATGCTGCCAACATGTGGGTAATTGAGGTGTAGCAGTGGGTGGTTCTGAGCAAACACCTTATTCCTTTCAGTGTGAGCTTAGCCCTTGTGAATTTTGCTCTCAACTTCCTTTCCTCTTCCTTTCCCCTTCCTTCTCAGCTTCTTCCTCATTATCTCTACCACATTACCACAATGTTAATATCTCATTTTCTTTCCAATTGCCGTTTTAGCATTAGACTGTTCTTGCCTGACTGTTGTTTTTGTTGGGTGTGGGCTTGTTTTGGCAGATGTTTATTGAACAAAACAAGATGAAAAGGCAGAGTCAGTTGCTTCTGCAGAATTTTGCTCCTGATCAACAGCTTTTGAAGGCTTTGGATGACAATGCTAAGCTAACCCACACATTAGAAGAGGAGAGGCTTCAACACCAGCAAAAGGTAAAACAGAATTTCTTTTCATCTCATCTGGAAGTCTTTGAAAACCTCCTGAATTTAAGGAGGGCTGTGTCTTAATGATGTTCAGAATTACTTGAGATCATATCCCCTGTAAGAGCTTCTAGTTTAAGAACTACACTTCAGAGAAGTTGTGATTCCCCTCTTCTGAGTCACTGTTCAGATATCAGTGCAGAACTGAAAGGCTCCCCAGCCTGAAGACTCTGGTTTAGGCCAAGTATTTTATTCTGGGTGCCAGTGAAGTGCAGGTACAAGTAGTGAGTCAGGTTCCATTAAGTGAAGAGATGGCAAGAGAATATTTTGGACATTGAGTAATACAAAGGGTGCCTTGGGGGTATAAGGAAAGAACAGGAGGTGAGAGGTAGGCAGTTCACATTAGTGGTTTGGGTCTTGCTGAACAAATGGATGGGGGAAAGCCAGACAGACATACTGGAGCAGGGAGGTGTAAGATGAATCTGCAGAGTGCTGTGAGAGGATCTAAACTGATAGGATATAAACAAAGATATTCTCTGAAATTGGACTAGATCAATACTGGGAGAAATCACAATTGCTTCTCAGGAGAGCCTGAAAATGAGCTTTTCTTTAGCCCTGAGGCCTGTTCCTAAAACTCTGTTAGTAGAGTAATAGTAGGGACAGGTAAACAATTCCTATTAATCCTATTTAATCAATGCAGCAATACTAAGACTGTGCAATCTCAAATGCTCTGAGTATTTTGGAAGAATCATATCCAGTTTATAGCAAACCTCTGCATCTTTGGTTACTTTGAAGTCTAGAACAAAATGTATATATTTAGGGAGCTGTGAAGTTACTGCTGCTCTGCATCTGAATGCTGCCTCTGAATCAGAAATTCCATAATTTCCCCACTGGCATCTGCATGAGTTGAGACAAGGGAGTTGAAATAATGAGCCTGTCAGTGGAAGCAGTACGAGAACAAAAATGTCAATGTTCTCAAATGTGCTTCAAATGAGGAAATGTTCTGAAATTAATTATGTGATAAAAACTCTATAAAAGAACAACGTAAAGCTCAAGTACTTTGGAGCTAAAGACATATTTTAAAGAAGAGATGAAGCAAGCTGGGATCATAACAGAAAATTCTGACATCTTTCAGAAGAATATTTCCAGCTCTCATTCAAAAATTTTCCTTTTTCTGGGACTTGTGCTTCACTCCTGTACTATAACATGATGTTTTCAGGCATAACTGTGCCTAGTGAGTTATTTGCCAATGGGAGGGACAGAAAATGCCTTTTATTGTGAAGAATGCTCTTGTTTGTCAACTGCAGATTAAAGAATTAGAAGAGCAGCTAGAGAATCAGTCACTGCATAAGGAGATTAGTCGCCTTAAACAGCAACTGGAACTTTTGGAAGAAGATAAAAAAGAACTGGAGCTGAAGTGTCAGCATGCAGAAGAAAAAGCTAGAGACCTAAAGCATTCAGGTAAAATTGTGTAATAACTTTCATTTTAGGGATAAGGTGTGTGTGGGATGGTTGGTGCATCTACATTTGAGACCTTAGAAGCTTTTGAGTAGCTGTGATCCAGACCTTTGCTTCACTAGAAAAAGTACAGCAACTGCCTTCAGCTGCAGAAAAGCTGTGTCCAAAATGTGTGTGAAGGAATAACCTTGTAAAACTTCTGTAAGGAACAAAAATCCTGTTGTTAGGTTGCCCTGAGTCTTACAGATGGATAAATATATGGGAATAGGTGTCTGTGTGAAAGACACAAAAGATTATACGTGGACTTTAAAGCCACTCTGTTGATTTTTAATTTTTTTACCTTTTAAAATTTAAAAGCAAGTTTAAAATACTGTAATTTTAATTTGAATACATCATTGCAAGAACAAAGAACCATATCCATTTTGGAAATAATATTACTTCTGCTGTAACCTACTGTACACAAAACAGTTGCTAAGGATTTCTGTAGCTAAAAGAAGTTCAAGACTTTTTTTTTTCCTCTATTTCTGCCCCTCCCCAGTTAATGATATTTGGCAGCATTTCAAGTGCAGAAAAGTAATTTCCACATTTTAGGTCTGAGATAAAAACAGGAGAGAAAAAAATCCATTCTGCCATGATCCAACTTCGACCATTTTTATGGGGAAAGCCCAAACCATCAGCAAGACAGAAACAAGTCTGGAGGTTGAAATTGTCAAATTCTTTCATCTCCTGTTAGTTCATTCTCAACCTCAGATAGACCATTGCAGAAATGGGATCAAGTTTTCCCTGCTCTGTCATTTTATATGAAGAATCCTGTGTGAGGGAGAGTTTCAGTTTCAGTAGTAACTCAGGTTGGAGGTAGCTGTTTCAATGGGAATCCTGAGCATTGTTCTTGGTAAAAAATGTCAAAAAGTGGACTTTGGGCAGTTGTGTGGTTTAGTCTTGTTTGTTCTTTAGTTAATCAGTAGAGTTTTTTCCTTAAACCATCGAAGTTGGTTTTTAGAGGAGGTGAGAGAGCCCAAGAGCTGACTGTGGTTTGTTTCTTTGCTCCCGTGCAGTTGATGAGCTCCAGAAGAGGATCCAGCAGTCTGAAAATCCTGCCCCGCCTCCTCCGCCGCCTCCGCCGCCGCCTCTCCCTCCTCCTCCTCCTCCCAACCCCATCCGGTGAGTGCTCACAGCCAGGCCAGAGCAGTGCTGCCCGGCAGGAGCAGAGCTCCTTACACCACTGGCATCCAAACAGAAAGAGTCTTTAAGGGAATAAAGGCTTTCTCAACCTGTCTGGGGCTCCTGACACGCTCAGTGCCCCACCTGCCCCCCAGACTTAACACCCTGACCAGTTCTGAGCAGTGCCTGCCTTGCCAAGCCTAACAGATTGTCTAGACTGTGACTCTGGAGGAGGAGGGATACCTGTCTCCTCTAAATTTAGGAGATTATTTTTTTTTCTATTCACCTGATAGCTGTAATTATAGACTTGTGAAATGCTTTCTATTGCCAAGAAAACTCCTTTGAACCAAAGGATATGTTAGATTATTGTGTGTCCCTTCATGTCAGATACTGATGATGAAAATGCAGACTCCACTGAGTTCCCACAATTGCTTTCATAAGTTAAAAAGGAGAAAAAAAATAACAAACGAAAATCACCACCCAGTCATCAAGCATTTTTGGGCAAAATGATCAAAATTTGGCTTGATTTCTGCAAAGGAGTATAAAAGAGGATGACCAGTCTATGCTGATGTATCAGGCATTAGACACAAATGAATTAACTAAACACTAAAGGGTGCTTAGTTAATTTTAAAAACTCAGCTAATCTTCATGTTGTCTGCTTGGTTTTAAAAATAAATGGACTTTGATGACAGTTTGCATCCTTCTGTAATAGAAATGACATCCAGGAGTCTTGTTAAATACTGTGTTAAACATGTGAATAGATGTGATTATTGGAGAAAATTCATCCCTTTGTGCATCTTGCACTATTTTTGGAAACTAAATATGTTCAGAAAGATTGTGTTTGGCCTTTTGCTTCTTTTATGTCCATTAATTCATTTGGCCTGCTTGCTTCTTTCTCACTGATGGACAGCATGAATTAACTGTGTAGGGGTGGTGTGGGATTTTTTGTTTAAATTTGTGCCCTTCACCTTTGGAATAGGTGAAACTATTAATTTTAAGCCCTGTCGTAGCAAAGTCAGACTATTCCTCATGCACTGTGATGGGTGTGTGGATAGAAGTTGTTTTAGGACATAGGCACTGGCTGCTGCATTTTTCTGGGACAGAGTTTTGACCTTTTAGGCAGGGATGTCACTCTGCTGTGTAAGGAATGATGTTCAGTAGGGAGTGACTGCCTTACTGACAATTCAGATGTGCACAGGAGCTTGTACTTGAGTCACTTGCTGCTGTGAACCTTTACGTTGTGAATATAGTGAGGGGATAATTATTTGACACTGTAAGAAGATTACAAACTTGGAAATGGTGAGGAGATACTGATCACCATATTTAAGTGTCCTCTGGAGAACAATACTTCAACATCTACAGCTCTTCTTTCTGTTTATTATGCCAGAGCAGCTTCTGTTTGTCATGTGTCACAATGAGACCCTGGTTTTTAATATTCAAATCTGGAGTGTTTTGATTTGTGCCTAATGTCTGTTAAAAAGAAATAAATTTCTCTGGTGCATTTTGATGGGAGGCATTGTGGGGGGTAATTCAGTGCATCTGCATTCAAGAACCATTAAATGAGTCTTTTGTAAGTGGCTGTATAATCAGGTAGAAGCAAGCTGGTGGTGTATCGTGTTCAGGCTCATTCTGACAGTGGGGGAGCCAGGACAGAATGACAGTGGGGGAGCCAGGACAGAATGACAGTGGGGGAGCCAGGACAGAATGACAGTGGGGGAACCAGGACAGAATGACAGTGGGACCAAGGACAGAATGACAGTGGAGGAGCCAGGACAGAATGACAGTGGGGGAGCCAGGACAGAATGACAGTGGGGGAGCCAGGACAGAATGACAGTGGGACCCAGGACAGAATGACAATGTGCAGTTTTATTTCCCCCCAAGGTCTCTCATGTCAATGATTCGCAAGAGATCTCACTCCAACACCAACGTGAGCAAGAAGGAGAAACCTCCTCAGCAGGAGTCAGGTATGGCTCATCCCTTCTCAGGCTGTGTGGGTTATCCACTGGGACTGCAGGAAAGGAGCTGGGGATAAAGGTGGTGGTTCAGATGCTTTTGATTGTCAGCATTAACTACAGCTCTCCATGTCCCAGCACATTGCTCTGCCTTGCAGTCCAGAAATGGGATTGCAGCCCAGGACTATGTGCACCAAGATGGGAAGTGGTATCTTTGGAAGTGTATCTTTGGTATTCCTAGGAGGGGTGGCTGAGGACTCTGGCCTTGTCTGCTTCAGAGAAAAGGAGGCTGAGGAGTGACTTTATTGCTTTCTACAGCTCCTGAGGAAGGGACAGGGAGAGGGAGGTGCTGAGCTCTTCTCCCTGGGGTCCAGTGACAGAACACTTGGGATTGTTTAAAACTGCATCAAGGAATGCTTAGACAGGACATAAGGAAGAATTTATTTATGGTGAGAATGGTCAGACACTAGAAAAGGATTCCCAGAGAGGTGGTTGATGCCTCAAGCTTGTAAGTTTTTGAGGCCCTTAAGAACATGCTCTAACTTTTGATCAGCCTTGAAGGGTCAGGCTGTCAGACCAGATGGTCACTACGGGGCCCTTCCAGCTGAAACATTTTGTTGTATTCTACTGCAGACTTCCTGGAGATCCCAAGTAAATTTGTGTGGCCCTCATAGGCACCTCTGCCTCCACAACTGGTCATCAGCATCCAATTTACTCCTTCCAAAAGGATTTGAGTGTGAACAGTCTTTGAGGCTGCAGGTCAAAAACCTCAAGGGAAGACCTAGCACTTGCTGTAACTGGAGAAAAGTTCTAATCTTCCTGCTTGAGCTGCAGTATGTGCAGGGCTTTGTGCTTCCACAGGTTACCTGGAAGAGGCAGAAGACCACACCAATGGGCATTAAACAGAGAGCAGGTTATATTCAGCTTAATACAGGGAAATTTCTGAACTTCCACATGGCAATTTCTTCTGTCCAGAGCCTCTCCACAGAGCTTGTTTGTTAAATACTTCAGTTTTCGTCCCTCAATTCATATCTTGTGAAATTACCACTCAGAGTTGACTGTAATTCTAATCCTTTAATAACACTGAAAACCTAAAACAAAACAGTCTTGCACTAAGGTGGCTCTGCATGCAAAGTAACAGCTGAAATTGCATTTTATTGTTGTTAATGGAAGCTGGAAACTTAGTAGGTTGAGAACAGGAGTTAAGTACAGATTTGCAAATGACTGTGAGTGCCTGAGGAGTCAGAGCTAGTTAGACAGGCATTGCCAGTTAAATAACCAAGGGTTTTCTTGCTGTTTCTCTCTTCCTTCTGAAACAGCAGGAGTTTGTTTTAGTGAATTGCTTAACTCATTTGCTGCCACTTAAACAAAGAAGGGAACCTGGCTGAAATTATAGGATATAACTGTTAAAAAAGCCCCTGCTGTTAGCAGACTAATGGCATGTAAGTCAGGCTGGATTGTTGCATGGAACCAACAGGCAGGAAGTGGGGGAAAGAGAGTATTACTCCTCCCATTTTCAGGTGAGGAACTGAGGAATGGAGTGACTTGGACAGGTCCCTGGGGGAGTTTCTGGGAACTGGTTACCAGTCTGTGAGAAACAAGGTTGTTGGTCTGGATGGAATAGTTAGAGAGATGACCTTGTCTGAGATCTCTGATGAAGGGTCAATCTTACCTTTCAGTACAAATCCAATTATGGTGCCTTGATTTGTCAGGGTTCCTTACCTTGAAGCATCCTAGATGTTTTGATTACACCTTTTTGTTGAGACTGTCAGAAGCAGTGATTGCAGGAAATACTTTGAAATTCACTCTAAGTTCTCGACTCCCCATTCTTTCATTATTTATTAGTAAACTTACAGTTCTGACCTTTCTTCAATTACATATAAACTGCTTTTCCTCTCAATAGTTGAGCTGTTCTTAAAATAAAAAAAGGCAGAAAGTTCTTTCTTGATCTAGTTATTATATCAAACTTGAGGCTTGTTTTAACCCCTCTTAAAGACTTAGAATGAGTGGTTTCTATCCCATACCACCAATTAAGCTTTTATATTTGAAAGAGCCTGTTTGTGAAATTAAAGCCTGACATTAAATCAGCTTAGCATACAGAAACCACATTTCTATGAATCATCAATAGTACCCTGACAAGTGAGAGAGCAGAAGTCTTTTTAAAATTCCTGTTACATAAGGTACAAGGTTGCAGCTTTGAATAGCATCAACCCCATTTCTCCAAGTTATTTGCTTTAAGTGCTCTCCCCCCTCCCCTTTCTAGTATGTTAAGGGTCTTTTCTTTTGTCATCCAGAATGCTGATAAGTTAACAGGTATTATTTAGGTTCATCACAGAGCTTCCCATGTCATCTGAGTATTTTGCAGTCCTGATACCAAATCTCTTGACAAAGCAGCTATTTCCTTTCATGGTATTTCAGTTTTTCCCTTTAACTTGATGCAGTGTTTTTTGGAGGGGTGGGTTTAGTTCAGGCTGAGGTGTTGGTGTGTTGTTCCAGCCAGGTCCTCAGACCAGTGAGAAATGGGAGATGTGGTTGGGAGTCACTGTCAGAGGGCATTTTCAGCTTCTCCTGTGTCAGTGGGGCTGTGGAAATTCCTGCTGAGCACAGTGGAAGCAGAGCTGTGTTCTTTCAATCCCTGGTGCTTCAGCCTAGAGCACTGAGCTTTAGCAATTCCCATACAGTTCCTGGACCTTTGTGTTTTTCAGGATGAGGGCCCTGCTTCTGTCCAAAGTTCTGCAGTTGGGCATTTCCAATCCAGGATCCTCAGTGCAAAGTGGCATTTTGTCCTCGAGGAGCTGGGGACAGCTGAGCTGATAGCAGAGATCCCTGTATCCAGGAGAACATGGTTTTTACTTTGTAACATTTCTCTGCAGCTCCTACCTGAAATGTGATCTGTTCTTTGGCTTTTTTAGCAGGTGAAGAAGTTACAGATCTGAAGAGGCAAGCTGTGGAAGAAATGATGGACAGGATTAAAAAGGGAGTTCACCTGAGACCAGTCAACCAGTCAAGCAGGCCTAAAACCAAGGTTTGGAATAAGTAGCAGACCAGTAAATTTAGCTAAGTACAATAATTCACACTGAAAATAAACTTTTCTGTTACATATTCAGAAGAGCACATCTTCCTCCCCTCATTTAGTTTGCTTGATTTTGGATAAAATTAATTAGAGCAGCATATACCTGAAGAACAGAAAAAAAAATGAAGGCAGCAGTAAGTAAATAAAGGCCAGTTTCTTTGACACAGAAAAGAAGCTTGTAAACAAACAGCTTCTAAGAAGCAAAAAGCAGAGAGAGAATACCTGAAGTGTTAAAGGGGATGATCAACAAGTAGACTGCATTAACACTTTTTTTTTTTCTTTTATGCAACACCTAATACCTGAATGTGGCTACTGTAGAACATTGCTTATCTCCTTCACAAAAGCATAATCTTTATTTGTAGTCTGTGATTCACAGTGCTGAGAGCTGAGGCTCTTCTCTTCATCTGAGTAAGGAAATAGGTGGAATGTTAGCCCTGTGCCACAGGAGGACGGGACAGAGGAATGTCACACAGCCACAGGCCTGGGCAGCAGCCCCTGTGTGAGGTCTGTCTGCAGGTACAGAGTCTGTCCTGGGCCATTTCATGTGACTTCTAACATTTGTGTGTTGTGTTTGCTCACAGCCAGAAGCACCAAAGCCCTCTGAAAGTGCAATGAAAGAACTAAAAGGGATTCTGGTAAGAGAAAACTTTCATATTATATTTAATTTTCTTCTCATTGACCTGACAGGGTCTTCTGTGCAAACTGTGAAACTTGTGCATTTTGGGTTGAAGCCATAGAAGCAAATCTCCCAATTCCACCTTAGACTTTGGTTTGACTTAAGGATTGGTTTTGGTCTTGCTAGGAGAATTTGTTTTTGCATTCTGCTCTGGGTTTGTTTGCTCCTGCCACTAGAGGGGATTTTGTGGTCTGTGTCTGCCATAGATTCTTTGGAAACTTTCCAAATACAGTGGGGATGCTTAGGAATGGAGAGGCAGCTGAGTATCTATACCTAGTCCAAAGTAAAGCCCCTGGACTGCACACAGAGTAGATGCAGAGTTGTCCTCATCAACTGGTTTATTTGCTGTGGCACCAGATTTCTTGTTAGCATAGGGGAAGTTTAAATAAAGCAACAGCTCTGGTCTGTCTGCATTTATATGTGGAAAAAAAGGATTCTGAATAGCTGTCCACAAAACCCCTTATCACAAGGGGTGATGCCTAATGTTTACATGCCTAATTTAAACATTAGGCATGTAAACATGTCCAGCTGAGAGCAGTGTGCTGGGTTTGCTCCTGTTGTGTCCTTTACTCATGTGTTGCATTGCTTGTTTTTAACTGGCTGCTTCTTTTGCCCAAGAGCTAAAATTGTGTCAGAAAGAGCTGTAGTTCTTGCTCCCTGACTCCTGTAACCCTGAAACTTTTGAAGTGCCACTTTGGCATGTCAGATGAAATTCTGCCAGTATTGAAGCAAAATGCTTCACTTCCACTCTGCAGAAGGTGAAGCTAATTGTTCTCATCATCCTGTGGTTAAACAGCCTCTGCAGAAAACAGTTCAGTGGTGTTTTGGGGGATGCAAGACAGTACAGCAGAGTTTAGCCATAGCCTGTGCTGTGATTTAAAATCACCAGTGATGGGTTAAAGTTGCTGTTCTCCAGTCATGTGAAATCAGGGGAAGAAGGGAAGAAATGAGAGAGTCACCAGACCCTAATGCTGAGCCCTAATTAGAGGGACACTTAATTAAATGCAGCAGTAAATAGTAAAGGAATAAAATGCAACACCGAGACTGTGCTTTAAACAGAATTCCATAATTAAAGGAATAGTGGGATGTGGTGTGCTGTTTGCACCAGTGAGGGCTGGACAGGGATATCCTGCCCAGGGTCCTTTCTTTCTCTAATAGCTGTTTTATTCCTCAGCACTGTCACTGGCATCAGGGGAGACTTGTCTGTGCACTCAGAGGGAGCAGGGAGAAACCTGCAGGCACTGCACTCCTGTGTCTGGCTCCTTGCTTCTGAGCCTTTCAGGGTATTTGCAGGGCAAGACAAACTACAAAATGCAGCTCCAGTCTACTCTTGAGAGCAGTGATTATGCACAGTCAGACAACAAACATGGGGGTGGAATGTGATGGAGTAAACATTTGTTGTTACTATGCTAATTATGCATTTTGTGTAGGCCTCCATATAATTGTTACAAGCAAAACACATTTATGTTGTGCAAATTCCAGAGTTTGAGTGACTCCCTTTTTTAAGTTGCTTTTGTACATGTACATTTGTACAGATCTGGAGCATACTACTAATGAATAACCTGCCCAGTTAAATTTCAAATAGTTTTGAAAAAATTTTTTTAACTTCTAGGCAGGAGTGAAGAATTAAGAGCTTCTTTGCAGGGCTCCTGAAAATAGCACAGCTTTTGCAACTTGCAGTGCTATTTCCTTTTGTGCTTGGCTATTTCTGGTCAAAAGTTATGTGTTTATCAACAAAAAATGTCAATAGAATGTTATTTGTGGTCTGGAAAAATGCTGTATGAGTCTGACATGTTTTGGAAGGCTGAATAAACAAGATTTATGGGAAGCATCGGAGGGAGAATGAAATAGTATATGGGTACCAAATTTCCAGTTGCATTATAAACATTTTGGGCAAATTTTACAATCAAGTAGGTTCTGATCCAACAACTGATTGCTGTGAGTTGGGAAATGTGTGCAGTATGCACTAAATGTGTGTTCTAATTCCTGTAGGCAAGTTTGTGAGGTTTCAGGCTTTGCTTAAAGCCTCTTTTCCTCCCACTTTAAGAAAAGTGCTCCTGGACATGCAGCTTCACTGATACCACATGCTAGCCTTGGTGTAAAGCAGTAATAGCATTTATTTATATTCTGTATGTGTAAAAAACTGTTTCAGCTTGAGATCTAAGTCTGTGTGAAAGGGAAATCTTGAAGTATATAGACATAGGGTCAGGTTTATGGCAGATTATAGGATATAATGTGCTGCAGCTGATAAATACTGACTTCTGCAGATACATGTATACACCAGGATGCAGCAACACAGGACCATGCTAAAATATAAAACCCACTGGAGCAGTAAAAGGTGTATCTTTGGCTTTTTGTTAGCAGAGGTTAATTATGTGCATGATAACTCCCTAGCAGTTTCTTAAGATCCTTCACATGTTAAGATGGAGGAAGTTGGCAGTTTCCCACAAATATCAGAATCTGTTCATCAGTGGCAGGGCCAGGGCATCTCTCTTCAGCCTGATATCAACCCCCTAATGTGCAGTGGATGTGGTTTATCCCTGCATCACTAATCCAGGTAAGGGTGGGGTGGTGAGTGGATCCCAGCTGCTCCTGTTGTACCGATGGCAGAGATTGGCACGCTGCTCTGGAACTGCAGTGTCAAAGGTGCTGAAGTTGTGCACATGAGCTGCTTGGCATAATCTGTCCTCAGAGAGTTTCTCATGCCTTTCTCTTGCTGTAGGAAACACTGAATAAATCCACCAGTTCCCGAAGCTTGAAGTCCCTTGAGACAGACAGTGGTGAAACAGAGCTGGAACGAGTCCTGCGGCGCCGGAAAGTGACCACGGACCAGGACAGTGGCAGTAAGTGCTGCACTTCAGAGGAGTCCTCTTCCTCTCCCAGCATTAAGTGACTCTTGAAGCTTTACATTCTCTTCCAGACCACTGCCACTGCAGCCATTATGGAGAAATTCACCTTCTTCTACAGTGACTCCCTTCCCTGTCTCACCTGTTGCTTTTCATCCCATTTTCTCCAGGAGATGCTTCTGTCAGGATTTTCTGCACACACAGGCACATACACTCAGATTCCTCTTTCCATCCTGGAGCTCAGATGTTATTGCTGGAGTTACTGCTTGAACCTACTGTGAAAATACTCTTGAACATAATGTTAGCCAGAGAAATGAGATTTAGGACTGGTGATTTGAATTAACCTCCTCTGCAGATCAGGGGTCTGCAGGTTTTATGCTGTGCTTTACTGTCATCTTCTGTAAGAAACTGTTGATGTTCTCCTTGGCTTCAAATACAATTTGTGCAAGTATAAGTCCATGCCATAGTTGATGCAGGTGTGGCTGGTTTGAATGTCACTGCAGAGTTTTATTTTGGATTTTGCTGGGAGAGCAACAAAGTTGGGTAGGGCCGTGTGGGCAGCAGGACTTACCCCCCCAGAAGGCAGGAGGATCAACACAGCAGAAGCTGCAAATGCAATATTTTGATATTCTCTTGCACTGGCTGCTGTTCATTAAAATTCCATTTTGATTTCTGCAGTTGGCTTGAGTTCTCCTGTGCTCTTGTGTTGTTTCTAGACCAATCTGGGTAACAGAAGCATTAAACTTTCTTTGGATTTTAGGTCCCACTGGAATCTTGGCCACATCAGAATCAAAGTCTCTGCCTGTGCTGGGTTCAGGAGCCAGTGCCCCACAGGCAGCACTGAACAAGAAAGATGTGGAGACAGATTTCTCTTCCAAAGTACCCAACTCAGGTCCTGTCCCCAACCAGCCTAAGGGTGCTACAGGCTCCAAGCCTACCTTACAGTAAGTAGAAAATGGATTTCTAGATATATTGTAGTACAAGATGTGTTTAGCTGGTGTGTTTGGAAAGTGATTTAATATCAGTTTTGGTTAACAAGATAAATGCACAGTCTGCAGCTGTTTACCACTGACTCCCCAAATAATTTGCAGTCTAATGTGAAAGGAGAAATTAAATTCTCTGTAATAAAAGTTCTTTTCCTCTAAAGTCTATGAACATTCTTCAAAAAAACATTCATTTTCTCTGTCAAAAAAAAGCCCTCAAGAGATTTTGAAGAATAACAAGGTTGAGGGTTTTTTCCATATCCTGAAGAGGGATGATAGTTATATTGTTAACTCTTGATTAAAAGCAGTTCTGGCAAGTACTTTAAAAAATACAGTCATGTGAGTCATCTTGGTCTATATGCGGGGCAGTTTCTGTTGAACCAAAACAAGTCCTGGCAATTACTCTTAAAAATTTGTTGGTAAAAATTTTGAATTACCTTGAAATCTCAAGTTAAGGAAAAAAAAAAAAAGCGCTGTGTTTGCACAGATGGGCAGAATCTTTCATCACAGCAAACTGAAGACCTGAAACCAGCAGCAGAGTTAAACCTACTTCAGCAATATTTATTTCAGATTCCCTGGAGGATTGGTTTGTTCTCCAGCAATACCAGGCTCCTTTTGGAATTAGGCTGTGCACTTGCTTCTGTTGCCTTGCCAGGTTGCTTGTCAGTTTGTCATTTCAAGAAAAGGAAACAGATGAGACAAATCAGATTGGCAAAATATTGTAGTTACAGCTGTTTCCTGCAGATTTCCTTCTCTGTCAGTTAGAAAATACCACCAGTACCAATTCTAGCAAGTCTCCATTGCCTTGTTCAGAGGAGGAAGTCATGACAAATGAGCTGAATATTCAGTTTGCATCTGTTTTTATGAACTGATACTTCACTCTTATGCAGGTACTTTCATCATTTATTTTCGAGTGGATAAAGAGCCCGATTTCCTTTTGTGCTCTACAGTTGTATTTAATTCCCACAGAGAATTAAAAGCAGAATGCCATTTTCAATCATATGTATTTTCCCCTTTTATTTCATTTAAGTATCCTTAGAAGAAAAATGATCTTCATTTTCATTTAATCAGAAAGATGAAGATATTTTCAGCAATTGTTTAGACATGAATAATGCCATTGCGTTTTCTTGAACACCTACCCTTGACAGAAAGGTGAGGTTGTTCCTGAAAATTGTGTTTGTAGTTTGTGGATTTCTGTGATTTTGAACAAACCAGAAAATACAAGCAACTCCTGCCACCTTTTGTGTACCTTTATTCCACCAAAATAAGTGGAAATTGCATTTACAAGAAAGGAAATGAAATAATTGCAGGCCCCAAGGTCTCACAGAATGTGTGGTGAATTGACTTTGGAAAGGATCTTGTGTTGACAGTCACAGTTGTTATGTGTTATAAAAGCATATGTGAGGCTCAATTTATTTCTCAGCTTGCCTATTCAGTGACATCCCGAAAGACACATTTCACTTTAATGTATCTGTTTAAAGCATTAAAACAAATGTGGTGGGCCAGAGTCCTCAGTGCTGCAGGGCTTCCTTGCACTGAGTCACTGGTGTAAACCTGCTGAATTGGGAACACTCATCCTTGGGGATGGATTTCCAGTGAGAGAGGAGGTGCTGAGGCTCTCCTGCTCTTGTGTGGCCAGGCTGGCAGGAGGAGCAGGGATAACCTGCAGGCCCCACACCACCTTACAGAGCAATTGCTTTTCTTTTCTCTCCTGGGTGCTGTTTGCAGCAGAGGTTGGTAGAAGCAGCCTCCAGACTCTGAGGTGTGAAAGCAGTGTTGGAAACAGGGCTCCTTGGAAGCAGGCAGCAGAGGGAAGTTCATCTGTCCAGCAGGTCTGACAACTCAGCTCTGTAATTAGGCAGTTTTCTGGGCTTCCCTGCAAGCAGCTTAGTTTGGATCAGCAGAGCACTTCTGAAGCAAATCTCACTATTGTCTGCATTTGCTGTGCTTTGATTGTAATCTGGAGTGCCCTTAGTGCATCCTGGATCCCTGGATTCATGGCATGAGTGAAGCTAAACCAGGGCATGTGATCCATCCATGGTTTTGGGTGTCCTGGGGGGGGCACAGAGTGAATCACCCTGAGCCATGTGCTCTGCAGCAGGGGCTGCTTCCCTCCACACTCTGCTCCTGTTGCACCACTGCATTCCCTAAAGGAGCACTGAACAAGCAGTGCCCTGCCTGGAGTGGATATCCTGCATGAGAAATCCTCTTCTCCTTATTCCCACCTGAGGTTAAAGGATGCAGCTCTCATCATTTGCAATTCCTTGAAATCTAACCAAGCTGTGACTTCTTAATCTGTTGGCAGCAGCTGAGCAAACCTTTCCCATCACAGGGGAGCACTGCGTGTCTCATAATTGCCAGGTGTCTTGGAGGGTTGATTCTTTTTTCTTCACCTAGATTTTAATGTACAGCTTGCTATAGAAAACCTGAGTTTAGAACCCCTAGGTGAGATGTTATTTCAATGCAAGAGGTTCTTGTGTGTCCAAAGCCATTAAGGAGATGGTTTGGAATGTGTGAAATTTTGCTGAGGTGGTGCTTAAGGGGGAGACACCAGTAATGTGTGTCCTGTAGAGAAACTGAGGCCTCACCTCTGTGCAGGTAACTTCCTCTGCAGATCTCTTCCCAGTATTTAACCCAGCATGAGTGTAATTCTGGGACAATTGCTCAGAAGAGGAGACAGTTCATTTTCCTTGGCAGCAAAGCAAGTTCCCATGACCCTCTGCAGTGTGCAGGCACAGAAGGGAAAGGTGTGTCTGGCTCTGCCCCTACGTTTTTGGTTGTTTGGTGGGTTTTGGTTTTTTTTCAGCACTTGGTAAACATTGTGTTTCTGGGGTGCAGAGTTCTGTGCTGACAGAGTGCACTACAGAGAGGGTTAGTCTTAATCTGATGATTTTATACAATTAAAGGATTTGTCCTCCCTCTCCCAGCTGTAATCTTAGTACCCCAAATCATCTACCAGCTCTGCAGGGAGCAGCTCAGCCTCAGCTGGAATGAACTGCAAAGGTTTTCCAGTGCAGCTTGAACATGGGCAATTTAGTTTACACAGATGAAGAAAACAATGGGATGTTCTGGAAGTTGGAGGTCTCCTCAGTTTGAACTGTTTTAAAAGCTACTGAGATATTTTTCTTAGCTTGTATTCTTTGTGTGCCCTCTCAGTGCAGGCAGAAGCTCTCCAAGAGTCTTCATTTAAGTAAACTTTATGATCTTTTTGAGCTTTTTCAAAAGAAGCACCTGAAAGTGGGAACAATCTCCTTGCTAAAGGTTGTCTGCAGTTCTGTTCTGCTGGCTCCTATGCTGACCACCTTTGTACTCAGCTGGGTTTAGCAGGGGCATTCTGAAATGGAGAAGGTTTTTTGCACTTGCTTCACAGATGTCTGGTGTTGCAGGTAGCACTGGTACTGTCAGTGGGGAACAGAGGGCTAATTCACCACTGTCACTTTTTATATTCCCTATAATCACTGCTGGACAAATACTGGCAGTGCTGTGATGGAATTCTTTGTTCATCTCAGACTTTCAAAACTTGGAATTGGTGTGTTTTTTACTGTTGCTCTGTATAAGCCTGTGGTCTTCTCTGGTTTATTCTCCTGCCTTGTTAGGAATTCTGAAATGATAGACACATATGCAGTTTTTGCTTTTTTTCTCAGTGAAAAGGGACATAAAATTTTGTTTTCTAATGTATACACATTACAATGATTTTACAATTATTTCATTCATAGAACACTGACCCAGGTTAAATAATGCCAAGGTTTTAATGTTACCAGAGGAAGCAAAGAAAATCCAAATCTCAGTTGACTTAATCTGATCCTTAGTTTGTCCTTTTGTACTCCTACTGTAAATTTTATGCAAAGGTCACAGCAGTGCTACATCACAGGCTTTAGTAACCCTTTAGTATTTACACCTTCTGTAGGTTCTGTAACTATATAAACAGAACAGATTGCTTCTGATACTCTTACATAAAAAAACATGGAATATTGCATATCCCATAGAATTAATCTCAAATGTATTTATAATCTAAATCCATATTTCACAGTGCAGATTTGATGTGTTTAGTCATAAAAAAATACATGCAGACTTGTGAGCAACTGTGTGTGAATGAGTACAGTAGAACTAGGGTCTCAAATTCTGGTTTAAATATATAGCTGGGCAAATAACAAGAATATTGATAACAGCATTAACAATCTCAATGAGGAAGAGCTTTGCACAGAACAAAATGCAAATACCTTGGCTGGACAAAATTGAGTTTTTCAGACCTGTGGCAAACTCTGTCTTTGCTCATTGCTTTTCCTAGCTTTATTTGTACAAGTAGATGCTGTTTTTTGAAAAGGAGCACCAAAATTATGTTCATTCTTCACACTGAAACATTCTGCTCTTGGCAAACTGTTGAAAGTAAGCTGTGAATAACTGATAAATAGGGTTAATAATTTTTAACAATGCCTCAGCTGTCACAGCAGCATTGTCAGGCTGGTGCTGCACCAGTGTGAAGGATTTGAAGAAGGCAAACTGGTACAACAAAGTTGGATAGTAATTCTTATTTTTATGCTGCAAACACTGATTTAATCACTGGTTTTCTCCATTAAACTACTTTATATCGACATCTTTCATTTTTCTGTCCTTTGAAGGTGGTAAATATGATTGCCATTTTATCCATTTTTGTTATAAATGAAACAGACTTCAGAGTGTTTGGCTGTGCATCAGTTGTTGGAATGCTGCCATACACTAATGCAGACTCCCCACTGTGAGCCCAGTGAAGAATTATACTTTGATTCACCAGATTGTATTAAATAGTCCAGCTGTTGGGATTTGAAAGATAGTTACCTCCAAAGTGAAATAAAAATGAACTTGGCATTTATGGCTTTGACCATTTTTATAGTGTTGGGCAATCAGCTTTTCAAAAGTAGCACTTTTTAAAATAACCCTCTTCTGGTTACACTGCTTTAAAAAGTTTAATTTGCTGTAACATTCAAAATACCCCACCTTGTATTTTTCTGGAATGATTGACAACTTCTGCATAAAATAAGCATTATTTTCCTTTTGAAATCACTAGCTTCTGATGATAATCAAATGAGTCTGAAACTGTATCTATTAGTGCCAATTTCTGCATTAATTAACTTATACCAAAATTCTAATGTTAGAGACAATTCTTGTAATTAAAGCTTGAACATGGAATTTCATTTGTTCTATCCAGCGCTGCAGCAGCAAGCTGAGTAAATTCTTTCTGAAATGGCAAGTGCAGCAACTGTTGTTTCTGTGATTATTTTTTTGGTTTTAACCTGTTCATTTACTCTCTCCCCATCAGGTGGGAGCTGGTGCAATCCCCACCCAAAGTTCTAATTGTTGAGTGGGGTGACCTCTTTCTTCTTTGTCATTTTCTTTAGGACAAAAACTGTCACAATAAAGGGCAGTTCATGGCAGATGGATCCTGTAGCTGATTTTTTTTCTCTGGCCTCCAGTTGATTCTACCTTTTCCTCTCAAGGGTGTTACCTTACCAGAATGGAAGACTGTTCCTTATAAATAAGCATGAAAATATAGAGGAAAGGAAAAGCAGGGGGGAAAAAAAGGACAAGCCATGTAGGACCTTCCAGCTTGAGGGACTTCAGCAGCTGCCCAGTTTGGGCTCTCTGGGTGGGGATGTGCATCCACAGTGGCATCTGAGGACGAGCCTAAGGATGGGCCAGTGCAATTTGGCTGCCATCCCTCAGCCTGCCTGGCTCTGAGCCCACAGGACTGGGCTGGTGGCTCTGGGGGCTCAGGCTCTGGGGGGCTCAGGCTCTGGAAAGATCAGGCTCTGGGGAGCTCAGGTTCAGGGGGCTCAGGCTCTGGAATTCAGGGTGCAGGAGGCACAAGGCTGTGCTCTCAGGCTCTGTGTCTGCCCACCCAGCAGGGTGAAGGTGGCAGTGGGAGCACCCCAGTCTGCCTCTTGTTCAGTTGAGCATTCCCAGTGTTTGCCATGTTCTCTGCTGGAGCATTCCAGCTAATCTAAGGATTTGCCTGCATGTTTTCAACACCAGTACAAAGCTTCTGAATACACACAAGTGCTTTTAGTGTTTATAGGCTGATGCCAGCTTTGACAAATAACCCAGGTGTCTCTGACCTTTCCTTCCTCCCTGCTCAGAGGCCTTTTATCCACACAGTCCCTGCACTGCCAGCAATGGGGGTGTAGCCCCATTTCTGCAGCCCAGAGCGTGGGTCAAACGCCCTTGCTAGTTCAGCAAAGCCAGTAGGTGAATTTCCAGAAATGCTGTGTTTGCTCCCAGTGAGACCAGCAGCAGCCAGAGGAACACCTGGTTATGCTGTGCCTCAGTCATGCAGTGCAGCCCCCAGGCAGGTGGCTCTGGGATAGAGGTGTGGAGAAGCCATTTTTCAGTGCCTTGTGAGTTCGTTTTTCATCTTCCATGCCTGGCTTAACAAATGATCCAGGAGGGGGAATGTGGCTGTTGCATTTTGTCTGCTGCTATCTGTACATAACAGCTGTTAAATCCATAAATCTATTTATTAGCTTAGCAGATCTGTCTTGGTCGTATGTGCAACTAATAGAAATGCTTTTCTGTGTTTTTTATGCTCTTCTGAATATGTGAACTGTCATTTGTATTTATATATTTATTCTTTTTCTTCTAGATCAACTAGTCACACAGAATTGACAAGAAAAGCTTCTAGCAGTGAAAAAGAGACAGAATCTGTGGTAGTTTTAGATCCTGTGTCCACCAGTGGGGATCAAATGTCTGAAAACACCCTGAACCAGAACAAAGTGAAAGAAGAAAAAAGCAAGCCACTGCATAAAGAAACTAATGTTGGGAAGATAAAAGAAACAGATAGTTCTAGCTGTTAATTGTTACTCTGCAAGGCTGTACCTTTTGGGAATCATTATCTGGACATGTGAATTGCTTAGGTGTGTTACTAGGGGCCACGGTCTGTACTCCAGACAGAAATAATACAGATTGAAATGGTCTTTTGTATGCAGCTTTTGTTACATGCACTGAAGTGTTAAATAACTGTGTGTCACTCAAAATCCCTTTCCCATTTTAATTTTGCAGGTATGGTTATTAATTTCTTAGATAGTGTCAGTTACCTTTAAAAATGGATTTGAAGAGGCTTTTTAAACTCTTCTTTTATTGAGAAGATGCCTTGTTGAAGGTCTGTTCCAAAGCTTGCCAGAAGCCCCTTGCATCCCTCTAGAGCTGGACAGGTTTGGGTTAGATCCTGTAAGTGATTACACCCTCATCAGCTTCAGTATGGGTGTGTTACTAATTATTAGTAAAAATGTGTTCAGACACATTGCTCTAAAAATGTTTTGATACCCACTTAAACCAAGATCTTGTTGGTCCCCTGCCTGCTGTCCCCACACAGGCAGGAAATGAAAAGCACAAGCACAACCCTTCTGTCTCAGATTGTCAGGGGACAGAGACTGAAATGCAGAGGCAGTGCAGCATCTCATTGTGGTACCAAGATTTTTGGCAGTGACAGCCAGGGTCAGGGCTTTGTGGGCTGGGACTGGTGCTCTCATTTGGGTTAAAAGCTTTGCAGAGGAGAACTTACTCCTGAGTTTTGTTTTAATGTTACACAGCAGCTTTTGGAACTGCTGCAGCTGGAGTCTGTTTTTACTGCTGCACAAAAATAACTTGCCTTAGGCTCCAGTGGGTATGGGCTGTGTTTGGGATTTATTCTAGGACTGCAACTTACTGGGAATCATCAACATTCTGAGAACTCCCAGCTGAAAGCTCACAGTGCTAACAAATGAGCCCTTGCTTTGAACCTGGCACACACTGGTGACATTAATTTCTTTATTAGGTGACACTTCAGGTGTCTGTATTTGATAACACAAATCCCAGTTTCCCTCAGCCCTTATTTCCTATGATAGTGGTGAGATAGGAACATCATTGATTTGCTCCACTGCCAATTCACATTCCATTGTAGTCTCTTTAAATTCAGCACAGTATCTCATTCTTTTATAATGAACAAATGGAATCAGGGATTTACCTAAAGATTGGTGTAACTGAAATTGGGTGGGCACGTACTTGAATGCACTTGGATTGTTTTTTATTTAATTATTTGAAACAGTGATAGTATTGAAGGATGAATGTTCTGAGTTTGTTGGTTTGGCTCTGCATGCAACTGTCTGGTGCTTTTCCTACAAATAAAATGATAGTAATGAGTGTGGTGGTTTCACATCTATTTTGGTGGTTTTTGCATGTTTGCTACGAAAATCTTGGACTTGATCTAATACTGAATTACATACAATTCATAAACTTGCGGAAATTTGTCTCTCATTGATATTTTCATTTCTTGGGGGCAGTTGGTTCTGGTTGTTAATTTTTTTACTTAGTTGTCTGTTACACTGAACTTAAAATGCAAAATTTCATATATGTATCTTTTCCTCAAATTATTGCTGCTGTATTATATGTTCAGATTTTCAAATTATGCAAAACCCAGAAGTTTTTCAAGAAGCATTTCTTTTACTTAAACTGTTTTGTTACCTAGAACATAAATTATTTCTTTAACTTTTCATTGTTGCTTATTAAAAAGACTCCTGACAAGTTTCCCAGACCTTGTGGAATTGACTTGTTACTCACTGCTGCCAACTGGAACAGGCTTCCCACTGATGCCAGTCACAGCTCTGTGCCCAACATTTGGGGTTTGCACTTGTCTTGAGGGCTACAAGTGGAGCAAAATCTTCTTTGCAGTCTGGATCTCAGAGCAGCATTGAGGGGGTGGGGGGGATAGAGCAGCATAAATAACACTCAAGGCCTTTGTTTTTTTGTAAAATGTGGTGTTCTGTTTGTGTTTGGTTTTTTTAGTTTGTCAACAGCTTGCTCTTTGTATGGAGGGAGATTCTGATTTTCTCAAAACAAACATTTAGTTTTGGACTTAACACTGCAGTATTTGTTTTGTCAATTTGTAAATGCAGCACAGAATTTTGTGGTATTTTCAGACTATAGTCACTGCTCAGTTAATTTGGTTTCAGCTGAAGGCAATGGTCCCTGGGAAAAGAGAAGCCAGTATTTGAAATCTCTTAAGAGATATGTGGCTGAACTGCTTGAAAATAAATGTATTTAGGAATAGTTAATATGTTTCTTAGTAAAAGGTTTTTTCTTAGAAATTTATCCCAAAGTTCATGTTGACAAGCCTAGGTTAGTGTGCTGTTCTCTGGGAGCTGAGCAGGCAGGCTGTGAATCTGCAGGGCTGGCTGAGAGCTGTGGAGGCAACTAATGCTGCTCTGGGGCAGGAAGCACATCAGGAAGTTGTTCTGGCTGTGATTCTTCAGCAAAATCAACAAATTCGAGTTTTGCTTTACCTGAAATAGAAGAAAAAAAAAAGCAGCTCATGTTTGCTGTAATGGGGTTTGTTGTAATGTCCTCTGGTGCACACAGAAGGATGCTTACAAGACTGGAAACACCTTTTCAAGTCTGGTCCTTCCTTAGAAAGGAACACTGATTACAGGACCAGGACATGGTGCGCTGCAGCCTGAGCTGGGATATTTACTGCATTCCTTTCTTCACTGATCATCTCACCTTGCTGCCTTATTTTTCCCCCTGCACTGCTGCTCTTGCCAGGTTCCCATCAGCTGACTGCTCATAAAGCCCCTGTCCCAGTGTTGATCCCATAACTAGCAGTTCACAGTTACTGCTCTCTGTTCTCTCCCAGCTCTGTGACTCCTCCACCCCTGCCCTCAGCGCCAGCTCCTCTTTCCCCGCACACGGTGCCCGGGCGGTGTCACTGCCAGGGAGGGAGGCTGCCGTGCCCATCCCGAGCTGCTCCCGGAGCTGTGGGGGCACAGCAGCCCCGGGGCTGCCCTGAACACCCCGGGAGAGGGCCCGGGCAATGGCAGAGCCCGGCTTCCATGCCCTGAGCCCGCTGCAGGCTCCTCACACACCGCGGGGACTCCGGATGGCCCAGAGTCACCTCGCAGCCATGAGCCACTTGGAGCGCCCTGGCTCGGGCTCTCCTGGGTATTCCCAGCTCCAGCCCAGCAAACGAGGAGCTTGGTATGCAGCTCAGACCTGCTCTCACTGCGGCCCTGCTGTTGATTTAGCTGCTGGATCTTATTTCTGCCAAATGATTACCGGTGTCGGGGATTGTTGCTGTTTCATTTCATCAGATATAGGTCTAAATATTTGTCAGACGCGAGAGCCTTTGCTTAGACTATACTGTTTGAGGAGGCAATATAGTAATACTGCTGAGGTAGTTAAAATTCATAGTTCTATAATTATCTGTCTTATTTTTGAAAAGTGCATTCTGTGAAACTATTAGCAAAAAGAAGAATTTCTATGTTTCAGTTTTTTACAATGCTTATTTATGAGCAAGGGGGGATTTAAAAAAGCTCAAAATATTTTCAGTAAAAAAAATTTCAACTAAAAACTTTTTTCTGTAGCGTGCATGTCAAGTGCTGCTACTCTATGTATAGAACATTGGAAATTATTACAAACAAGAGGGTAAAATGACTTAATTCTGCTTCGTGTTTCCTTTTCTTAGGCATAATACAATTCCTGCAAACCCTTTCCTTCCTTTCTTCCCCTCCTTGTCTCTCTGCCTCCCCTTTAGACTGCATGTCTTTATTCTGGCTTGATTGATACCTGAGCAAGTGAGAAGTGGCTCTAATGAACTGTTAAGCATTTAACAGTGCCTTGGTACAGTGTAAAAAGAAGATGCAGATCCTGAAACAGGCAGGCAGATGCATACAAGTGGCTGAGGCTGAATGTGCATCGTCAACTTGGGGTTTTCTTGGGTTTCATTGAAGGCTTACCCACGCAATTGTAGCTTTCCAAACACATTTTGCTGGAAATGTAACGTACAAAAGAGGGTTGTGAAATGAAGTTTTGTTAGCAATATATGTTTCGGGCCTCGAGGGAGGTGGGGTATTTGGCCTAAAATTCCATTTTGGCAGCTTTTCGACACATTATATGCATGGTTTTTTTGTTTTGTTCCTTTTGCACCGTGGGCTTCAAGACTCCAACCAATTAATTCTGGAAAAAAAAAGCTTAATGTAGGCTACTCCTCAAGAAGGGGTCTATTTTAACATTCAGTAAACAGATAATCCATTAGGACAACAATATACATTGTGGCAAGTGCTATCCTAGGCTTTTTTTGTCAGCCCTTATTTATAGCCTTTTGATTCCGCTTCCCTCCTGGGGTGCAGTTTCAATCATTCTCCCTCCAATCTTTGTGCCCGTATTCATGGCAGGCTGAAAACAAAGTAAGAAAGAAGCTCGTACGCAGCGCTCCATTCGCGGCCAGTTCCTCCTCTATAGCCAGCAGCCGGTTGTATTTGGCCACCCTTTCTCCGCGGGAGAGACCTCCCAACTTGAGGAACCTGGCACCCAGGCCCACAGCCTGCAACGAGAGAAAAACTCCTCACTTGGCCAAGTGAAGTCATTCCCAAAAATTAAACACGGTATCCTGAGTCTAATTTAACACCCTCGTCTCTCCGCAGAGAAAAACCGGGAAATAAAAGCTCTCAGTGAAAGATCTGCCGGATGCAAACAGTAATTTTCGCTGGCATATGAAGTGAAATTTTATTTGCAAAAGATTAAATATAGTAGTGTTAAGGATATTTGCTTAAAATGTTGTTACTACGCAGGAATGTTTTAAGTAACTTACAGTTTTTTATAAACTAATGCAAGCAAATGGATCATACACACTTTTGAATATACTCCCTGCTTTGGCAAATTTCCTGTGTGCTCTCTTTAAACTCAAAAGAATAACCACTCTCTGCGGGGAAAAAAAAAACAACCCCCTAGAAAAAGCCCATTTTGTAAAATGTTTCTTTCTCAAGCACAAAAAGGCTTTCTCCTTAAAAAATAGTACGTGTTAAAAGCAGTATTTTTGCAATTCTGCAATTGAACAGCTTTCAACACTTACCAGATCCACAAGGCTCTCATCTGAAGATTCTCTATCTGGACTTCCTAATATGGTAATATGTCTTTGACCTATATATAATGGGAGGAAACACCTTCATTAGAGTATATTTTATATATTTGACACAGAAACTGTTTGGACTTCTCGTTATTTTTTTACCCTTGGGCTATCCAAGCTTAAATACAAATAGGAGTAAACCTCACCTAATAAAAATATAAACTGTATTACTTTGCTACATTAGCATTCTGTTTTATTTTCAGATGGATAAGGGAACATCTAACATCCTGTCCTGGTCTCTGTCTCTCACTGATCTGTCTGATCAGGCTGTGCTATTTATTTTAAATGTGTTCCTCACTATAGTAGTTTTTTTTCTTCTATTCAAAAAAGAATTTACCATCCTGACTGAATGGAATCCTTTAGTTGCTATTTACTCACTTTGATACAGCAATTCTGGGTGTTTTTAAGGAAGAAGAAAAAAACTAAGCTACATTAAATTTGTCCATCTATTCCTTAGGTATAAAAATGAATAAAGAAAATCTGATACAAAGAGAAATCTTACATATGAAACTGCACAGGTTCTTAAGAATTACCACAAAGGCTCAATAATATGTAGTCAATAATCTATCTAAATGCAATTTTAAACAGTTTGCACGTGTCTGAATTTTTAAATTATTAATGCTAAAATTATTCAAAATTGAGATGAATTGACCACATCTCTCTTATTTTCTTTAATTCTGATATCTAACTGCAGAGTCAAAGGGCACCCACATTCAAAACATTCATGGTGTATTAACTGATAGCAGTTGAAGCCTTGACTGCTGTTTTAAGCCCCTTGACAGGGATTTGTGAATCAAAGCTTAAATTTCAGTTTCTTCTGACAAGTGCCTCCTAAATTAGAATTTATTTAATTATTAGAATAATTAAATAAAACCACCTAATATTTACAGGTGTGGCTTGCAGGGTTTGGTTTCAGCCTTTCCCACCTCTACTCACCATCCAGAATTCCAGTAAGTTCTATGAGGTCTGACACCTTGGTTTGGTTAATGTATTTTAGGACAACACCACTGCACATTGCTATGTTTATGTTTTGGTCGGTTTTGAGTTTGGAAATTTGCGTGGCAGCATCTTCAGCAATCAGGTAGCATTTGGAACCAAGGGCACGACAGATGCTACTCCACTGTTCTCTGTCCTGCACAAACAAAGTGAGCAAACAACTGGAGTTTAAAAAAATCATCTGAATGAAAACTCTAAATCAAGAGGTAGAAGTTAAATAATAATCTGGGTTTAATCCTAAATATGCCCTTCATATAAACATATTACATTTTATACTGTGTTTTAAACCTGTCTGCCTAAGAAAAACATACCACTTGGATTTTCCTTGGGTTTTATGATTTTGCTTGAAAACATAAATTTTACTCTGAAATTAATCAACACTATTTGCACAAAATATAGTTAAAATATTTAAATTAAGTGTAGGGGTCTGCTACTTTGATTTCTCTCCTGAAATTTACTTCATTATGATGGAACATAAAATAATTTTTTATTTTTTTATTCAAATGACTCATTTTTGTGTTAATATTTCAAGTGTCATAGTTGCTTGAACATAAAATAATGAACAGGAGACATAGACTCAATGGCAGGACCCATAGGGAACAGAAGAATACAATGCTGTCTTTTCTAGCAAAGCTGAATTTTTCAGGGTCTTTGTTTCTTTATTTTAATGCATTGTCCACATGGTACATGGTCCAGGCCAAATAAAAGACAAGGATATGTAAAGAATTTGAAAGAAGAAATTTATGAATTAATTTGCTTGCTTTGTGTCCACAGAATGCAAAGTTCTCACATTAAAAACATCTCTACTTCATAATTCTGCCATTCTTGGTCTGTGGATCAGTTTTTTGTACTTATGTACTTGCAATCACCATCAGGTGCCACTCCTGTATGGATTTCAAGTGTGTGCATAAAAGAAAATGAAGTTTTTGACACCTGAACAAATGTTTAAATTTAAACAGAGTGGTCTGGTGTCTGGAAACGAATTATTGAATTGGTACCACAACTAATCCTCAAGGACCTAATTATCAGGGGCAAAGATGTGGCATGGATAAACCTTGGAGATTTGGGAGGAGGAGGATGAGGAGGAGGAGGAGGAGAGGCATTTCCCTTAACTCTGTACTCTGTTCCCAACTGCACTTCACTGTCTGCTGTAATTCTCCTGCTGATTCTCATCTTGCACATATAAGAATTCTTCATAAGAATTCTCAAGGAAGTTTGCAGCCCTGGTGTTTTGGAATGTGGTAATTCAGAGTCAGACTGAAACAACACAGGGAGGCAAGGCTAACCAGAGTGAGGCAATACTCAAAAAATGAACTTTTAAAGTTCCAGTTAAGGACAAAATCAGATGGATTTTGCAATTCATCGGTTTTAGAATTATTGATTCAGGCACTGGGCAGACTCACAGAGCCAACATCACTTTGCTTCTCCCTTCACAGTCTTTGTGTTTTGTTCATGAAAATGAACTCCCTGCATTTCTTTTTAAGAAGATGAAGTGAAATCTGACACCAAGAGCAAATTTTGTATTAAGTTGTGCAACTGCAGAATCTCAGTCTACAATTGTAGGTTCTGCAGCAATGTTTATTGTTTTTTAACACATGGAAATTTAACATTATGCATAAATGTGAATATTTAAGGTTATACAATCTCTTTTATCCATCTATAGCTTGATAACATGCTTAATATTATTGTGCTTTATTGTTGTAGCTGACTGGCCACCCTAATTCCTCTAACTTTGATCACAAAGGTAAATGCAGGGTGTCTTACTCCCACTTGAAAAATTCTGCTGAGCAATGCTGCCAGTGACAGGACTTTGGTTATAAATATCCATCAAAAATAAATGCAGCAATAACATATTCTGGTGTTTTTTTGGCTGAATATACGACAATGTTCAAATGTTTGCTTCTCCAGATTAATATAACATTGCATTACACATCAATTTTTGTAATACACTTGAATTTTACAATTTGACCTAATAATTTGAATAGTGTACATAAAGAGGAAAATGTAATAAAAAACCCCCAGTGGCTTAGCAAGTAGAATCAGATAAAAAAGCAAATTCTTGTAATTCTTTAGGGTATGTGTACTGACCATATTCTGTTGATGCCATGATTTCCCATCAGAAATTATGTAAAAAGTACTGAAAAATTTTGATATTGCCAATAAAATATATTCAAAGAAATTGTTAGATGCATTTTCTAGTCATATTTTTGTGCTTAAAAACTTGAAAATCAGAAGCTTTGTATTTTACAAGTTTTGCAAAAATGAGAAAAGGTCAGTGATATGCCACTGAACAGTACCACCAGTTTCTAAAGGACTGCACTGTGGGATCTTACCTCTTTTCTTAAGGGGTCTATTAATGCAATAATAAAAGGAAAATTATTAATCATTTCCACATACATGGCAACCATTTCATCAGGACTTCTGAATGTTCCAGTGAGTATTTCGTATTTTCCTTTACCCTAGAAAGCAAAGTAAAAAGTGTGAAATACAGGGAAAGTGGGACCCTGAAAAGCAGAGTGTACACATCTCTGTAAAGGCAGAGGGCTGTGTGTGCTTCAGGAGGCATTCACTCGTCTGCTTCACCCTGTGTCTGAGTTGTCAGCACATTGTTACAGAAAACTCTGCCTAAAATGACACAGTGGGTTCCAGTGGGCTCATGCCAAAGTCTCTGAACAATGCCACTGCCAAAGGAAGAGAGATCTATTTCAGCATTTTCTAGGCAATGCTGCCAGTTTGATACAATTATAGCATGAAGTTAGCAATATTTGACATTTTTATTGAATCTCGTGTGAAAAAAATCTCATTTTTCTCTTCCAAAAAAATAGGTGATTTTTTTGCCTCATTTTCATAAAGAAAATATTGCTGGGGCAAGGAGTGCACCCTCAGTGTTCAAAACCAAGATACTGCCTTTCCCTGCTTCTTTCCCCTTTCAAAAAAAAAAAAAAAAAAGAAATAGACTCATTTAAAACCAATCTCATCATTCTGGGAAGCACAAACTGCAGCCTGGGAGGAATTTTAAGGGCACACTGTGAAACTGTGCCAGAATATTCACTGCTTTAGTGGCTTTGACAGTTCTGTGACAAAAAGTTTCAGAATTACTGGTAATTCAATGGTTAAAATTTTGCACATTCTGGTATAGGACACAGATATCACAGCCAGGAGAGCAACTGCTTTCACAAAAGATACTGGTAATGGAAGCTTTGGCTCTACAGAACACCCAAACACACAAAAGCTCATGAGGTACTAAATGGAATTGGAAGTTTCTTTTTCTGCTTAGAGAAAAACCTGATTGATCTTGGAATAAGAGGCAAGAACTGGAAGACTTTGTCAGGAGATAGATAGATTTTGTCAAATAAAAACGTTAAAAAACTGAAATTAAAAAATTAATGTTGATGCACAATGAGATGGGCAATAATGTGTATATAAACATACCATAGTAAAAATACAAGCAAATATTAGGATAGTTTGAAGAAAACAAGAGATGTAGTGTAATATAATGGAAAAACAAGCAGATTCAGCCAGAATTTATAAATGCAGAGATAATTCTGTTTGCTTGATTGCTATCTTAAAAAAAATGGAGTTAGGAGTTTGTAGGTGAGTCTGCAACAAAGTAATACTGTTAACAAACAGCTACATTTATTTTAAAACCCAAGAAAATCAAGATTGAAAAATAACTTACATAATCCATTAATTCATGAGCAGCACAATTTATTGCTAAGTACATGTCTGTTCCCAGCTCCAGACCTATATTGTTGCAAGCTGTTTGCATTTGGAGTATCAGTTGTTCTAGATTATCATATCCTGCTGTCAGGCAGCCTAAGTGTGATATTCTTAAGGGTTGCATCTAAAAGCAAAACAAAAAGAATCCCTTTATTTACACACATATATATTATACATATTTATGGGGTTTTTTCATTGTTATTTCAGTCTGCATTTAGTCATCAAATTATAAATTTGTTCTCAGAAATCTCCTTAGCAGCTTTAAGGACAATTCTCTAGGAAAGAGGGATTATCAAGTGCTAGTGAGAGCAAGAGTCCTTGAAAATATGTCTCAGTCTTGTATGGCTAGCACTGGTTAAAAAAATCATATTAAAGACACTCCTAACAACCACTGGGTTGCCATAAATGCTCTGGTGCTATGGATCAACCATTTGCCACAAAAACATATCCTCCACTTTTAAATAGCTTTTACTCATTAATCCTCAACTACAACATTGATATTGACTCTGGGGATTGTTCAAGAAACCTCAAGAATCTCCCAAGATTTCTAGAAGGAACAAACTTCATAGAAAGGAAATACCTCCAGCCCAGCTGCATGCAGTAGAGAGCAAATATTTCATATATTTCCTTCTGTTGTCAGTTTTTCTGTAGGTTTTCCAAACACTGATTTTTAACTGTAAAGTCTGGGAATTTTGGACTCTAAAGATGCAGCAAGTGACTGCAAAAAAAAAGCTGAAGTCTTCCTGCACTTCAGATAGAGGTAAAATCTGCAGTTTCATGTGGTTTTCAAGATGTCCATATGCTGTGCCTTGTTACATTCTATTAAAAGCATTGTTTATCTGTATAAAAACAATTTTCTCTTTCTAGTTTTTTCTTCCTTAACCCAAATAAGTTCTTCTTCTCTGCCTACTTTGTTATTTCACCTTTTTTTCCCTCACAAAAAAGTTCGAACTATCATGGTGCCTTTACCAGTTTTAAATTCAGTTTCACCATTGTCTCTTTTAGTCTTCTCCTACTGAAATAAATGGGATTTTTTTTCAGAGAATCTAATGTATTGTTTCCTTGTGCATATTTTACAGAAATATTCTACCTTATGATTGCAGCACGTATTGTGGTACTGATATGGAAACTACTCACCAGGAAAACATTGGCCAGCATCTTTATGATGATGACTTTTTTGTTGTTTAAGCAACAATAAAATAGGAAAGCTTTTGCTAATCCTTTCTTTTTTATGCTTCACAACAGTAATGATTCTCACCTGATAATATTTAAATCATCTCAGAATGAAGAGCGAAACCTGCATGGCATTTCCATCCCACTACTTAGAAAATTCATCAACAAATGACCAGTTTTGAAGGGATAAAAAAGATCATTTGAGCCATATAAAATAATGTCCTGTGCAATATTGTGAGTGCTGCCCTTTAGCTACTGGTTTGTATCTGCCATTATCTATAACCTCAGACTGAACCTGGGCCCTGAATGCAGCAGGAAAAAGAGGGGAGTTATGCTCCCAGGGTTAGGAAACAGCACAATCCACAAATCTTACAGGTAACAGTTTTATGATCAAAATTTTACATGATCAAAAGTTGTCTGCTGGTGCTGCAGGCCTGCAAAATGCTCATTTGGATAAATTACCAGGATTCCTATTTAAGAAAAATTATCAGATCCCAGAAATTTCCCCCTATTTCCTCTACTGCCCCCAGGAAGGGAAGGTATAGTCAGAAAAATCTAAATTATTATGTAAAATATGAGCATTTGGAATATTTAAGTCTTGCCTTGACCTTTCCAAAATGGAGATGTAGATTAATGCTTCCTTTCTTAAGAACATTTTAAGTTCCCTGCTGCTGTTAATACCTTGCTGAAGGCTTAGAGTTAAAATCTCTTTTCTTACCGGAGCTTTTTGTGCTTTTCCTTTCCTACTGTCCGCTCGTGAAACAGGCTGTTGGAGTGAAAGAAGATAGAAATCAATTCCATGGAAAAATACAAAGATGACAGAGAAAAAGAAAAGAAAAAAGAAAAGAAAAGAAAAGAAAAGAAAAGAAAAGAAAAGAAAAGAAAAGAAAAGAAAAGAAAAGAAAAGAAAAGAAAAGAAAAGAAAAGAAAAGAAAAGAAAAGAAAAGAAAAGAAAAGAAAAGAAAAGAAAAGAAAAGAAAAGAAAAGAAAAGAAAAGAAAAAGATTGGCTGAATTTTGGTCAAAAGAGACCAAATATTTCAGTTAGGAAACAGCTTTATTTAATAGTTTAATAGTTTTTTTTGTGGTGGTTGCTAATTTAAAATGTTTATTTCTATGTGGACATCTGTCCAGCCACCATTTATTTTTCAAGACATTCTCAGCCAGCCCATCATAAATACAGGGGATCTCAAAAATGAGAATCTAGACTCTTCACTTGGAGAAACACAACAACATTGCTTTCCAAAAAGCACAAGCACACAGCAAGACTGATTTACTGCTACAGTAATAGTACCTGGAATAAAATATGTTGTATGTGAGAGCTGTAGCAAGGTCAGAATATATATTGTATATGCCTTCTGATACCATTCACTCACAGTATATTTCTTCAGGTAAATAGAAAGCCTTATGCTTGGAACAATATTTTGCTAATAATTTTCTGATTTAGTATCACCAAATGGCCAAGGTTTTATTCACCTGTCAGAGAAACACATTCTCCATCCTATGTCATGAGCCTGTAACAGGCTAAGGGTTCCATGTGACTGTTTAAAAGGACAAGGGTAGTAAAAAGATCAAATTAAGTACATCTGAACACATTTTTTATTGTACCGTTTTGCTTGGAGACTCCAACTTCCTTGTCATTTCTTTCTGAATATCCAGAACTCTTTCTATGCCCTGAAATTAAACAACAGTAATCTTCAAAAGAAAGTTATATTAATTTGTTTTAGCAGCTTAAATCAGAAGAGAGACAACACTTACTCTAAATGCAAATTTTAATATAAAGTCTTCAAAAGAGCTCAAACCATTACAGACTCTTTAACACAATCTCTCCATCCACAAAATGCAATCATGTGTCCAATGATAAAGGGTTAGTAGCAATGGAATGAGCAGGAATATTTGATTATGGGATGTCAAGGAAAGCAGTCTCCTCCCCAAAAGTAGCCCATCAGATATCTAACAAGTAAAAAATATCTGCATCTGCATTTATATCTGAGAAGCAGGAAGGTGATAATCCCTGTTCCCAACTGTGACTCTGCCTAAAGACTTTCTAAACTCTGAGGAGACTGAGTGCATTTACCTTCAGAATACTTCCAAGGAGCAGGAAAAAAAAAAAAAATCACTGTCTTGATTTTAAACATTGGGGAACACTCCAATTAAATGAATTAATTGCTTTTAATGAAAGGCACTTTTTCCTTTTCAATTGAGCTAGAAAATGTTGAGGGCAAACTTCGTAAAGGACATTTTAGATTTTCTCAAATTGTGCCAGTAAAGGAATACTGAAGGGGGCAGAAGTCAGTCACAGCTGGCAACAACACAGGACAAACAGCTTCGAGTTCTGCACTGCAGCAAACACCTTCCTGCTCTCCCATGGGCACTGGGAGGCATCCTGGCTTTGAATGGGGCAGAATCAGTGACCTTGTTAACAGCTCTGGGGGACAATCCAGAAAAGTTAAAGGAAAAGCAAAAAGAAAGAGAATTGAGCTCAGCTATTTGTTCAGGTCAGCAGCACACAAAGTAGAAATCACAGCCCTAATGGAGGCATCTTGTGCAGATACATTCTTTAATGCAACACATGGCTAAACAAAAAGAGAGGGGGCTGATCCCATCTCTCTCACCCATCCTTCTTGCTCTTTGTATTCCCTTCTAGTGTCACAATTTCATTTTAAAGCAACTTATTACCAAATATTTTATGCTTTCCTGTGAATTTGTTATGGGTTTTGTTATTTTGTATGCTATATCAAACAACTGGTAATATTTATAATCTACTAAAGCAAAATCTATTATTGTGTAACAAAATTCCTTGACATCTTCCTCAATGGACTGATTTTTTTCCTCTATACAAACATCCATTTTTAACTTTTATCTTCATGGTTCTTTTAAATCATCTTTTTAATTAATTTAATTTTATTAGTGTTAGAATTCTGCACTAACATCTGTTAGTCTTTGGCCTTGTAAGCTAACAAAAAACTAAAAATATAGTTTTTAAGGACTATATTGAAAAGACCTATATATTTATGTACGTATGTAGTTAGTATGATATCTAAGAATACATTTATAAAAAAAGGAAACAGTACCTGTTTGAGTGATAACTCAACTGCTGGTATAAGCATAACTTCTTTGACTAATTTCAGTTTTGTAGGTGAATTTTTTTCACAGTTCAACACAGTAACCATTGGGAGTGGTAGAGTCATTTCTTTAGGTGACTCCTGTAATTGGGAGTGCCAGGTGAAAACAAAAATGTAAAAATCAGAATAATTTCTTATATATTTTAGTTATGGCACAGGGTTCAAAAACTGTGAACACAGGCAATGGTGTTAAGGGTGCATTCTATGAGGCAAATTTAATAACACTGTCACAACTGGCTGCAATAATTATGATTACTGGGATGAAATAAAGCAAATTACAAAAGCCACATGTACCTGATTGTGTTTCAGCAGTGCAGTATGTAAGTACAATGGGACTTGGCTAATGGTGGCCCCAGCCTTTGCTATGGCAAGTGATGCTCCCCCAATGGCCAAGCTGCCACAGAGCACTGGCTCAGCAGGCTCTGCAGGTGGGATGGTATTGGCCTCCCCTGACACCTTCTTTCCTGCAACACAGAGTAGGAGTTAAACATTTTCTTGGTTCTAAATATATGCTTGTGGATCAGAGTTATGTGAGTAAATATGATATTGTCATTTCAGTGTGTTCTCAATGCACTAAAAAACAGTAATTTATTTTTAAAAACTTAATTTTGCCAGCTGTTTTATATGAAATGACCTTACAAGTAAGAAGAGTATCTGTCCTCACTCTGGTTTCAAATGCATTTCAGGTCTGTTTCTTCTGGAGATCTTTCAGCCACTGAAATATGTATTTTTATTTATCTGTGTTTGAATCCAATAACATTATGTAATTTTTCAGGTTACTTTCAAAAGCATGTTTTCAGTCTTCTCCATTGTGCTCCTTAAATGCTCAGATTTTGCAAAAAAATGGCAGATTACACTATAACCCGATTGGGAGTACAAACACTTGATTTCTTCTGGTAATGACTGTGAGAAAAAAATCAGGCCTATTACAATTGGAATTCCCAAAGAGAAAATAGGTCTTTTAAATATTACACAATGAATTTTCATAAGAATTTATTTCCTGTTCAGATACGATAACTTTGTCCAAAATGCTTTAAACCAAGCAGTTCCCACTACCATATTTATTGTCTATAGTGCTTACATGAACACTTACAGGGAGCACCTGCTGAAGCTGCAATAAGTGATTTGATTCCCAAGAACCATGGCATTGGGGACTGTTTGATATGGGCTCCAAATAGTCAGGCACTGAGCCTAACAATAATATTACAGTCAGTGCCAAAATTAGTGAAAACACATAATAGATGTATCAGCAGAAGCTTGACTCAAATATCAAATACACCACGATGATACCTGGATGGACCTGACAACTGCAGAAGTTAAAGTTCAGGTCAAAGGTGAACTTACTGTGCACACAACCAACAGATGAAGTGGGAGGTTTTTTATTGCCTGTATATGATAGTCGCAACTAAACTGATAAGAAATAATAATT
Organism: Peucedramus taeniatus; assembly: GCA_013400575.1. Taxonomy (NCBI): domain Eukaryota; kingdom Metazoa; phylum Chordata; class Aves; order Passeriformes; family Fringillidae; genus Peucedramus; species Peucedramus taeniatus. The sequence goes on along the minus strand of WBNO01026686.1, from coordinate 64,443 downwards.
TGCCAAAATTTTCTGCCTTTCGAACAAATGACAGCAATCCTTTTTTGTCTGAGTTTAATGTATAGATGGAGATAACATATGGTGGTTTTTTCTTTGGCTTGTTTGGTTTGTGCATTCTTATCTTGTTTTTCTAGTCTCACACCATTTTTTCCTTCTTCCTCTAGTAGGATGTTTGCTTACTTCCTTTTACTCTATACTACCCCTCACTCCTGTCTCACCCTCTTCTTTCTTTCTCCTTTGCTTTTCTCTGTATTTCCTTCTGTTCTCAGTGTTAGAAGGAACTTTCCTTCCTCTTTCAATTGTTTTCAGCTTCTATCTTAATTCTATTTCCTTTTTACTACTCAGTTCTGTGATTTCCTTTTCTTTCCTTATCATTTTCATTCTTCATTTGCATCCTCCTCCATTCTTATTCCTCACTCTGAAGAATAATAACCTCCTGTCTAAACCAACTGTAAGACAAAGGCAGAAACTGTTCAACCAATGCATGTGAATGATGAGGAAACTGAATTTTCCCCTCCCTCCTTTTACTGCAGAAACTGCTGTGATCAAAAAGGTCAGGAGAGAGTAACCAAACCCCTTGAACATGAGACAGGGTGTCTTTTAGGACCTTTATCAATATCTGTATTGCAGAAAATACTAAATTAAATAAAGCAAAACCTGATTTTCGTCCCTTTTTTTGCTTAGGTGTTGGGGCTGAACGGCACGAAGCAGGGGAATGAGCTTTTGCTGCTTCTTCTTCTTCCTTTTTTTTTTCTTCTTCTTGCTTTTCAATTTCCTTTCTTTCTTCTACCTTGTTTGCAAAGTATTCACTGAGGGAAGATGCATAAAAATTATTGGGTCAAAATATTGTTAGACATGTGACAAACAGACAGATGTGATGCAAGCTAAAGAACATGGTAGGAGGTAGATTAAGTGCTTGTATTTGAGCTACTGACATAGATTCCCTGTGTGAAGCTGGAGAAGTCCATAAATTTATCTCATCATTCTTTTTTGGCAGTCATCTGCAGCATTGATTAAACAAAAAGGACCACAAGGATCACAAAGCTTAGTAAAAGCTTTGTAAATCACTCTGGTTTGAAAGTCAGCTCTGAGCAGACAGACTGAGCATGAAGGATTTGTTTCCTTTGCATGGGTAGTAACAGATCCTGTCATAACTTCATGACATCCATCAGCCTGGCCTAGGTTAAGACAGTAGGTGAGTTGTACACTGGTTATTGTGTGGCTGCAAACGCAGAGATGGCTGAATTTCAATTACATGCATGAAGTGAAATCTTCACCCATGGGTCACAGAAAGCCAATTCAGGCAAACTGAGTATGTGAGATACATGAAGTAGTGTAAACAATGCATTAAAATCTTATTTAGACTCACTGTCCAACTGAGTCCTTATTCCCTTTATCAAGGTTTTCACAAATCCATGTGCAAGGCAATTAGGTGTTTGCTACAGCCTGTGTTCAGTGTTGCAGCCCAAAACAGCATGTTTTTTATATCACAATTATGAAAAGCAGGCAATAATGTAGTGAAATGGGTCTGAGACAGACATCATATCCTAAAAATATTTTTTAAAAAGTAGAAAACATTTAATATTCTACGTGTCTTTCATTAAAATACAAATTAATGGCAAATATTTCAAATATTCAAATGCAATAATTTTCATAATATGCAAGACCTACCCAAGCATCTTATCAGCCTGACACTGCTCAGTAGGGTCCAAATCCCTTAACATTGTGTTCAGTGATTCATTGACCCATTCCACTGCAGTATGAACAGAGTCATTTCTTTCTTTCTCATCAGCTTCAATTGTTTCAGGTAAAGCATTTTCAGTTATTTGAGAATAAGTAGCCATTACAGTGGAACAAATCCTCTGGAAAAAACAAAAACAAAAACACCCACCAAAACAATATAAAAGGGTTAAAACACTATTTCATTTCCAACTTGGAAATGTCATTTGAAAGACTAAGAGGTATGTTCTTACCAACTCTACAAGTACATATCTCCAAATCTATTTGCTCCACTTGTCTTTTCTCATCCAGGACCTTCTTTTTAGGCTCTTACACTTTGGTAATTGCAGACATTATTCAAGATTTTTTGACCTCAAATTATAACTACATAGGCAAAGCCTCTCTGACAGATCTGCCTTATGCACATATTATGCTATCAGAATAGAATGGAGTTATTTTAAGGACCATACAGTCATTAGGACACCTTTTACTGCAGCTGTTGGTAGCCTGTTGTCCCATGATTCATCAGCATTCATGCTTAATGCCATCCCTCATGATCAATTACTTTTGTCTTACTTAGATAATTCAAACCTCTCTTTCTGTACTGATTAACAACAAATGATATTAAGAAAATTCACTTAAGGAAGACATAATTTACAAATTTCCCACAGTTGCCTGCATTAACAGAATTAACTTTATATCCTGTGAGTATCTATGAGGTTACATGTAATTCAAGAATTAAGTGAACCAGAGTTCAACTGAGGGAAAGTAGAAATAATTACTCCACAATAGCTAGAGCTGCGAAGATGTAGTTTGAATATTTCAGGTTGGGGAAGAGATAAGCCATCAATTCTGCATTGCAGGTGCTAAATGGGTATGTTTGACTTCACTGTCACCCACATCAACCTATTAGCTCAGCATAAAAGAAGTGCCTCTATCTATACTGTTTTTCAGCTGTACTGTATTTTTATGAAAGTGTCACACAAAGAGAAATATAAAGATCTGAAAATGAAAGAAAAGGGTAAAATGAAAGTGAACATATAAGGTTAGTATGGGGTGTAAGGAAAACCTACGTGATCATTAAGATAGAAAAAAAATAATATACAGAGATACACTGTCGGGTCCCCCTTACAAACTATTGTCTAATTCCTGGAAAATAAAGCTTTCATAGCTGCTGCCACTGTCTAACTTTTCACTACACCTTTTTTTTCCAAGCTACAACACTCAACCGGGATTTATGCCTTGTCATAAAGATGGAAAATAAAATGTTCCTTAGGATGTGAGAAGAATAGTACCTCTCCCAGATATTGTCCTAGTATAATAAATAAAACAAGAAGAAGCAGCTCATACCTTCTCATAGTTTTTAACTGTACAGTATAGTTCCACTTCTAATGTTGGCTGACCAACTCCATCAAGAACTTTTCTTCCAACTAATTTGCATATTACTGGAGCTTTTGAAAATTTAGAAAAGTAGTTAGCCTTAAATGAAAGAGAAAGAACTCAATTAAAAGTCAATTTCCAGGCAATGAGGCTTTTATTCCATTAAATGTCTTACATTTGAATCCACCCCTAAACAAATCCATTATGGGTCTCTTCCAACACAGCACATTCTATTATTCTATGATTTATATGGTCCAGCAAGCTTTGAGCCCTGTGAGAAAGGTGGAAACCATGACTTCTGGTAGGCAGAGTCCTCATTCTTCAAACATGGTCTTTATTGGGCCTGATGAACTACCATAACTCAACACATTTGGGTCTGTGTTCGTAGCTAATAAACACTAATATTGGTTTAGAAAAAGGATTATGTTTTTACCTGAAGTTTCTACATGGTTCCTTACTAGTTTCATTATTTAATCTGGTATCAGAGAGTCACCAAACCACAGGTTAGCAAACAGGATAACAATTAAACCCTTAGGGCTACAAAAAAGAGGAACATGGCAACTACCAAGCAAAGCAAGGAAGGTGTTATCAGTTCCAGTCCCTTCTGCTGATGACAGCAAAACACTTGGAGATGGGAAACAGTGTAAGATGGAATGAAATATTTCAATTCCACAGCCACTCTCCCATTAAAGACCATACTAGAATGTCTTTTTCCGAGAGCTGCTCACTGTTCTAGTATTGGCAATTCCAGTATTGCCAGTAATTGATGTTTTATTATGACTACTGTCAACAATATTGTGCCAAGTGGGAACAGACAGAATTAGTCTGATTCTTGACCCTTCCAGTGGGGCCCATTTGCCTTTCATGAGCAGCTGCAGTGTGAACAGCACCCAGTCTCTTGTCGCCGCTGGCCCGGGAGTCATCACTGCCGAGCAGCAGTTTTGTTAGGGACAAACATTAGTCCATCTGTGACCTACTTTGTTTTTGTGTCGAGACAAGCAAACAGCAGAGGACAAGAAGCCCGGCCGCTGCGGACATGCACTGCTGCCAGTGGCCACAAACACAGAACCATGGCAATCCTTGCCCGGGCCAGCGGGCAAACCACTGAACTGCCACCACAGAGACGCCGAGCTCCTCGCTGCACCCCCTAACTGAGGGCACAGGCCGGGACGGGGCAGGGGCACGGCGGGCACCCCACACGACCCCTCCGCGCCGCTTCCCGCGGGACAGAGAGGCCTCTCCGGCCCCGCCCGGCTGCTCCCCCACCCCGCGCTACCAGCTCCCCGTAGAGATCCTCGGGGGGCAGCGGGAACAGGGCGTTCAGCGCGTCCTCCATCCGCTCCGGCACCCGGTGCCCTCGGTAATACTCAGCCGCCTCCCGCCGCA